>CM039615.1:46333778-46481236 GCA_022457205.1 Saccharum spontaneum | reverse complement strand
TGCTAATCGCAATTAGTCTCAGTTTAACCCAAATTTCATGAAATTAGATTTGTTTTTTTCATTGTTTAACGATGAACTAAGCACTCAAAACAAGATGATTTGGGCAAAATACGAGACATGTCCTAAAAAATCCCTAATTTTCTCCAAATCAAGAACCCTAACTCTAAGCTAAGCATCAGAGGGGCGCATACCTATGCGCGGCTCGTACCCGGTAGAAAAGGCCAGGTCGCCGTCGCCACTGCTGGCTGAGCCATGAGCACGCGCCGCCGCGCGGGCCCCTGTGCGCTCCACCACACGCACTGGCTGAGCCGCGAGCACACGCTGCCGCTCCCTACGCCGGCCGAGCCGTGCCGCTGAGTGCGGGCGTTGCCGCCTCCGCGCGAGCACATGAGGGCGCTGCTGCGGTCTGCCGCCGACGCCTGCCTGCGCCGCACGGGCTACCGCTGCCATAAGCTGGGTGCCACAGCGGCAAATCTCGACGGAGCCGCGCGCGATTGTACGCACGCACACGCCGGCGAGAGAAGCCAACGCAGCACCGCTGCTCTGACCTGTCTTACGCCACTTACTCCTGCCTATGCGGCTGCGTGTGTGTCAGATGGAGAAAGAAAGAAATTGTGGCCGTCTGATTGAGATGAATGGCTAAGATTCATTTGGGCCATTAGGGTTTTGCTCAGTGGGCCGTTACTGGGTCTTAAGGGCAGAGCTGCGCGGTCTCCAGCATAGACCTCTGCTAGGCCTGTGCCTATTAAGGACAGATGTTGAGTTTTTTTGAGCCATGAGCACGCGCCGCCGCGCGGGCCCCCTGTGCGCTCCACCACACGCACTGGCTGAGCCGCGAGCACACGCTGCCGCTCCCTACGCCGGCCGAGCCGTGCCGCTGAGTGCGGGCGTTGCCGCCTCCGCGCGAGCACATGAGGGCGCTGCTGCGGTCTGCCGCCGACGCCTGCCTGCGCCGCACGGGCTACCGCTGCCATAAGCTGGGTGCCACAGCGGCAAATCTCGACGGAGCCGCGCGCGATTGTACGCACGCACACGCCGGCGAGAGAAGCCAACGCAGCACCGTTGCTCTGACCTGTCTTACGCCACTTACTCCTGCCTATGCGGCTGCGTGTGTGTCAGATGGAGAAAGAAAGAAATTGTGGCCGTCTGATTGAGATGAATGGCTAAGATTCATTTGGGCCATTAGGGTTTTGCTCAGTGGGCCGTTACTGGGTCTTAAGGGCAGAGCTGCGCGGTCTCCAGCATAGACCTCTGCTAGGCCTGTGCCTATTAAGGACAGATGTTGAGTTTTTTTTTTCAAAAAAAAAAGTTCCATTTATTATTTATTTCAGCACATTATTTAAAGCTTGTCAGTTAAGTTTTAAATTGTTAATGTTAAGTTCCATTATTTATGAGTTTATTTTCTGCTCAAATAAACTTGCTCATTGAGATTTATGAGTGCTTCTGTGTGCCTACTACGTGATGGATATTAAGGTTTTGGCAGGGTATTTATACCCATAAATTTTTTTTTGTGTCCGACTAAATCCTAACCGTCCTTTGAGTTCAATAAGATCATTACGGCCACTGTGATTTTCTAAGTGGGACGTTTATTATGTTTTTAAGGGGAGAGCTTGCTAGTTCGGCTTGACCATAAGCAAGCCGTGCCCTGGCACAGTGAACTGTTGGGCCTATTCTCTAAAGGCAAAATTAAAATCTATTTTCAGAGTATAAGTTTCCTCAGCTATTCAATTTAAATGCATTATTTAAGTACTTTAATTAAAATTTTGAGTTTTAATGCTCTCATTATGTTAATATTTTTAGCTTAGTTTATTATCAGCGACTTATTTATTGCTTTAAGTTTAATGCCCTCATAATCATATATATTCCCATTTCATATAAAATTTAAGTACCCTTTATTGTTTAGTAATCTTTAGGTTATTCTAAGCATGTTTTGGGGATATGTTGCTGAAAATTTTAAGTTTAAGATAAGACATTTCTTTTCTTTAGTGCAATTTAACTTTTATGCACTATTTGAATAAGTTCTAAGTCTAAATTTTTATTTTAGTCCCAGTATTAATTTTATATTTTTTCTTGAGCATTATTATGCTTTATATTGATGCTCTAAAATAAAGCTTTGCAATATTTTGCATTCAGTTATAAGTATTTGTATTTATATATACATATATATCCACCATTGTATAATAAGATGGTCTCTGGTTGAATGGAATCAACGAGAAGTTTAATCAGAGATTACTCATAGTTAATTTCTGACCAACGTTGACTTTAACTATGAGTTATTTAAGACGGATTTTGGTTTGTTTTCTGCCCAACGGTGATGCAAATTAAAGTTCCTAAGCATGTTGTTAATACTGACCAACGTTGTTTTAACTTCATGCTTTAAGTACATCTTATATACAGCTTACTAATTGGGACATTATTTTTCTTCTTTTCTCAGTAAATTATGCAGACTATATAAGTAAAATAGAACCCCTAAGTTGCACTAACTTTCCTACTTGGAACAATCAGGTGCTTGCCATTCTCAAGGAGCTGGACCTTGATTATCTGCTTTATGAGGAAAAACCACGTGCTCCTTCTCCTATTTGTGTGTACTATGCTGAGAGGATGAAGGAGCACATCCCAAAATTAGAAAAATGGCAGAAATCCGATGGGATTGCCAAAATGATTATACAATGGTCGCTCTCACTTAACATGATTAGGAGGTTCCTTTCTAATGAAAATAACAGGAAATTAAGTGCTAAGGAGCTTCACAACTTCATAAGAGCACACTTTAGAAAGGTTTTCCTTTTTGATAGCTTATTTAATTCCCGTTACGATGGGATAAGTGGTCTGGGTAACCACGTTAAGAGCTTGTTTGATATGGCTTATGAGTTAAAGGCACTTGGATTAGTTTTGTCTGATGAGTTTATGTTAAATTGCCTTATGAATTCTATGCCTGAAAACTATAACAAACATGCTCAAAATGATAAGTTTCCAATAGTCTGTAAATTTTGCAAGTTACCAAATTGATGATAAGTATAAGCATGGCTTCGAAAGACAGGTAACTAAGTTGTCTCATAAATTTACTTAAGATATTTCCCCAACATATGGTGGATTAACTAAGGTGCAATAATGCATATCTTAACTTCTCCTCAGGTCTTGCCAAACTAGGGGAGCAAGGGGAGCAAAGTCTAAGAAGCCATTAATGGAATAAAGATGAAGTCGAGCCTTGGAGCTTATGAAGTCGAGCCTTGGAGCTTCGCATTAGATTTGTTCTAAATTTAGTACTTAATGATGCTAAGTCATCTTAGTTTGAGATACTTTGTATTTTGAACAAATGCAAATTTATTCCATCATGATTTATCTTATTAGTTGGCAAAGAGATGTATTTCCTGTAATATGGGTTTTCTTTATGTCAGTTTTATCTTTAAGTTAATAATTACTCAAGACGATGAGACCTTGTCGAAATTGTGTCACTACAGTTTAAGCCACATTTCGAAGGGGAGAATAGACTGTCTCATTAGGAAAGAGATGCTATTTTCAAATAAGACTATAAAGCATGGAACTTGAGAAATGAAATTTAAAAAAAAACATACTAATTTTGTCCCTTAACCCAACATGAGTCTCTAATTGAAGTATGGCTTGCTTTCGCTATTTCTGGCCAACGCTGACCATGTCCACCAACTTTCTTGTTCTAGTTTATTCTAGCCAACGCTGATTAGACTAGTTTATAGAGCTTATTTTGGGAGACTTATATGGCTTATATTTGTCATTCTGGCCAACGCTGATTGATGAATATTTGACCATAAAAGTTTTATTGGACAAAACCTCAGCAAGACATAAGTACAGTCTAGCTAAGGATAAGAAATGAGATTCTAAGTAAATGAGCTGTCCACATGGCACCCTGATTATGTTTCTGGAGAACACAGAAATCAGTGGGAGCAAAATCCAAGGGATTATGTTTCTACTGTTATGACTATTTCGCTAAGTTAAAATGTAATGAACGTGTTCCTAGAGAATGCAAAAATCAGTGGGAGCCAGTGAGAGTTCATAATGGAGGAAGATTAAATCTTAGAGAGATACAGGCTTAGTTCTCTGTATCAATGACTCAAGAAGACATAAATATTTTAGTTTGTGCCATAAGTCATTAGTATACCTCCATTTAAATTACTACAATTTCTATTATGGATTTTCACAAGTCAATTAGTGTGCCACAACAGATATATGTAGCAACCATTAATTGATAATTAGGCACATAAGTAAACCTCTGTTGTTATTACACTGCTTGTGATCCATGATGATCACATCAGAAGAGAAATTTTGTTATTCTAAACTAAGCAATTTTATGAGATTAGGTCCATAAGTATATATAAAGTGTGGGTGTTAATAAGTTTTCTGATGAAGTCAAACCAGTAGACTATAAAAAGGGTTTACAATTCTAAGCGTGACTTCAAAGGGAGTTTTAAAAGATTTAAACTAAGAACATAGCCCACTATGGTTTAGAATTTCATTAAGTGGACATTATGTTTTTTTTAAAAAAAAGGGGTGGAAAAGGTTATTATCCTAATACTCTACATGGGTGAAGTTGAGTTACGTGGCAATAGGAATGTCACATAAGAGTTTTCTACTCACTTAATTTTTTTTAATATGATGTATTTTGATGAAGCCTCTGAGTTTTTGGCTATTAAGATACACATTACAGGACCAAATGAGTACTAGGATTATCATGAAAAGCATATCAACTATATGCATAAGTGATAGAGTTTGAAATGCCATGCCTGTCTATTCACATAATGCAGATTGCATAATGCATTAAGTTTAATTATTCTAAATATTCTAAAAAAAGGTTAATAACAGTTGAAGAGGAAGACGTTCCATATGCTTCGACTGTCATTAACTTCAAGAATGCTCAAGTCAATACTAGTCTAGACTTGGCATTGGGATACTTGGTAAAAAGAAATATATTAATCCAGAATAGGTCCACTAGAAGGTGCTGCAGAATTTTAAGTTATTGATGAGACACAAAAAGAATTATCATGTCACTTATAAGAATTAAGAATTATTCAATTGCCAATTCTCTTGAGTAGATATAAGAAAGTGCACAATTAGATTATACCTACTCTTGTAGAAAAGGACAAATTTATTGAAAGCTCCAAATGTAATTAGTATTAAAATGAGCTCAATTAGTGACATGAATATGACAGGCCATGCGGCTTAAGAGATATTATCCCAAAATTGAGTATTAACATACTGCTATAACTTTACAGTTGAGTTGCAGTATTATTTCGAGTAACGACAGACATCAAATGCTGATGCCAAGCACATTGATTAAAATGTTGTGAAAGAAAGAACCTAAAATCAAGTTATTAAGCTTAAGAAAAAAAACAAGAACTAAGTTGATGCTAGCATGTTTGATTATTTGAGGCTTAATACTTATCCCATTTATGAGCGCGCAAATATATTTGGGTTGTTTTAGTTTAGAGTCTCTGACTTGATTCCTGGTAATAGGGCCATATACTCCCAATAAGTAATAAGCGTTCTCACAAGGTATTACAGTGAACTATGGGTAATGGGGTCCCAGTGACGATTAATGCTACTGACGACGCATTGGTCTGGTCTTACTGTAGTACTGAGTGTGAACATAAGTATGAAGCGAACATTAGTTGCATAATTGCATTAGCCGTTCGATCAAGTGGGAGAATGTTGGAATATGATCGGTCCGGCTAACACCGAAATTAATTTCAAGCTTAATTAAAAGATAAGTTTTTGTCCACCCATTTCTATCATTAATTCCAACTAAATAAGCACCGCCGTGATCGGCGGCAGCCCTTAGAATTCTAAGGGTTCGGCCCCCTGGCCCACAGCGCTATTATAAATAAGAGAGGCGCCTCTGGCGTCACACTGGTTCAATCCACGTGATTTTTCACATAACCGATCAATTAGGCGCTGGAGGGCTTTAGGAAGGCCGTCTACCCACGTTCGTGTAGGTATTGCAAGATCTACCGCGTTCTTCACCAATTAGGAGCATCAAGCCCCGATCTGGTGAAGATTAAGATCCACTTCATCTATATCAACTTCATCATATCTCCAGCGACACAGATGGCATCTTTCGACTCTGGTTAGTATCTAATATTAGTTTCCGCATTAAGATGAGTTAGTGATCATGTCTAGTCTAAGATAAAGATCCTATTAATCTAAATTCTCTTTTAATAGAGATTCCCCACCTAACTTCATTCAACTCAAAACATCCACCGGAGTGGAGGAAGAAGTATTGTTACAAGAAGATAGTGGCGCCAGGCATTCAGGGCAGAAACATCCTGAACGCTTCTAAAACGCTTTTGCCAAATTACAAAATCATCACACACTCTTGCGATAATGGAGTGGCTGGTAGGTGACTCATTCCTGAAAATTGCACCGTTCCTTGCATCCCATAGACGCCAAAGGATGGATTGTAGAACAAAAGGCCAGAGTTTGGAGTCCAGGTGTGAAGGCACCGCGGCATTCCAGGCGTCGATGTCCGAGAGAGCCCCTACTCCTACCATGTTGAGATGTCGCCAGACCCCCGCGCTGGCGTGGCAATCAAAAAAGGCGTGATGCTTGTATTCAACAGCAGCGGCGCAACGTTCACATACATCGTGCTTGGCGTGAAGGTTGGAGCGCGTACTCAGCCTATCCTTGAAATAGAGCCATGAGAACACCTTCACCTTGTTCGGTACACGCGACCCCCAGATACGCTGGCCATGGATGTCAGGTGGATCCTGGCTGCACTGGAGGGCTGAGTAGGCGTCTTTCGTTGAGTACCTCTTGCCTGTGAGCTTCATGAGCCGTTGGTCAGGTGCGTCCGTTAACACGATTTCCTGCAAACAAAGAAGAGAGGCTAACTGGGCACTAGCAGCATTAGTGAGTCGAGGGCGTAGGCACAAATCAAAATTCGTTTGGAAAACTTTTTGCACCGAGACGTTAGGCCTGGTAGTATGAGAGAACATGGCAGGATGGGAGAGAATGATAGGCCCATCAGGAAACCAATGATCAAACCAGAAAGAGGTGGAGGCACCACTGTACACATTAACATAGGTAAGCGAGCGGTAGGTAGTGAGTTCATCGTTGATGATCTTCTAGAGGTAGCTGTCGGAGCCATTTGCAGCGGTGTCGAAAGAGCTGACGTCACGAAGTATCCATTCTTTCCAAGAGGCCTCATCCCCGAAAAACAGTTTGTCTATGAACTTCATGAGTAGGCAACGGTTCTGCAGTTCAAGGTCCTTCATGCCCAACCCTCCTTGGGCTTTGCTCGCGCAAACATTGTCCCAAGCAACAAGGCATTTGGAGCCATGACAACTGTCCTCACCAGTCCAAAAGAAAGCACGGCGCCGACGATCAATGGCAATAATCACTATTTTAGGAATTGACATAGCGGACATGGCATGGAGTGGTATGGAGCTAAGAACAGCAGTAGATAGGACAAGTCGGCCAGATCTGTTCAGCAAGGAGGCACTCCAGCCAGAGAGATGCTTGTCAACAGAGGAGATTAGGGGAAGATAGTCTGCCACACTGAGTTTGTTGGTGGAGAGTGGGAGACCAAGATAAGTTTAGGGGAAGGAGGAGACTGTAGTACCAAAGACAGCAGCAAAGTCATTTGCAGTAGTATCAGGGACAACAACCGGAAGGAAAGTGGTCTTGTGGAAGTTAATGGAGAGGCCGGTCGCCTCTTCAAAAATTTGCAGAATATGTTTGGTTTGCAGAACAGCCTCTCTGGAGCAGCGTAGGAAGATGAGCGTGTCATCGGCGTATTGCAGCATTGGGCAAGGGGCACCAGGGATAATGGGATGGCTGAGGGGTGCAGAAAGGGAAGGGTGATGAAGAGGCGTCGGAGGACATCGGCAACAATAATGAAGAGATAGGGTGACAAAGGATCACCAATTTCTATCAGCATAGCTATTATTATATCTTTTGACCTCTGCTATTGCTATTGTAGGTCTACTCCTACTTACTAGTAGTAACAACGTTGTGCACACGAACAAACTAAAGCGACAGCCGGGTGCCTTGGGTCAGGAGCGAGCAAAGGCACACGGACACGGGAGGCAGCCGGGAGGCTCGATCGATCACACAGTTCACGGGCAGGCAGCCGTCCGACTCCGACCAGTCACATCCATGGCGAGGCACGCAGCGGGGTGACGACGGACTTGAGGGCCAGGTACTTATCGAGCGCGTGCATGCCCTCGTCCTTGCCGAAGCCGCTCATCTTGCGGCCGCCGAAGGGGCAGTCGCTGCCCATGGCGAAGTAGCAGTTGACCCACACCACCCCGGCGCGCACCGACCTCACCACCCGGTTCGCCACGTCCAGGTCTCGCGTCACCACCCCGGCTCCCAGCCCGTACCGAGTGTCGTTCGCCCGAGCGATCGCCTCCTCCACAGTCCTGCAAGCGCATCCATCAATCAATATATATAATGTGCCATGACCACATCAATAGTTTGCAGTGTTATTCAGAGTCGGTTTGTTACGCACTTGAACTTCATCAGGCACATGACAGGTCCGAAGATCTCCTCCTTTGCTATGATCATGTCCTCCATGACGTTGGTGAAAACTGTGGGCTCAATGTAGTAACCTTTCTCTTTCTGGCCACAGGGCCTTCCTCCAGTCAGGAGAGTGGCGCCTTCTCGCTTGCCACGGTCGATATAGCTGAGCACCCTCTCATACTGTACCTTGTCCACCTGCACACATAGCAACATCGATCAACCTTATGGTTATGGGCTTCTTCTGCCTTAACTTATGATGATGCGTCATATCATAGGTTTACTAACCTGAGGGCCCTGGTTGGCACGAGGATCACTGAAAGGGTCTCCCACGACCCAGCTCTTCATCCTCTCTGCCAACTTCTCCTCGAATCTGCTGTAGATGCGTTCCTGCACGTACACACGGCTCGCAGCGACGCAGGCTTCTCCCTGACACCGCGGATGCATGATCCGTGTGCGCGCGTTTGATCAGTTATTGCTCAAGCTCACTGGCCACGTACGTATGGCTATATATGTACTTACTGAAACAGAATGAAATGCATCATGTTTTTCTTTTCACCTTGTTGAAGAAGTTGGCGCTGACGGCGAGCTCGACGGCCATGTCGAGGTCCGCGTCGTCGAAGATGATGAGCGGGGACTTGCCCCCGAGCTCGAGGTAAACAGGCTTCAGGTTGCTTTCCGCGGAGGCCTTCATTATGAGGCGCCCAACCTCTGTGGATCCAGTGAAAGTCACCTGAAACATGCAGGAAACGCCATCAAACTTTTGTAAGCGAGCTGTTGTGCAGTAGCTACTAGCAACGAGATTGCTCGCCCGCTGTTCGGCGGCTGTTGTCAGTGTAAGTACCATGTCAACGTTCATGTGAGACGCGAGTGCAGCTCCCGCCGTTGAACCGAAGCCAGGCACGACATTGATGACGCCATCGGGGACTCCCGCCAGCTTGGCGAGGTGGGCAAAGTAGAGGGCGCTGAGCGGCGTCTGCTCGGCGGGCTTGACGACCATGGCGCAGCCGGCGGCCAGCGCGGGGGCCACCTTGATGGCGAACATGGTGGACGGGAAGTTCCAGGGGATGATGATCCCGGCGACGCCGAGCGGCTCGCGCAGGGTGTAGGCCTGGAACTGCGCCTGCATCTTGAGCGTCTCGCCGTGGATCTTGTCGGCCGCGCCCGCGAAGTACCGCAGGCTGCCCGCGGCGTTGCCGATGTCGACGGCCTTGGTGATGGCCGGGTGCTTCCCGGCGTCCAGGCTCTCGAGCGCCGCCAGCTCGTCCGCGTGCTGCTCCACCAGGTCGGCGAACCTCGCTATGATCCGCCCCCGATCCTGCCAAATGTTGTTGCATGCCCTCGTTGCTAATATAACCATCGACGACGACGACTACCAAGGGTGTGGAAAAATGCAGCTGTGCGTGCGTGCGTGCAAAGGTCGAGAATCGTACGGATCCAGACATGCGTGGCCATTCGCCGTGATCGAAGGCGTCCCTGGCTGCCCTCACTGCCAAGTTCACGTCCTCTTTGTCAGCCTCAGCGACGGTGGCTATGACGTCCCCTGTGCGCGGGTCCCTGGTCTCAAACGTCCGGCCTGAATAGCAGCCAAACAAGTTACACACAGTTCGGTGTATAGATACATTGTACAACAAATAGAAACACATGCACTGGGCAGAAAAAGGAAAAGATACAAGCTACACTAGCCACTGTGCTGCGGCAGGAGACGATCAAGCCGCGTGACACCGTCACGAGCCCTCAAATCAGAAACATCTAAGCCTGTGTTTGGTTCGGAGTCAGTAAGGAATGGAATGGAACGTCCCATCCCGTGTTTGGTTGCAAGGGCCAGAGTCGGGCCGGGACAGTTCTCTCGTTTTGTGTATGGTTCCAAAACATCTAATATGGGATGAGGCATGCATCTGGCACGTGGGGTCTATTGGTCATTCCATATCCCTTTCTTTTTCTTTGGACATTTGTCGTCCTCCATGTGCACGCTCTTCCACCGCCAGCGCACGCGCGCGCTACGTCAGCTCCTCCCCGCCGCTCGAGAGCACGCGCCCGTCGACGTCTGCCCGTGAGCGCCTGTTTGCCATCGCCCAGCGTCGCCTGCGCGCGTTCGTCCACCACCGCGCTAGCGCGTGCTACGCTCTGCATCCGGCCTGCACACACGAAGATTCCCTAGTGGACCCAATCTACCCTCTTCATCCCCGTGATCCGCTCGTACCATATCTGATTATCTCACCAACCAAACACATAGGCTCTGTTTAAGCTGTTGTGAGCCTTTTTTTTTGGCCAAATACTCATTTTTAAAATAGCTTCATGGGTGAAGCTGTTTTTTTCCTTCTCTCACCAAGATATGAGTTGGGATGAAGCTGAAAAAATAGCTTATCCTAGCACTCTCCCTTATGAGTTGGTGAAGCTATTTTGCCAAAAACTTTTTCTAAAAACGCTCAGTTTCACTAAAACAAAAATAGATTGACTAGTAAAGTTAAGCTATGCCAAATAGGTCTATAGTAAGTTACCTAGTTATTATGTACTAATAGAGATACAAATATTACAAACCCGTATGGAATCCAAAGCGGCACTTTTTTTAACGGTAGAATCAAAAGCGGACGCCTGTGGCGTCAGGTTTCTAGAAGCATAGAGTACTCTCAGGCCTCGTTTAGTTCAGAGAATTGAGAAGAAAAACACTGTATCAGAATTCCTGTAGCATTTCGTTTGTATTTGGTAAAAATTATCTAAATTTTGACTAACTAGGCTTAAAATGTTCGTCTTGCAAAGTACAACAAAATTGTGCAATTAGTTTTTGATTTCATCAACATTTAGTACTCCATGTATTTACCGATATTTTGATGTGACGGAGAATCTTCTTTTTGTATAGTGAAATTTGGGAGAGAATTGGAGGAAGGGCTCAACTCTAAAGCAGTCACGTCATGCAACAGCACAACACAGCACAGGTCTCGTATGTCGTCGTTTTACATGCACGCATCGATCAAGTTACACACATGGACACATCGATTAAGAGCCTGTTCTGACTTATAATCCGTCTTTTTCAGCTTATTTTTTTAGCGAAAATAATATTTTTCTCTCACAATAAATCAGCCAATAGTGTTTTTCAGTCGGCTTATCAGCCCAACCGAACGGGGCCTAAGTGATTGTTATTTTGAAAAAAAATGTGAGTGGCAACTTTTGTAGAAACTTTTCACGCGAAACTGTTCAACTCTTCATATAGGGTTCGAGTTCGACTAACATTTTTTCTAGTGCAGAGTGCAGAATAACCTTGTTGTAGTGTAAAAAATTTAAGTATGGACCAGAGCGTGAGTGCACTAATCCTCTGTTGCAGAAGCATCTCCAACGCTACTACCTAAAACACACTACCTAAATCTCTATTTAGGTAGGTAGCTATTTCTATACTACTCATTTTTTGCCTTCAACTCAATAGCACTACCTAAAATAGACTACCTAATTTCATTTGCGGAGTCAATGACATGTGGGGTCGTGATGTCATCCTCTCACTCTTCTTTCTCTACGGCTCTTGCGAGGAGACAAGGCAGGCAAGGTCGCCGTGGGGAGGCGGCCCGCGCCGGAGCGGACTTCGTCGTGGTGGGCGTAGGTGGCATCCGGCCGTGCAGCCTGCCGTGCTGCGGGGAGGAGGCATCTGCCCTCGCCAGAACCTGCTCGTCGTGGAGGAGGGGCGCCGCCTGGAGGTCCGCCGGCTGGAGCGCCATCTCGCGCAACTGCGCGGGCCATGGCCATAGGAGGGCAGCGGGAGGAGGAGGAGGCCGGGCAAAGCGTCATCGGGGAGGTGGCACTCGCCGGGGAGGAGCGCCCGCGCCCGCGCCGACGGGGCAGGCCGCACGGGAACCTCACGGCCATGGCCGGAAGGGGTGCCATCCGCGCTGGGAGTAGTAGGCCGCACTGGGGGCTGCACGCCGTGCCCGAGGCCGCTATCCGCGCCGGGGCAGCCAGCGGCTCGCGCGGAGATGGCGGCTTAGAGATGGGAGGCATGAGATCGCTCGCCGGAGATGGGAGGGGATGGTGGAGGAGGTCCGGCGAAGGAGCATCCGCCCGGGGGTGGCCGGATCCGGCGATGGCTTTGTGGGGTGGGCCGGCGGCGACTCCCCTGCAGCGATGCCTGTAGCGGCATCGGGCGCGTGCGGGATGAAGAAGAGGAAAAAAATAGGTAGGCTGGTTTGTTGGCCCAACAAATATAGGTAATGAAGAGGAGAATTTATTGGCCAATAGAAGTAGATAGCCTATTGGAGTGATATTTTTAACCCCCACCACCTAAATATAGGATATGTAGTGGATTTATGTAGCCTGTTGGAGATGCTCTTAAACAATTAGCAAGTGAAAGGGAGCAACAAAGAGGAGTACGTTGCACGCACTCTCACATTCTCACGCAAGCACGCTGGTACGTGAAGGACACGAACCCAGGCCACGGATTTCACAGGCGCCGACGAACGGCGGACACGGGAGTACGGGACAGCAGGCAAGGACGTCCCCATCCCCAGCGGCGAAGCCAGCACACCTGCATCACATATTCAGAGGGTGCCCCTGTGGACTGTGATGTCCACTACGGAGCTTCCCCGTACCTTTGCCACGTTTTCTAACGTCCTGTATAATTCGCTGACTGTGATGAGTAGTACATGTACATGTCACTGTCACTGAGCTATACTCCGTCTGTACAGGCTGGTTTGCACAATATACATAGAATGATGTAGAATGCATGTTTTAATAATTTGTGTGCAGGAAATCGATATGATTCGACTAGGATTTTAGGTGGCAATAATAATGTCATGCCCTGAATCCCGAGCAACCTAGGGACGTGAACATGCACGCCGACGAAACGAAACCCAGAGCGTGACCTCCTGTCCTCCTCGTAATACCGTTGTCTCGGGCCCTGCTGCTAATAATTCGCCAGCTAACTAGACATCGCCGTTTGGTATGTCATTTACTCATCACAGAGAGCTACTTGGATGGCCAGTGGTTACATACTGCATGCCTAGCTGTCGGCTCAATCTTTCCAAAACGAAGAAGAAGCACTTATGGGTGTCAGGTATCGGAGCAATCGCAATCAGAGATCCAGATGGGTAACCATTCGGTATGAATCGGAAGCAAGAAACCATTCTCGACGAGCGGCTGCACAAGCAGCAAAGGGACGAAGCAGGAAGCGAGATACTGTACGCACGAGTGGGTGCTGGGGGTACAGTACAGGTACCTGAGACGGCGTCGACGAAGGATCCGTTGATGAAGAGCTTGGTGAACTTGATCTCCGGCACCTCGAACAGCTCCCCGCGCTTCGTCTCCTCCTCCTCCACCGTCCGGTCCGCGCCGCCGCGATTGCTCTCGCTCCCCATGCCAGCCGCCGCCGCCGCCGCCGCCCTCTTGTGTCTCGCAGCTACCCGCTTGCTCTCTCGGGGCGAGGGAGTGTTCGCTGTGTGAGCCTGCCTGTGCGGAGAGGGGTACAGCGGCCGGTCTCCTGGTCCTGGAATTTATAGAAGAAAGACCACCGCCACCAACCTCGCTGTCAATCTGTGCCCTGATCACACATTCACACATCGGACACGGTGCGGAGAAATGGGCCCCAAAGGGATCCAGGCATTGTGAGCCGAGCAACAACGTTCGATTCGAGCCCGAGCTACTACACCAGCAGACCTGCACGTAGTGCTGTGGCTCGGCTCGATGCAGCTCGGTATCAAAATGGGGCTCAGCTTTGGCTCGGCTCGTTAACCAAACGAGCTAAAAAAAAAAGTTAGCTCGGCTCGACTCGGTCATTAGCTCAAGTAGCTCAAGCCAGCTCGGCTCGTGAGCGAGATAGAAAAAATTTCACTCAGCAAAGAAATCAATGCTCATGTATCTTTGATTCAGTATAGCAAAAAAAGGAAACAATCTACTTCAACAAAGAAATAAAAAAATGGTTCACGTATCCTTTGGATCAGTACCAAAAGCAAGAAGCAAATTAATCCACTTTGAGAGACTCAATCACAAAGCAAGATCTGTAGAAGCCATCGAGGACCTGACAGCAACGACAGCTCAATCTCAAATCGAAAGCAAGCAGAGCTTTGAGAGAGTGTAGACGGTGGAGCTCATCCAGAACTTCGCGGACCACGGTCATAGATACGGCATTTGGGCATGCGACTACTGCCATCTCGTGAAGCTTGCAGCACTTGAAGTCCTCTGTCAGGGGTGAGCTCAGCTCGGATGCTGGCAGCGCTGGGAGATTAAGAGGAGAGATGACGGGAGCTGGGGAGTCGAGTCGGAGGGAGGGGCGCGGTGCCCCGGTCTCGGCTCTTGCGTGCGGCGGCCAGAGAGATAGGGATGGGAGGACAACTACACGGAGGGATCACACATCACAGACATACGGTTGGGGAGGGCGAATGGGCCGCGGCCTGTGTGGGCCTTAAAGTATAAGCTGATTTTTCTGGTACACTAATACTGTGTTCAGCTCGTTTGGCTCATGAGCAGCTTGTGAGCTAGCTTGAGTTGGCTCGTTATAGCTAACGAATTAAAACATTAGCTCGGCTCATTAGAAAATCACACAAAGCCGAGTTGAGCCGAGCCGAGTTGACCACAAGTCAAGTGAGTTAACGAATTTCGAGTTTTTCATCCAGCCTTACCTGCATGTACACGGGCAAGAGCAACAGAGTCGTAGGGATGAGCGGTGCGATTACTATTTGTAAGGATGAGGATATGACGCGATGGGTCACGCTGTACAGGAGTGCGCGATCAGACACTCGTCATGTTCGCTTGGCTGAAAAAACATAGCTGAAAATACTGTTCTTTAATTTATTATATGAGAAAAAACACTGTTTATTGACTAAACAAATATGACTTATAAGACAAGCGAACATAACCACTATGCTCCCTGTCTCTTTCCATTGAAAACGTTTCTCGTGCAACGGACCCACTGCCCTCTTTCAATTTCCACCAGCGGACATGCAAACGTCCCAAACGCTCGCTTTCAGCCTAACGTCACCCTGACGCAACTCTAAAAAGCGAAATATTTTTTAATTGCTATAACTTTTAAACGGTATATTTGTTTTTAATTCTGTCTGTACCGGTGTATTCTACGTGACGAGATGATTATGTTCTATGTTTCCAAAAAAATATTTTAATAGCAATTTATGTGTAAATATATACTAGGAGATTTATCATAGAAGTTGCTAATACTAAAGTTGTTACTGAAAATATATTAAAGCTGTTACATAATATGCACATCCATTGTTACCATGGGAATATAATAAAATTGTTATATAGTATTTACATAAAGGTAAACACTAACACTTAAAGAGAATAGCGTCCCAAAACAAGACAAACTGCAACTCAGAGGGACAAACTATTAAAACTGGCATAAGCTACTATTTAGGGGGGACAAGTTATTATATAACCTACTATACCAGTCAGCTGGCATTGAAGGGGCATTTATTAAAAAGACGAGTAGCGGCCAAAAATAAAGACAAGCTGCCTCCCGAGGTGCAAATTATTAGAAGAAACATTGCTTAAGCTGTCAACTTAGGGGTAGTAATGTAGGATTTAGGAAGGCATTCAAACATGAAAGGGAAAATGAAATAATAAAACTCATAACTCATTAACTGAAACTAAAATAAACATTGAAACAAAAAATGAAATATTTAAAAGCAAGAAATATTCAAGAACAATTAATATGCAAGATTTACGAAAAAATTCAAACCTAAAGGAGAAACCGAAACAATAAAATAGCTACTAGAAATTGAAACTGAAATTGACAACAAAAAAATTGAACTGAAATTGACAATAGAAATTAAAAACTAAAATAGACACAATAAAAAACGAAGAACTGAAATATATTAATGAAACTGAAATAACAGGTACTAGAACTAAAATTGGCAACTAGAAAATCAAATTGCTAATGATAAATACAAAATGAAAACTAAAGTACACACAATAAAAAAACAAAACACTGAAATATAATAACTAAAACTAAAATTGACAACCAGGAAATTAAACCGAAGAATTGACAAATCAAAATAAAAACTAAAGTAAACAAAATTTAAAACAAATAAATGAAACATATTTACTGGAACTTAAATTACCGGAAATTGAAAATGAAATTGATAACCAAAAAATTGAACTACTGATGACAAATACAAACTGAAAACTAAAGTAAACACAGTAAAAAAACTGAGACATAAAACTAAAACTAAAATTGACATCCAAAAAATAAAACTGAAATTGATAAATTTTTTTGAGCAACACTGAAATTGATAAATAAAAAATAAAACTAGATCGAACTGCGGATCCATGGGCCTGTTTAGTTGGCTACAAAAGCTAAAAAAGTTTGCGCAGTATCCGTCACATCGAATCTTTGACGCATGCATGGAGCATTAAATGTAGGTAAAAAATAACTAATTGCACAGTTTGTTTGTAAATATCGAGAAGAATCTTTTGAACCTAGTTAGTCTATAATTAGATAAATTTTGATAAATAACAACGAAAAGTGCTATAGAAATTTATCCAAAATTTTTCACCAACTAAACAGGCCCCATGTACGCCTCCGGCCCATGGAAGCTTTTTCTTTTTTTTTATTTGGGCTGCCGCTACGCGTGTGCATGTGCATGCGAATGCGAGCTGTTCTCATTTTATTATTTGGGCTGCCGTGTGCATGTGCATATGCGAATATGAAGGCCAGAAGCAGGCTATCGCGGGGTCGCGCGCCTGGTGCTACGCGCGACCAGCCGCGCCTTAAACTTTGCGTATTTGTAACCAGGGTTATTTGTCACCCACGTGAAGAGCTAGGGGCCTCGCCTCAGAGGGTGTCTGGATTTCCTTCTAAATTTTAGTCACTGTCCCGTCAAATATTTGATATATATATAGAGTATTAAATATAGATTAATTATAAAACTAAATGTACAGATTAAGACTGTTTTATGAGACGAATTTTTTAAGGCTAATTAGTCCATGATTTGATAATGTTGTGCTACAGTAAACCTGTGCTATTGATTAATTAGACTTAATAAATTCGTCTCACCGATTACTAACGGATTCTGTAATTTCTTTTTTATTAGTATCCGAACACCCCATACGACACCCCATGTGACACATCCTAAACTTTCACTGGATCCAAACACCCCCTTACTAGGGAAGGCCCGTTCAAGGCCCATGCCCACTGGGTAGTATGTGGGCCTATTGTCTCGAGGGGATTACTCTCTCCGGTTTTCTAAGGATGTCGTTTTGAAGCGGTCTTTAAGTCAAATATTTTAAACTTTAACTACAAATAAATTCTTTTGGGTTGAGTTTGAAAATATGAAAATGATATAGTGGATTCATCTCGAAATATAATCTCATAAAAGTATATATTGACTATATTTTATAAATATTTTATAGCAAAAAGTAATGATCAAAGTTATTATTTTTTTGAGACCATGCCATTATTCAAAACGATATCTTAAGAAAATTGGAGGGAGTAGTTTTGTTCCCATCTCTTTTTTTTTTTGGGAAAGCTGTAGGATACCCGGGCATTCCTACTGCCTTCGCTACCTGAATTTTGCGCCGTTCGTCTCTTCATCTGATTCTAGGCTGGCCTTGATTCTAGGCTGGCCTTTGATCTGTGTTCGTTGGCTTTTTTTTTTCTATCTAAGTTGTGGGGCCGACCTATAATACAGTATACTATTCAATTTTGGGAAGCGTGCCCGATAATTCGGATCCCACCTCCCTGTTCTCTCGGCAGTCACTCATACGTAATTTAAAGTTGTAGTTTGTCAACTCTATTATTACAATGTTTATTACTATATGTAATTCCTTAGAAAAGTATATGTAATTCTTTAGAAAAGCAGGTGTAACTGTTTCTATTTATATATGTATAATTCTTTTTGTACATATGCTATTTGATTTTGCTATGTAATTATATATGTAACTTGACAAAGAACTTTTCACATCTGTCTCATCCTATCTGAATTTTCTTTGCAACACACCTGAGTAATCTTAGCCTTTGTCTAACTTTAGGAAAAAAATTGCACATCTGTTTCATATGCTATTTGATTTTCCTTTGTTATACTCACTTGAACAACATCTGCCTTTGTCTAACTATAGAAAGTTTTTTGACATTGTGTTACGTTTGATTTCTGAATTTGTTTTGTTAAGAAACCACAAAACCTTTTCTTTTTTTCTGTTTTATTTGCTTGTGTTTGTTTTATTTGTTCACTAAATTCAAGTATTAGCTCCTCTTGTAATACCTTTTTTTTTCTACCGTTCATTCAGCCATTTTGTCGAGCTCCTCTTGTAATACCTTTTTTTTCTACCGTTCATTCAGCCATTTTGTCGAGGCAAATTGCCCAGGTGTTGACCAGCTTGCAATTGCCCGAGCTCCAAATAGACGTGTGTTGTAACGAGAGGAATATGTATGTTGGTAGCGTAGCGTATAGTGGAAATAGTCCTTTACTCTCCCACACAGAAACATTATCCAGATATTCCCCTAAAACAATCTGGTTCAATTACTTCTCCGGATCTTATAGTTGGTCCGGTCTGCCCCTTTATACAATTAGACTTTTTTGGTTGCTCCGCATATAAGTTGAGTTTTTAAGTTTAAATTTTGTAGGGATATAAAGAACTTCGTCAATGGTGCTAGAAAAATAAATTACAAGTTTTCATCATTATTTTTTATACTTCAGGCGTCTAATAATAAATTGACACTACACATGCAAAATTATACAAAAAATAATCATTAAAATTCATAATGTCCTTTTCTAATATAATTGCTGATATTTCCTATAATTTTACATAATTTGAACTAAAAACTGTCAATGCTTCCACGCGTATAACGTGCCTTCACGATTTCTTTGCGATATAAGTAGATCTATCGATTGCTGGTCTCTGATCTAGGGTCTTACTGTCAATGCTGCATCAGACGACTCGACCTGTTGACGGTACAATTGATTGAGTCTAGTTGTTTTGTAGATTTATTTATATCCAATGGACGAATGATCTTATGCTATACAACAAGATTATTGGAATAAGCTGTTTTAGTCGATAGGCCGCTTTGCTAGGATGTACTGGCTATTTACATGCTTTTATTTGTCTTCATCTTAGTTAAAAGCTAGTATGTTTCTCATATAAATGTTTACACACTTATCCTTACATCTTTCGTATGTTTTCATGATCATCGGCTAAGTTAGATCTATATACTTGAGTAACTAATATTTGTCGATATGCTTATTTTGCTTACCATGCATCGTGAACATGCTGGATATCGACTCTCTAGTCAATAGCCTTATTTCATCGGCTACTTAGCCGCATATTTGGAACTATCTAGATAACATCAGCATGTTCCATCTTAAATTACTGATCAATTTTCTCTCCTCGTTAATTGCAGGGTCAAATTGACTGGCACGCCCTCGGTCACGACCATCTGGTCCGGTGTCCTCCCAAGTCCGGAGAGAACTCGGAATCACGGTTTCTCTCGGCTTGCTGTGTGTTCCAGCGGCCTGTCACATTTTGCCGCTGACTACAACTGTATAGAAATCATTGCGGCCAGGGAGCTTCGATGAGCAACTGAGTGCTCACAATGGAGCGCCCTGTTTGTTTGGCTGATAAGCCATGACTGAAAGTACTGTTCGCTGATTTGTTATGAGAGAAAAATACTGTTAAATGACTAGCTAATTTGATTGATAAACTCAAGTGAACAGCTCCAACAGCTACAAAACTAGCCGCAGGACGGAAATCTCCAACGGCTACAAAACTAGCCGTAGGACGATTCCAACACTCCAATGCATGTCCAGTGAAGTTAACAGAAAGCTCCAGTCAGTACAACGCCTCAAGTGTGCAGAAAACATTGTCTCTAGGGTCACACTTTGGTGACCACACCGGAAGCACAGTGGAGATTTCTTTTGTAGGTTATATACATAGGGCCTCGTTTAGATCGTGAAAAGTTATAATTTTTCTGACTGTTGCACTTTCGTTTGTATTTGACAATTAGTGTCTAATCATGGATTAACTAGGCTCAAAAGATTTGTCTCGTGATTTATAACTAAACTGTATAATTAGTTATTTTTTATCTATATTTAATACTTCATGCATACGTGCAAAGATTGATGTGATGAAGAGAGAGTGAAATTTTTTTAACTTTTCACCTCAATCTAAACAAGGCCTAGGTGTAAGTTATGTGTAGGAGATGGTTGGCTAGTAGCCGCAATGATGAGAGCGTTGTTGATGTGGAATAGGTGGCGACCAAAAATCTTCAAGTGGACCTGCTTTTTGATTGTCTAGAATAAATTATTGAAAAATGTTGGTAGTGGCTTGTTTTTTTCCTTCAATATTTAATGAAAAACTTGAAAAATCAGATTTGTAGATTTAATTTTTTACTACTATTCGAGATGCTCAGTTGGTTATCCAATTAGCTTATGTTTGAATAACTCAGCTAATTTTTAACAATTAACTGTTATTTAGGTACAAATAGGTAAAAAAACAAGTTGCTCTTCAACCACACCTAGAAAAAAAGTTTTTTTTTATAATACGTATCTGTATTTCAGATAAGGAAAACGTACACAGACATGAAATACAGATACGTACAAGGATACATGGACAACTGTTCAACCCATCTTGCACAAAGGCCCCTAACAAAAACCAAAATTACAGAAAAGACCCTGGGCCCTGTGCTACCCGAAGCCTCCCGAAATCACCGACACCGCCCGTCGCCGTCGCGCCGCCGGCCGTCGTCGTCGAAGCGAAGGCAAATCCAAATCTAGAACAGAGGAGCCCCTTTCACACTAAGGCTTTGTGTGAGCCGCAAGAGAAGAAACCCGCTGGAGGAACGTCAGCCGGGGACACGCCCCGAGCCCCTCTGCCCCCGAACCGAAGCTCACCGTCGACCACCGCCGAAGGTAGACGGAGCTCGGTCCACTCGCCGCCTTACCACAGAAACCGCAGCCGCCACTGCATCTTTCGAAGACAGACTGCCGGATCCACCGCCTCACCGAGGCGACAAAACACCGCCGGGCTCGATCTCCGGCACAAGATCCGACCAAAGCGGATCTTACCTCCACGCGCTCGTCACCGACGCCGGAGAAGAACGTCACCGAGACGGGGAGAAGCACGAGAGGACCTTATTCCAATTAGGCGTCACCGTCACCGCCGTCTCAACGCCGCCGCCCTTGAAAACCTAACCCTAGATATATTACTACCGGGACCTACTCCGACCGCACGAGAGCTCGACGACCTCCACCACCTCCCCGGGGCCCGAAGGCCACTGGAGGCGAGGAAGACCGCCGGCTTCGCCGGCGGAGACAGGAGCACCCGCGACCCCCTCTCTCAACTGTTGATGGGTGAGAGAGTTCGAGAGAGGGGAAGAGGAGCTTAGCCGCGCGAAGTTACCCTAAGCAAAACCGCGGGCGTCTTTTCTAATCCGTGGGTAGGAAATATCATCATTCCGTCATTCGTGACATAGCATGTGGACATCACCGTCCACCACGCAGGCTCACCTCGCTCACCGACACCTGGGCCCGTGGAACCCCGGCCGCGCCGAGTGCGCGTCGCGTGAGTCACACGCGCACGGCACACACATATCCCTTCCTTCACTGCCGTTCCGGCAAAAGTCAACTCAGCCAACAAGCGCCGCTGCCCGCTGCGGTCTCACGGTCACGCGTGGTTTGGGGTGCCGGACGCAACGCCGGGATGCAGTCGCTGCAGGACAAGGCGTCGGAGTGGAGCGGCGTGGCGGCCGCCGATGCCTTCGCCATCGACGACGTCAACATATTCGAGTCCCTCGGCGGCACCCCGCAGCCCTTCGTCGACCTCTCCACCAATTTCTACACCAGGTCCGTCCGTCGGTCGGATGCTCTGTCCCTCCCTTCTTCTTCTCTGCTTTGAACCAATCCGATCTAGAATGTTTACGCTCGTGTCCTGCTGAATTTCTGGATTTTATAGGGTTTATGAGGACGAGGAGGAGTGGTTTCGGGAGATATTCGCGGGGTCCAAGAAGGAGGATGCTATCCAGAACCAGTATGAGTTCCTGATCCAGCGCATGGGCGGCCCGCCTCTCTTCTCCCAGAGGAGAGGTAAAGTAGCTTGTGTCTCTTCGTCTTTGACATGTGGGACTCGGTGCGATTTACTTAAATTGGGTGGAGGAAATGACGGATGAATGTTGTTATATGGTTTTGGTTAATTTTGTGGAAAAGTTATTTAGTTTGGTCTTAGCCGCTTAGCGTGGAGGCGGGGAAGAAAATCTGCTTTGGTGTCTTTGCGCACTGACAGTCATTAGTCATGTTCCTGAAACCTGAAAAGTACAAGTTTAGATGATGTACAGATAAGGGGAGCGATCCATGATATTCTTTTTACACATTCTGCACTTGCACATGTTTACCAGTCATATTCCCTGCTAATGCATTACTTAGTCGAATTGCTACTGTTGCTGTGTTTCATGACACTATAACAACTTTCAGGTCTAGAATGAGAGCGTTTTTTTTTTCTGCCTCTAGGGGCCTGTAACTCTTCTCTATTAATGAAATTGTACACTCTCGCACACTATAAGCCTAAACTTCTAGGGGAGAAATGAGTGTGTGGTGATTCAGCCCCTGTTTACATTCTCGTTAAGTTTTTTTCTTGTGACTGTCTGCAGCCTTGGGCAGCATACCTCCGTGGCACTTGTATTTATTCTGTTGATTCAGTTCTTTAAACATATAGTTATCACTATCAGCAATATTTGTTCGAGTGCTTCATGCCTGACCTGAGAGTATCCAAGAATGATATATTGTTCTTCTCATTTGTTGATCTGTTTTTCATCAATTAGTCCAAGCGGAGTGAATATTTTTCATTTTAATTATTGCCTGGTTTGATCAGGGGACTGGCTTTATCCTAACCTGAAGCACCTTATTCACTAAATAGTACAAGTTGTGATTCTAGATTGAGGTTGATTTTGTATTCTGTAGTCACTAATAGAGTGAAAAAAGATTCATTTAGCCATTTCCTGCTGTTGTTCTTTTGCATGTCTGGCTAGATGATCTGCCCAAAATGAATGAAGAAATGAGTGTCTTCATGTTCAGTTCCAGTATTTTTTCTGGTCTATTCTGTTGTGGTTAACATTATGCAGTGATAGTGCCTATGCTTTTCGACTTGGTGTTTTCTATCTATTGCTCTTAAGATAATTTGGACTTGTAAGCCCAAGTTGTCTGCCTTTTCTTGCAGGACACCCTGCCCTTATAGGACGACATCGACCATTCCTGGTTACCCACCGAGCTGCAGAGCGGTGGCTACACCACATGCAACAAGCTTTGGATGCAACTGAAAGCATAGATGCGGACTCAAAAACTAAAATGATGAACTTTTTTAGGTCTGCATTATGAATTAACTTTCCCTGGTTTTTATATCATAATTAACCAATAATTTCGCTGAGACTTCCATTTGTTTTCTTTTTCCAGGCACACTGCTTACTTCCTTGTTGCTGGCAATGAGATGACAAGGCAACAGGGCCACGGAGTAGCCTGCAAGCATGCAACAAGTAAACCAGCTGAGTAACTATTTTAGCCGTGGAGCTGGTAACCATTGGAATAATTACTGATAAGCCTTTATCCAGGGTGCCTTTATAGCATTCCGTATACAATGGAGTTCAAACAACCTCCACATTCAAAGAAACAATGGCACTGACTCTTTGTAGGCTTTATAGCCATTCTTGAGCAGAGAGCGTACTCAAAGTGGATAGTTGTAGCTTCTTCCAATATGTTCCTTCTTTGTCTCATGCGCTTAAAAGTTATTCACAACAGTTCATGTGAGATGTTTCTTTTTCAAATTCAACTTCACGTAGCAAGGGCTGGTTTGGATGGCTACCACAGGTTACCACACCACATGTTAAGCATGCAATACTTATTTAAGGTCATATTTGTTTAATTTCCATAAGTTTGGCAGCCAAAGAAAGTTTTTTTTAATGCAGCCAAAGAAAGTTATAGCCTATTTAGTTTGCTGCCGAGGAGAGCCAAGCTAGGCTGGCAGGGACAGGCCAATGGCATATTGAAAACTTGTTTGGTTCATTGAATTCAAACGATCAGGCTGAGTAGAGCATTTGTTTGGTTGGCTGCACTAGGATATATTGTATTAAACTGAAATAAAAAAAAACAAGCACTAAGATAGTTTTTATTTTGGTTGAAGTGATTGTATAATACTTGTTTTTACCATATTAAGCTTAATTTACTTTGAAATATATCAATATGCCTTATGCTAATCATCTACTAATACCATCACTGAGCTGTTAATACTTAATACCGTGCATTCCATAATCTATAGAAATGGATTTTGGTCTAGAGGAATGGATTTTATCCACGTTTACCAGGAGTTAGGCTCGCTGAGCGCTTTTGCACACCGCTGGACTGGCCCAAGCCACGCTAGTATCTGGTAAAGGCTTTGCCGGAGATTAATGTTGGCCAATTGTGCAGTGGAGCAATTGGCTGCCAATATTTTTGGCGGGGCTTTGTATTGCTACGAAAGCTTGACTTCTGATTGGTAGGGTGCATATGGGCTTATCCAGGTGTTCACCAGATTTGGTATTGTATTTAAGCTGGGGATGCCTAGGCTGCCGGTGTTTATCTTGATGTTTTACATTGGCACCATAAGTTGATCTCTTCCTTCAAGAATCTGTCAGTTCTTGTTAGGATCTGATTGTTCATCACTGACATACTCGATCATTCTGTAAATTGCTGGATACCAAGGCCATCTCAATTTTTTGAAAAATGGATGAATTAATGATTTGTTCTGATTTATTTCTTTCCTATGTGTCATGTCCTTGCAGTTGCAGTGCCAGTTTTAAGTTGTAAATGCGATCATTATTAGTCCTTATAGCTCATAGTTTACAGTCTGTGTGCTTGAAGCTTTGAGCTCAAAGTTTTTTATTTTCTTTTGAGCATGGAATGGCAGGTGCTCTGCCTTGCATTTAAGTAGATATGGAGAAAACAGTACCAATTACACACTTGCTAGAAATTCAGGATGCTAAAAAAGAAAAGGAAAATAGGGGAAAGAAGTTAGCAACTGGCCTTGCTGCAGTAGATTGCAGCCATGGCCAAACCTGCATATACAAGCTAGTTATCTGCAGGATAGGGCCCATGCGCTGTTTCATAGAGGAGGATGTCTTGCGATGATTAGGCTTGTTATCTGTGTGGGCGTTTGTTCTTTGTTATCGAAAACTCGTCTACATCGCTCCTTTCACAGGTTACACCGTGTATAAGCATGCTTTCTGTCTATCCCCAAACTGCTCAGCCCAAACATAGCAGACCACCAGAGCTTAATCCTTGTGCTTCTTATGATCTGAATGACCATTGGAAGAGCTACAGTAAGGACCAAACAATACGTCAAAAAGGGTTAGTGTTTGAATTTCTCAAACAAAAAATGGTAATGTTCAATGTCGTGTAAAATATGGTGGTGAGAATGAGGGCTATGAATCTGTGATACTGATACCAGCTAATTTTCCTGCTACTTTACTGGATAAAACTCGTTCCTGGGAAAGGATTCGTGGGTTTGTTTGGATTCCATCTAATAATTTGATATTCTGTGAAACAAACGCAGCTAATATAATGGGAGTACATGCTGACATTATAATGAAAATAGAAAAAGCATAGTAGAACTAATGACACATGTTTGTAGGTAGACCCCTGTGTCCTAGTGAAGCTGAACCTAACAGAAGTACTGGAAAGATCATTCTAAACACCAACCAAAGTACCTAACAGAAGTACTACCGGAAAGATCATTCTAAACACCATTTGCACCTTTGCCTACGACGTCATCATAGGTCTCCTGTAGCTCTTCCACAAGCTTCTGCAAAGCCATGGCCGAAGTTCCACTGTGGCTCACAGCTGACCTCGCTGCTTGCTGCGCCCACGCAGCCCTCTCCCTCATCTGCTTCGCCGCCTTGCATTCAGCGTCCATCAGCTCCCGAACCTTGTCCTCCACCTCCGCGCTCCCAACGACGTCCGCGCCCGCCTTGAGGGCAATCCTGACGCCGACGCCGATGATGTTGGCCACGTGCCTTGCGTTCAGGTGCTGCTCCGCTATCATCGGCCACGCCAGCATGGGCTTCCCGGCGGCGAGGCTCTCCATCACCGAGTTCCACCCGCAATGGCTCACGAACCCACCAACTACCTTGTGGGCCAGAACGCTTCTCTGCGGGACCCATCCACGGACGATCCGGCCGTTGGGCCCCACGTCCACCGGCGGCGACCATGTGTCAGATCGGACAGCCCAGAGGAAGGGATGGCCGGACTGCAGCAGCCCGTGCACCAGCTCGTCCAGCTGCGCGTCCGTGATGTGGGCCTGCGTCCCGAACGAAACGTAGACCACCGACCCAGGCTGCGCCGCCGCCCTCTCGTCCAGCCACGAGAGACAGCCCTCGGGGTCTTGCTCCTTCTCGCCGTCCGGGATGTCGTCGCCGGCGGCGGCCAGGAACAGCGGGCCGACGAGCCAGGCGCGGGCTCCCGCCTCGTAGAACGACTCCAGGGCCGGCACGTAGGCCTCGTCGAGCGCGGCGAAGCTGTTGCTGAGGACGCCCCAGCTGCGCACGTCCGAGTCACCGATCTCGTCCATGAAGAAGCGCGTGAACGGGTTGTCCGGGTCGGCCCTCTTGGTGACCCCGTCGGGGACCTCCTCCGCCCTGACCACCACGTGTTCCGGCATGCCGGGCACCTGGATCATGGCCCCGGGCTCGAAGCCGCTGGCCGGCGGGCTCGCGGCGAGCGCCTTGCAGATCGCCGAGGCGAAGCAGGACATGCCGTTGAACACGACGCGGCGGACCCCCGCGTCGGCCGCGACGCGGCGCGTGAACCCGAGGAAGAAGTCGGAGACGAGCGCGAGCGGCGGGGAAGGGAGCGACGCCAGGAACTCGGCGAAGGGCCCGCGCAGGAGCCCCGTCGCGTGCATGAACGTCAGGTGCAGCGTCGGGCACGGGAGCGCGTCGGTGGACTCGACGCCCGCCGGCAGCGGCGGGAACGACGGGAACGGGAGCGCGACGAGATCCACCGACGCCGGCAGACGGCTCCGGGCGAAGGCCACGTTTCCCGGGGTGGTGACCAGGGTCACGCGGAGGCGGCGGCTCCTCCCGTGTTGCGCCGAGAGTGCCGTCGCGAAGTGGAGCAGCGGGAGCATGTGGCCCTTCGCCATGAAGGGGAAGATGACGACGTGGTCGCGGCCTGAGCCTGGCACGGGAACGCCGTCGCCGGCACCGTTCGCGCCATGGTGGGACGCGGGGGAGCCGTTCGGTGTGGTGGCAGGAGTGCCGTTGGTCCTGGCGCCGTTGGCAGTGGCAACGGTGGCGTTGGTCATGGCAAGGGCACTGTTGGCGGCGGCGGCGGCGGCGGCCATGTTAGGGGTGCGCGGCTTGCGTAGTAGCTACACTACAGGTATACTGTTAGTTTATCTCTCCTATTTGTAAGGCCATCTCCAACAAACTCTCCATTCCTTCCCATGGAGACCGGTTTTCCGATCCGGAGCTTAAAATCGCGTCCAACAGATTACAGATCCTGTATGGCTGTATCCCGAACTCCTTTTTCCCGAGTCCTGTATCGCCCATTTCCCGCTCGGTAGATTAATAATTGGGAACGGAGGAATTCATCTTTTTTTGATGTTTCTTACGGAGTACTTTCTTAGTCTTAGAAAGAAATTTCATTTTTTGTTGTTTCTTAGTCTAAGAAAGAAACTTGTTGATCGTTAGTATATTACGGATAAAACTTTGTGACATCCAGCAGAAGAATTTTTCACCATTCGACTCCAGTTTTATTCATCATACTTACTATATATATAAGCACAACTGCACAAGTACATGATATAGCTAAACATGTAGTGTCGTGCGCGGCGTGCATCGTTCCATCTTTGAGTTTTACTATCTCGATCTGTCTGGGCAGTGCATACCATAGGATGGAGGACGCGTACGTGATCCGAGGCTGCCCATCAGTGACGTGGTTTCTCTCCGTTCAATGGGGGAAGCGGTGTCTCAGGGTAGTAGGCACCAGGTCCGCGACGGGGAATGGGAAGGTAGGGACGCCCACGAACTGGGCACTCCCCGATGCACGCAGGATGGTTAGGCTGCAAAGCGCCGCCGCCAATACCTAGCCACATGGAAAATTGGAAATCATGTCATCAAATGCATAGTTTCTCATCAGTTCGTAGGAGTACACAACCTGAACAATATATATAATAACTGAGAGCATCAGTTTAGAATAACTAACCAACGCCGCGGGCTCCATGGCATACGGAGGTGGGCAAGATCACCGCGGAGATGACGAACAGTGTGAGCACGAGGAGACTGGCGGTTTTGATGATGGACGCCATCGCACTTTGGCTGGTTAGCTAGCTGCTGCTTGGCCCTCGGTCGGGTTTCCCGCGAGTTGGAGTAGTATATGCTATCTAGCAACTGCTTGCTGAAGGGCTGTGATCTTGGAGGCCATATTTATAGCAGCGGAGGCAGCGATTTCCCTTTATGTTTTTTCTTTTTCTTTTTCTGTTTGTTTTGTTTGCTTGGTCTCGAAAGCAGACCCAGTAATTTGAGTTGACGGCCAGCAAGCCAGTGGGTTGGCAACTTTCCTCTGATCTGATATGAAAGACGACCGGTGAATGCAAGCGCACTGCAGCGTAGGTCTCCGGTTAGTTAAAATAAGCCATGGCTGAACCGTGCGTCTACTGGCAAAGGAAACCGATGTATCGGGTCGATTTGACCAAGGAAACCTAACATGGGAATGTTAAATAAGTCCATAAAGTAGATTTCAATTTCCTTTAAAATGAAAGGATTCAGACAGGGAGAATTTTAAAGACGGTCCTTCAGATTATGAGAATTTCGAAGACGATCGTTCACTTTGTAGAGACACTCTGAAAAACAATCATCTCTATAAATAATTTTAGAGACAATTCTCTTATTTCTAACAAGATCACGTCTGAAAAATGGATATTAAGAACAATAAAGCTGTTCGGAGCTGCTGTTACAGCTGTGGCTTTATCTTCTCTCTCAAATCACTGTAGCTACAACATTTTTTTTTGCGAGTAGCAACAACACTACTTGTTCCTGTAGCCAAAAACACCAGCAAATGATCCGCCACACCAGGCGAGCACGTCAGCCTCTGTGCAGCCACGCTGAGCAGATGATAGGCGCAAGCGCCGGGCAGGTGAGTTGCACTGGGCTAGGAATGCCCAACAGGATAGGGTGATACGGCGCCGAGTGAAGAGAGTCAAAACATCTTAAGTTTGATCAAAATTGAGATCTTACCTATATAAATGGAGATCTTACCTATATAAATGGAGGCCACTAGCAATCATTTATTGCTATAAAGCTACGTCCATAAAGCCATGCCTTCTGAATTTTACAGCTGTTAGATCATGTGGCCTTCTTTTCATCCTATGGTCCGTTTGTGAAGGCATTCACTACTGGTCTCTATCCTCACATTGCAACTGAAACATGGCACTCGAGGAGCTGTCACGACCCAACATCTTCCTCAAACTGATCCCCCATCCATGTGTGTCAAATGCTAGGCATGCAACCGTAGAGCCTGCCTGCATGCTGGTAGATGAGAGGGCTGAGAGTTGTCTACCCTTCCACCCACAACATCCTCATGTAGTCATGTCCTTCTAAGCTTGTCTAGGGAGGTCAATTCACGAGGACAACCTCCAAGTAATCTCATAGACAAGAGAGCCTTCATGCAGTGGTGCTAATTCCTTAGGCACTGCCACATGGACAACTGTTGCATCCATGTCCTACCCAAACACTGCCACATGCAGGATATTCATGCATGTGGTGTTCCATTGGAGTTGAAATATAGGTACCAGATCTTAAAGAATCTAGGACCTATTAGATATTATGTGAGATATTCATGCATGTGGTGTTCCACCATAGTTGGAATACAGGTAATGCAAGATGAGGCTCTTAAAGAATCTAGGAACTACTAGATATTATGCGAGATATTCATACATGTGGTGTTCCATCGGAATTGGAATACATGTACTACAAGATGAGGCTCTTAAAAGATCTAGAAACTACTAGATATTGATTTTTCCTAAGGTTTCTATCACTCTAGCCCGGCTTTGGGTACACAACTTATTTCATCTAATCAATGTTCTCAAACATGTGCCTACTACAAATTATTTGGGGGGGGGGGGGGTGATGGTATACATCAGATGGAATTTAGTAGGTATACAAATATTCGTGAACAAGCCATCACATTTTTAATATCTATTTTGAGTTTGATTTTTCTATATGCTCTCTTCGTTTTAAAAACTCCCCTTTATACGGAATTCATCTAAAATTATTGTTTAAAGTGGATTGAGTTTTCTCGACCTGGCAAAGTTGTAACATAGGCAGGCTTCTAAGAGTATCACCTCCATAAACCGATTTACTTTTAGGTTAAGAGGTCCACCTCTATAACTAATTATCTTAAAAAATTCCTAATTTTTTGCATAAGAAGTATGATGAAGATGAACTTTATGTCAAAATTATAAAGCTCGATGAGATCTACGAATTTGCTGACCACCTCAAAAGTTGGCATGTTCTATACAACATATGATCAGTTGATAATTTTTTATTTCAAGTAATTTAGAGTTCTAAATATTCATTTTATGCTCTCAGATTTCTTAATTCAGAATTTTCAATTGACTCGAGATGTTGACATGATCTATACTAAAGTTATAGTTGTCAACACAATCTATAAGTTTGTAGTTTACAAGGTTTTTATATTTGAAAACATTTAAAGTCCTAAATATTTAATTTGATATTATTTGATTTTGAGATTAAAATTCTTGAATTTTTAAAGGATATTGGATAGAGACGATCCCTATACTAAAATTGTAGTCCTTGATGGGATCTAAAACCTTTTAGTCCAAACTTTTTTATTTGGAAATGTTTGATGGTTCAAATATAAAAACCATGTAAACTAGTTACAAGTTACAGTGGTACGAGGAGGACACGTGTGGCTCATGGCTTCAAATCGCTAGGAAGGTGCACATATTTGTATTTTGCTTGAAAAATCATGTCATTTGTTACTTTTTTCCCGTGGTGCCTAACTAGAGAGGTATGTCCCAGTTTTTTATTCCAAAAATGATTTTCTATTTTTCAGTTTTCTCAAAATCACAAAAAGAGACGGCCATCTTGATCCATATACCTATTTGGCTCTATTTAAAGAGACAGACAACAATCAGGCCACCTTTTTTTTTGTGTGTGTTGCAAAACAGGCCACTGATATTTGTAAATAAAAGACGACCATCTCGAAAAACTCTTATCTAACAGTGTCTTGTATAATTCCCTTGAATTCGCGCTATATTTTTTTTGCTGCTCAAAGTGTATATATTGCTATCTCGGAGGCCGTATTATTATAGTTATAGGGAACGAAAGGTAAAAATAATGGGCTTGCAATCACATTCTAACCGTTTGCCATCTTTTTGTCTCAGAAAAAAAAATGGTTACTTAGCTTCAGTGGATGGTTTGATGGATGATGACGAAGACGTCGAGTCTTGAGTAGCAGGAAAGTTATTGGTAGTCACCAAGGGTAGTGCGCTGGAGTTTTCTTTTCTTTTCCTCATCTCAGCAAATAAGACGAACTGATTATATAGCTTATTATTAGCAGGTTTTAAATCTCTTATAGCGGAATCAGTTTATTTGCGATTAAATTCTCGACTTCGCTCATATTATGTAATCTGCTGACTCGGTAGTTGTGAGTATATACATATGTTTGTGGTTGTGTCAGTGTGTTTACTGTGGAATTTGAAAAAAAAAACTAACGGAGACCTCACCGGACCTCGTGACTCAGGTTCATGTGCACCGTAGGTCCGGCTCCGTTGAGTCTAATGGGCTGGCTGTTATTGAACCGTGCGAGACCGGCAAAGGAATCGAGTCAACCGAGCACGGTGCGAAATTATTAGGTCTTCGTCATGCAGAAATATATACGTGCATCCACCGATCGAGCAACTTTGCACTATGGCGCACCAGCAACGACCTTGACCTTGAGCTAGGACTGACTACGTGGAAATAAACAACAACTAGCAAAAGCGACCATTCTAGTGTATTTGGAAACGGCAATGCTCTTTGCCGAGCGTCCGGATGGACAGGATGGACCCACCTGCCCCCACACCTCGTGCCTCGCGCGTCCCCACCTGTGACTCGTGCCTTGTGCCGCGCACTGATGTCGCCTCACGCTACACTCCGCCGCACCTCACGCCTCCCGTCCGGACTCGCGCTGTGCACAGCCGAGGTCTGACCTCCGCGCCGTAGCATCGAGTTCCATGCCGGCGTCAAGTTCCACGTCAACGAGCATCCATTGGGGGCAGCAAGTAGATGAGCACATGTTGCAACCGTATGTTTCATGTATTTCAGATGTATGTTGCATATGTTTCATCTGGATATTGCAAAAGTAGATCTGGTGTTCCATATGTTGCAATGACTATACACATATATTGCAAGTATATGTTTCAGTTGTTTTAAGTGTATGTTTCTAGTGTTTTATCTGGATGTTGCATATGTTGGACTGACTATACATGTATGTTGTAAGTGTGTGTTTCAAATGTTTCAGCTGTTTCAAACGCATGTTGCAAGTGTTTTATTTGGATGTTGCATATGTTGCAGTGCCAATATATATGTTGCAATCGTATGTTATAAATGCTTCATCTGTTTCGTACTTATGTTGCAACAAATGCTTTATGTTACAAGTGTTTCATGAGTAGGCGCGGCAACGGAGCACATGCGAAGGTGGTCTCCTCGGGCGCAGCGGTCCACGCGTGCGCGCGGGAAGCGAAGCGTGCGTGACAACAGACACGAAGCACAAAGTTGTACCCATTGGCGTGGTAGCAGGCACGGAGCACGAAGCTGCATTCATAGGAGGACAGGAGGCGCAAAGCACGTGGCGAAGCGGAGCACAAAGCTGCATCTATGCTGTCGGTACCAATAGTATAGGGGTACCCACAATCAACGATTAAGACGAACGAAACACTAATGCGCAAACACAGCGAAGTCAAAAAACAGCAAACGATGCACCCCGACTACATTCCGACTCGTACGAGGCCGGCTTGACGGGATGCCTCGACCGCGCTCCGACTCCGACTCGTACAAGGCACCCTCGACGGGACGCCTCGACCACGTCCCGACTCATATGAGGCCTGTTCGATAAGGCATCTCGACTACCGGCAATCTCCGACTCGCACGACCCCGGGTCGAATCGCTCAACCTATCTTACTCACCTACTCCGAGGCTAAAAGTCAGAGCATTTAATGCGACTACCTACTGCCTCCTATCATCATGGCCACAGCTGTGACCGACGTGGGTGTTGGGTATTCTTAACGTCATTACCAAAAGTAGACTTAGTTTTCTAATTCTGATAACGGCGCCAAAAATGCCGAACCTATCCCTCATGCCACTTAAGCCAAGTTGTCATACCCAGCATGACATGAGAGACGCGGTATTGAAATATGCAACTGCTCTTCTAAATAAATAATAAATAAGATCTGCAAGCGTACAGATTAATACCGATGTAGCATTTTAACCGGGAAGTATTCCATGTATCGTTATTTATATTTTTACCACTAGGAAGGGATTACTAACATCAATGTTGATTATGGAATGGAATATAGGAATGAGTATCAATCATTGCATGTATAAGTGAGAGCATTCATCTATCTCTTGCATACAGGGGTAAGTGTCACATAAAATATAGATAAAGTATGAATGGTGACAAAGATAATTAATCTGATCAGCTAGCCACATATAATAATGATAAGCACCTCAACAGATATTCTAGCAAGTCATTAGCATGGTATTAGGACGAACTACAAGGATATTTCCTAAGTTATTCTTAACTATAAAGTCTAGCATATCATAGTTAGTGCAAGTACACTTGGCAATCATTGCGAAAAAGGACTACGCCCATGCATAGTGATATTATCAAGGAAGATGAGAAACATAGCAATCACTCCCCCGTAATAATGTTGCTCTGCCTGCCTTACACACGGGAGGGGGACTATATAAGAACCAACGAAGCTGTCACCATCGCGGACCACCCCACGATCCGGCATATAAGGTGCAATCGCAGATAAATATGGTCTAAGCACCACGCCTACACAATATTTATCATTTACCCATGGATCCGATGGATAAACGCTATACGATCCTAAACATGTATATAATTCCAATCTAACTAAGCCAAGCATATAACTACGATAAACTAAGAACAATATAATCGCAAATAATAACAAGTAGAGAATAGTCATAATCAATATATTGAAATAGAATAAAGTTGTATTCATAATATTGAAGAACAAAGATGAACAATGAAGAACAGTAAAGGAATTACCAAGAATCCTCTTGACAGATCCGGAAACCAATCGAAGATTGACTCCTTCTAGTTCTAATCCTATGTAGCTATGCTATACTAGAGATCTAGTTGATGTGGTGGCTCTAGGGCTTGATCAGAGACTCTCCTCCTGAGATTAGGGTTTGAGGAATTTAGAATGAGGGAGTGCCTCCTCCAGGGGCCAGGGGTCCTGCTTATATAGCCCCCTCAAGTGAACGTGGGCCGTCGGATCAAACCGACATTAATTACACGGTTTTCCTTGATCCCTTTGGTCGGTGGAGCATAATCCGTGAGACGGAGCCTGATTGGCTCTCAAGCCAGGGCGGGCGCCCTGCCTCCGGGCCCGTTCGGCCTCCCGTTCGTTCTCGTGGCTTCTGGAGTCTTCTAGATGATAGAAAATCGGTGAACACGTTATTATCTCTATGTAAACCCGACGTGTGGGCCTTTCCTTCGTATTTTCTGATAACCCCCTGCAGAAACAGACAAACACCAAAACTCGTGGAATTCTGTCAGATAAAACCCTAAGTCTAGGTGTTGGTTGCATTTGGATCCTTTTATTTATTTATTTATTTGATAACTATATTTGGTACTTAAGGACCGTCAACAAACTCCCCCAAGCTTACCTCTTGCTCGTCCCTGAGCAAGGATAGACTCATTATAGACCAGAAGTTGCTGCAACGCCTTTGAACGTTGACGGTACATATGCTTTCAAATAAGGTCTCATCCCTGAGTTAGAGTAAACTGTCAAGACTTAAAACTTACTCATTTTACCTTTCACCATGGGGCTTGCACCCGTCACCTGCATCTTGAGTGGTTAAAAGATAGAACGGTCTAGTCAAACGCCATGTTTCTTATTCTTGATCAGCTATAGCTCTGGAGTTTTTGCAAATTTTTCAAATAAAACTCAGAGATTCCTTGTATGACTTTCTCGGGTCTCTCTTTTGTGGTATTTCTGGATCCTTACCAAGGCAGTAATGGTATATGCCTTCTCTCTCAAAGTATGTGGTATTTATGGTATAAGGCGTAGTGACATTGCCTTCTCTCTCACCCTACTCTAATAAGGCTTTGATATCTGGAGCTCATAGGTGGGAGATACAGTATACATACTTATAGAACATTTATTGCATAGTCAAACCATGGATCCAGAGAAACAAGTCAATAAGTCAAATCAAGATGTGCATGTGTGGTGAATGAGTGGTGTATGGTGATGATGGTGATAACAAAAGTCTAATGCTCTTTTTGAGGGAATACATACCTTTCTTGCTTTTTAAAACTTTTGAGGGGAATTAGATGCTCTATTTTTTTTCTCTTTTTTTTTCTCTCAGGTGGGTATCTTGTACCCCTAATTCTACTGTCGGACACTTGTCCATTTTTACCTCTCGTCTCACTTTTTCTTTCTTCGAGGTTCCGAGCACTTGCTCCTTTTATTTCCTCGTATTTATATATTTTTTTAGAGCAATCTCCCTCTTTTGAAAATATAGCAAGTGGTAGTAGAAATGACTTGAGTATTAACTTCACAGGGAATAACAGGAATGGGATAATGTTTTTGGCTATTCTCTCCCGGGTCAGGAGCAGAATAATTTTGGGTGAATCTGAAGATGGAAATGAGTGGATATATGTGGATGCGTACTTCCGGAGTAGAAGCAGCATGTATGAGTGAACGTGCAAGTGAATCTTGATTTTAACCACATGACAAGTTCCTAAGGGTCTACACAGCTTGACCACACTCAATGCCCATAAGCAGTAAGTAGTAAAAGTGCGGCTCTTAATCTAACAAACATGTATATATGGCTGTGGTAGGAATTTAAACTCTCATCATATAGGAACTCTTCATGCAATATTTTAAAGATTTTTAAAGATAAAATTCTCCAGAATTCTAGCATCTATAGGAACAGATAAACAGCAGCTCAACCTTCCCATATCATATCCGCTAACAACTTAGACTTCAGATCAAGTTCTCTTCCCACTAGTTCAGGTTTAGAGCCAGTTTTAAATTATAACAGTTATGTCTAAACTAGAGAGAGAACAAATTTGAAAATTAGGCAGAGCAACTATTCAACATATCCATGCTAGAGTTTTATTTTTAAAATTCAGTTTAGCATAGCTACTTTATTTATTTATTAAACTAAGCAAATATATATAAACACAAAATATTTATTTGAGTTTTCATGATTATGCATCTTTTTATTTTAATAAAGAATAGGTATAAATGTAGATAAAAATACTTATCAAGATAAATGGGGGTGCTCTCCCCCAAGCTGGATCTTGACGTAATTTCTTCTGATGTAGCTAGCAGGTGCAGAGGTGTATTTGAATGTCGGCAGCACCCTGACAACGATTAGGATGTCCTCCATCTGCTAGTCTTCCTGAATTCTGTGGAGCTCAAATAGACAACAAAGCTTCGTGGAACTTGATTAAGCGTTAGCATAAATATCTAGCCTTTATCATGTTTGAGCTTCCTTGATAAATGTCACTCTCTATTTTTATTTTCATTTTTATAGAACAGAAAAAATATATTATTATTATTATTATTATTATATTTTATTTTTTTATGCCACCACAGTGAATGTACTTATGGGTTTTATGCCACTCGCATACTCACATGGGGCTTACTGTTTTCAACATTTTTTTAGACAGAATGAACATGATTAACTGAGCAATAATTAAAGGGAAAATGATAACTACCAAGTTTACCTCTTGGCACGGCGTTCGGTGTTTTTAAGTCCTCCGAACAGGACTTCTTTTCTTCTTAGTTGTCCTAGGATTTGGGTGGCGTAGACGGTGGTTCCAGCAGCGCCTCCTCTTCTTGTGTAACTGTCTTCGCTTTCCATACCCGACTTGGTGCTTCGGTTTCCTGTTGTGTATCCTCGGGCCTTATGACCTCTCCTTCATAGTCTGCCCATATGTCCTTGATGGTTTGCCTCCTTTGGTTACGGTTACGTCGCCTTCTTCTTGTCCTGACCTGCTTAGAATCTTCAACTATATAGTTAGGGTCATTAAAGTAGCGGCGTACCTTCTCAGAGGGGAAATGCATATGGACTTCTCCGGTTCCAATGTAGATGATTGCTTTGACGGTGCCTAGGAACGGTCTTCCTAGGATGATGGGTGGATCGTACTCGTCGTCTCCCATGTCAATGACCTGAAAGTCTGTATGGACAAAATGATCGTTAATTTTAACAGGGACATCGGTTACTATACCTTCGACCTTTCGGGATGTCTGATCTGCCATCTGGAGCTGAGTGTATGTTGGTTTTAAGGGCATGGTCCCGTACAAGAGCTGATAGGTGACTGTGGCCATTATGTTGACGCCTGATCCAGTGTCGCAGAGCGCCTTCTGAAAGGAGTATCCATTGATTGAGCACTCAATGCTTGGCATACCTGGGTCGTCCTTCTTGTTCAGGAAGGGCGACTTGAGTCGACCATCTTGACCTCCTTGAACTGCAGTGACCATCTTAGCTGATTCGGTCCATCCTTGGTTGTTCTTGTTCTGCTTGTTCCTCCTGTTGGTCCTCTTCCTTGGTTCATGTTGGGGTTGCTCTGGGATTTGTGTAATCTTGTTCTTGAAGAAAAACGTCTCCTTCCTCCCCTTGATGTTGAAGTTGATCTTCGCAGCGCTGGCGTAGATGACAGCTCCCGAGGTGTTCAGGAATGGCCTTCCCAGAATAACTGGTGACCTCTCATCGGACCCGGTCTCTATCACCACGAAGTCAGCTGGAGCATACGAGGTACCAACTCGGACACACATGTTCTTTAATATTTCTTTAGGAAAGCTTAGTGTCCGATCTGCAAGCTGCAAACACATAGTTGTTTCTGATAAAGGATATGTAAAGAATTTTTCATAGAGTACCCCGGGCATAATGTTGACGCTGGAGCCAAAGTCGCAGAGTGCTTCTGGGAAGTCCACCATGCCGATGGAGATCGGGATGACGGGGCATCCTGGATCGCCTCTCTTGACTGGCAGAAGGTCATTATGTACTCCGACAGCGGGATTACTCCAATAGTTACCTGCATCAAACATGTCTACAAGATTTGCAGATTCTAATCCTTCCAGTTGTGATGGTATACCGGGGTTAGTAGCAGGAACAGCAGCAGCTATTTGATTTAACTGAGATTCAATCATTTTATTAAAGCTAATTTGGTTTTTGATGGCAGTAGAGAAATTATCCATTCTATTATTTATGTTTTCTAGTATTTTATCATTGGATGCCAATTTCTTAGACAAGTTATCCATTAGCTTTCCTTGATTAGACACTAACTCCCTCAAGGGTGGAAAATTATTATTGTTGTTGTAAGAGTTATTACCTGAGTAGTTACCTGAGTAGTTAGGCCTCTGTTGATTCCAACCTTGATTTTGTTGAGGACGGTTGTAGTTGTTGTTGTTGATGTACCTTGCATCCTCAAGCATCTCAGGGCAGTGATTGCCTGAGTGTCCAGTGTCTCCACATTCCTCACAAGTCATGTGAGAGTCGTAGACGTTCATGACTTCTCTTTTGTCTCCAGCTTTGTCATCGAACTTTTTCATGAGTAGGTCTAACTTTGCAGACAGCATGTCTACCTCCTTGAGCTGGTGCATACCTCCACCCTTCTTGCGTGTTTGAGTCCTCTCTTCGTTCCAACCTTGGTTGGACGCCATCTTCTCCACAAGGGCTGTAGCTTGTGGTATGGTGAGTGATAGAAATGCGCCTCCAGCTGCAGCATCCATGGTCTCACGAGCACTAGTGATGAGCCCATGATAGAAAGTCTGCATAAGTAGCCAGCTTTCCATTCCATGATGGAGACATTCTAGGATGTAATCTTGAAAGCGCTCCCATGCTTCTGGAACGGATTCATCATGTTGTTGCTGAAAACTTGTAATCTTCCCACGGAGAGCATTGGTCTTGCCCATGGGAAAGAACTTAGCCAGAAAGTTTGTAGAGCAGAGTGCCCACGTAGTGTTCTTATCCTTCGTCGCGTAGAACCACTACTTCGCTCTCCCCAATAGTGAGAATGGGAAAAGGCGAAGTAGTATGGCGTCTCTGGGAACATCTAATAAAGTGAATGTGCTGCAAATCTCTAGGAAGTATTGGAGATGAGCACTTGCATCTTCGTGCGGCTTCCCACAAAATTGGTTGGCTTGTACCATGTTGATGAGCACTGGCTTGAGCTCAAAGTTCTTGTTGATGGCCGCGGCAGGTCCAGTGCGGATGTTGTCCATAGTGGGAGCTGAGAACTCGCGGATCGTCTTGTTCGCCATGGCTGCGAACTCTGTTGACAAATTCCGGATGAAACTTCGGCGGTCTTCTGGATTGGATGAAGTGTTGCGTCGAAGTGTTGACTTCTTGAGCTTGGCTCTTGCCCCTTTGATTAATGCTTCGGGGTTGTCAACAAAATTTTCTAGAAGATGTCCTCTATTCATACATCACCTTGCAAAACAATAAGAATGGAAAAATACAGGGGTAAATCTGTATGGGAGAATTGATGATCTCAATCACTTAATGATGCGAATGATGACTCAAATTCCGTATTCATTCCTTGTTAGTAAATCAACCTTCCCCGGCAACGGCGCCAAAAATGCTTGTTGGGCATTCTTAACGTCATTACCAAAAGTAGACTTAGTTTTCTAATTCTGATAACGGCGCCAAAAATGCCGAACCTATCCCTCATGCCACTTAAGCCAAGTTGTCATCCCCAGCATGACATGAGAGACGCGGTATTGAAATATGCAACTGCTCTTCTAAATAAATAATAAATAAGATATGCAAGCGCACAGATTAATACCGATGTAACATTTTAACCGGGAAGTATTCCAGGTATCGTTATTTATATTTTTACCACTGGGAAGGGATTACTAACATCAATGTTGATTATGGAATGGAATATAGGAATGAGTATCAATCATTGCATGTATAAGTGAGAGCATTCATCTATCTCTTGCATACAGGGGTAAGTGTCACATAAAATATAGATAAAGTATGAATGGTGACAAAGATAATTAATCTGATCAGCTAGCCACATATAATAATGATAAGCACCTCAACAGATATTCTAGCAAGTCATTAGCATGGTATTAGGACGAACTACAAGGATATTTCCTAAGTTATTCTTAACTATAAAGTCTAGCATATCATAGTTAGTGCAAGTACACTTAGCAATCATTGCAAAAAAGGACTACGCCCATGCATAGTGATATTATCAAGGAAGATGAGAAACATAGCAATCACTCCCCCGTAATAATGTTGCTCTGCCTGCCTTACACACGGGAGGGGGACTATATAAGAACCAATGAAGCTGTCACCATCGCGGACCACCCCACGATCCGGCATATAAGGTGCAATCGCAGATAAATATGGTCTAAGCACCACGCCTACACAATATTTATCATTTACCCATGGATCCGATGGATAAACGCTATACGATCCTAAACATGTATATAATTCCAATCTAACTAAGCCAAGCATATAACTACGATAAACTAAGAACAATATAATCGCAAATAATAACAAGTAGAGCATAGTCATAATCAATATATTGAAATAGAACAAAGTTGTATTCATAATATTGAAGAACAAAGATGAACAATGAAGAACAGTAAAGGAATTACCAAGAATCCTCTTGACAGATCCGGAAACCAATCGAAGATTGACTCTGTAACGGAACCGTCCAAATTATAAGAGCACAAGTATAAAAACAATCACCGAAGTGATCAAATTCTCACACTTGAGCCCATATAACTCCGGTAGTCCAATGAAATCACGAGGGATTTCAAACCAACCAACATACAAACCAAGATCGTAGTGATTCAACATAACAAGTCACATGTTACAACCATTTCACAAGTAATTCAAAATATACATCGGAGTTAACATAGTTGTTACAACTTAAGTTCAAAAGTAGCGGAAGCAAAGTAATTTGAAACTAACAACACTCTTATATCAAATACATGCCAGTATGAAGGTCGATCTCCAACAAAAGCATTAGAGAGAAGATAACTCAGAAGGATCATGCCCGTGATCACACTCCGCCTCTACGGCAGGAGCCAACCAACTCTTGCAGTCGCCACGGTACAGCACAACCTGCAACAAGTGGGGACAAAACCCTGAGTACGACAATGTACTCAGCTAGACTTAGCCGTCATAAACCAGAAATAAAGTGACACCAAGGATCATGCAAGGCTGATATGGAGTGGGCTAGCTTGACAACACTTTGCATAAAAGCTTAATATGGATAAGTAATCATTAAATGCTTAAGCATCAAGTTAATTATCATTAACCTGTCATCTATATTAGAACCTGTACTAGAGCACTCACTTTATTAGGAGCAAACAATATTAACCATAGCAGGTATAAATTGAGGCAACCTTTCCATCGTTATTCAATTAACCATCCGTTCAATTTAATGGAATCTACGTTGCCGCTGCTCAAGTCAAGTGCTCACTAACCGGGAGCGACGGCGATTCGAATCGAATTCCTATCCAGCTGGAGGGGTATTTCTAACACTCACCGTGCAGACCCCTGCCAGGGTCGCACAGGCCACCTTTTCATATGATTCAGGAATCGCGGGTCCGAATGATGTCGCGACCCCAAGGGCGACACTCTGCCAGGTGATAGGGACTCTAACCCCCCCTTGGTCTCACGCCAATGTCCCCAAGCACATCCTTTCTCTCCTCCAAGAAGCAACCTACCATTCGATTCCCGGCCTGAACCATATTACTCGGCTTCGCGGTCGGAACGACTTATCCGGCCAACTAAGTGTTAGACTGCGTTCAACATGACTCAAGGACGTACATCGAATCGGTCCTTAAACGACTCAGACGGGGATAGATCCACACCCAAGACCTCCATGCCTTGTTGCTTCACTATCGTCATCCCGTCCGGTCTCATTTCATTTTATTAACACATGGTTCCATTCCACGATAGCAATATAGCCAACCGTGCCATATATGAATATCCCTACATCTCGCAGGTGACAGGAAATCACCTGACTTCTACCGCTTAAAGCAGGGCTAAGCATCTACTCGATCCTAGTCTATGTAGGATTCACGGATTCATATATCTGGACAAGGAATGATATAATGCAGCAAGGGTTTCCAACCAACTCCTATCACTTAATGCAACAATACTTATAACATATATATAATTAATTGCTTTGAAGATAGGAGGCTTATAATGCTCCGGGGCTTGCCTGGGATCCGACTCAAGTTAGAGTATGTCAGATGAAGTCACTTGGCGAGCAACCTCCAATCTACCACTTGTCCGGTCCTTCTTTCTTCGGGATGGATCCACCAAACACCGTCTTCGGGTTTGGCGCCACATCAGGGCTTTCACGTGCTTCAGCTAGCGTACCTAAATGAGGTGCAATAATGCATATGCATGAATGCATAGAAGTGAAATCAACAGAGTAATCAAACAAGCATACCAAAGTTTACATAAACCCTAGAGGTAATTAACTTAATCCTTATTAGGGCATAACAAAGAAGATTGCAAGCACATCAATCCAGACACAAGTCTTATAAGATTACAGGGTATCAACCTAAGTACCATCAAAGATATGAGTCACACTTTAACACACAAGCATAGCAAAGTGAAACAAGGCACTAAAACTAAAACCTGTCACTTTCTAGACATACAAGCAGTAGCTCCGTAAATCAATCATAACTAGAGATCTACAACTCCAAATGACTTGCAAGAAGACATTATGGAAAGCTTATGAAATTGTCCACATTTCATTTATAATCATCTAAACCTGATTCTAACATTTACCAGGTTGAAATACAGAAGGTACAGAATCTTCCCTGGAGGGACAGAGAGCAACCTAGATCTGAACCCAACTTAGAACAGCTGTAGTTTCTAAACCACATGGCCAAATGCCACCAAAATTTAACAGCAGCTAGATCATGAATTTCACAACAACTTTGTTATAGTACACAAGACATGAAAACATCATTTGCATAGAGTAATTAACAATATTCTCCAATCTGTTCAGCAACCTCATTTGCAAGAAATAATTATTAACTTATGTTTCAAACATATAATTGAATAGAACCAACTTTACCAACATTTCATACATGACTAATGAACACCAGAAAACATAGTGTCAATTACTAAATAAATTCTTTTAATGCATTTTCTTAATTTATTTAGTTAATTAGGTGGAATTATGAACACCTATCAAAAGTGCACCATAAATTCTACCAAAATTACAGAGGCCTACACATGCTCTCAAAAGTCTACTGTACAAATTTCGAGCCATTTAGATAAGTACATCAACCTCTATGAAAAAGACAATCAATTTTTGAAATAAATCATGTGAGAACAGGTAAAACCTAAAACTCAATATTTTCTGTGAATACATGGCCATAGAATGAACCAAAATCATAGAGAAACATCATAATAAGGTGATGGAACAACATTTTCTATTTTACCATTTATATATTATTTATAAGCTATTTATCAAGCCTTAAACAAGTCAAATTAATAACTAGATCATACAATAAGTAGTGACCAAGAAATTTATACCACAATACATCCATATCATGACAAGACTACCATAAAAATTTCACATCATTTGGAGCATCACAACTCAAGATATAAAATGACAAGTAATAAAATGTAATTTTCCTTATTTATCAAGGTCCAATCAAAACCCTAAGAAAACAGTGAACAACTAGGGTGTTTACTATTTTTACTAGCAAGTACATGTCCTCACAAAATTAACAAAACAAGAATCATCATTTTTGGGGTCATAAAACTCCAGATCTTGATCTGGTTAAGTTTAGAGGCATTTTTAGGCATTTTCAAGCTTAAATAAAGACATCAGAAAACATCTACAAACATATAGAATTTTATGACTCTATTGCATAGATCTCTCCTCAAGGTTTCCAAAAAGTCCCCATTTACTATTTTTGGAGTTACCTAACAGGAGATATGAATTTTTGAAGAACTAAATAAAATCTGAAAATTCAAATTCGGAATTAACACAATCCTATTGAAATCGCTAGGCGCACCCGAACGTGTACCCCATCTCTGCCCTTCATAACGCTGACTCGCGGGACCCGCTGGACTACTGGGCCCACTTGTCATACAAAAGAAAAACGTACACAAAACTGCTCCTTCCCTTCCTCAGGCCGTTCGGCCGAGAGCAGGGGAGCCACGGTCGGCTCGGCCGGTCTCCGGCGAGGAGGTCGCCGGTGGCGAGCGGCGACGGCGGCGGAGCACCACCACACCCGTCCGCACCCACGGGTGGTCACAACGTGGCGGATGATGGTCGGTAGGTGACTGGCCACAGAAGCTCGTGGCTCGCCGGTGGGCTGCACGGCGGCGGCGTGCTCCGGTGGCCTAGAACTCGGGCGGGTGTGCGCGTGGTACGTAACTCGATGAGGCGGAGGTGGTGGTGTACACGGCCGCAGTCACGGTGGCTTGGAGCGGTGGAACGGCGGTGGCCGCGGAGCTCGGCGGCGGCGCCCATGGCGGAGCGTGCTTGCGAGCCACTGCGGCACGAGAGGGTGAGCGAAGAGAGGGCGAGAGCGAGTGAGAGACTGAGAGGGAGCTCGGGCGTTTGCTTTGGATGAGCAGGGCGAGGCAGGACGCGCGTCAGTGGTGTGGGGCGCGAGCTCGCGCATGGCCGACACGCACTGGGCGCGTGTCACCGTTGAGGCAATTCATCGAGCGCGTGGCAGGTGCTACTGTGGGTAAAATGGACACCAGTTTTGGGCCTCATACGGGCCAAATTAGCAAACATGCCTTAAACAAAGTTTGAAGCCCACATGAAGACCTACAATTTCTATTTAAGGTGCACTGTAATTAGGGTTATGGATTAGTGGATAATCAGGTCCAAAGTTGACACTGTCATCTTGTTGACAGCGGTTAAATAAACCCAAAATCGATGACCAAAACGGAGTCGAACTTCATCCATCTCTTCACCTGCTCTTCTCCAAAGAATATACTCCAACTTCTATTTTTGGGTCAACTCAAGTTACTTAACGAAATTTGGGGAACGCGAGATGCCAACGTCGGAGACACAGAAATTGGGGCTTTTAAAATTGTTTAAGTGTTGGGAACAGTCCCAAATCTGACTTGTGGGCCCTGTTCGAGCATGTTACACACATTTTCATGACTTGACTCTTAAACAAAGTTTGTTCCTTATAAAATTCCCTACAACTTTGTCAAAGGGTGCACAGTCATGCAAAGCTTCTAGGTCACACTTTTGAAACGGTCAAACAAAAGTGTTCCAGGGTCCATACATGGTCAACCATCACTTGGAAGCACATTTAGGCAAAATGATCAACATGAACATTGTTCCATGGAGCGTCCTAAGTGTATTTAAGGTGTTGTAGAGGCCAAACATACCCACCATGCATAGGTTGCACAAAAGTGCAGGGCTCACATGCCTTGAAACATAGAACCCAAGTGAAATGCTATGGTCACTTCATGTGGTTGTTTCGAGATACATGCTACCCATGTTCCACTAGGGTGTTCCACATGTGTCCAAGATGTGTTGCACATGTTGCATTGTATGTTGCACAAACACTAATTCCCATGAGATGTACGATAGGTTTTAGTTATAATCCAAACAAGCCTATCACTTATCATTTTATGTGACTTTTTGATTCCAAACTTCATGAAACTTTTCCAGGGATCAATATAGATAGGTACCAAGGTGAGACACATGAAGATATGGTAATAACACCATTCGAACATATATCTTTGAAGATGGCCTATATGTAAAGCAATGATGCAGCATCCAACTTTAAGTTAGGCTCATCTCCGTAGGTTGACCTTGACATTGTCATTTACACTTAATCTATCATGTTTGCGCTTAAAACCCCTACTTAATTGGTGATAAACACCTGGGGTGTTACAGCCCTCCCCCCTTAAAAGAATCGCGTCCCGAGATTCGGAATGGAAGATCTTTTAAGGAAGAGAGTCACGTTGTCTAGATCCCAACATGTGCTATAGCATTCAACTACACAGCTTCAGCATTGGTGAACAATTTGGTCAAAGGCACTTTCTGATACTTACTCTTTATGGTAAAATTTGTCTGAAGAATTTCCTTCATTGACTTCCATGAAGCATTGTTACTTTGGGAGGAATCCAAGATAGCACGTACTGCATTCTCAGTGTACGGAGATCATTCGGTCCGTGAGCTGACCACTCACAAGTATCTGATTCTTAAGTGAGCGCAGCATAGTCCGTATGAACTTTACACTAGACCGACATCTTCAAAAAGATACTCATTGAAGTGATCCTATGTTCACAAAGTTTGAAAAGCAGTTCTCTACCAGAATGGCTTGGGTACAACTTTCCAAAAGGGTGAGATCATAGACGACAAATATACGCTGAGGCTATAGGACACTGACTAACCAATAGACAAGGTCTATGTTGGTCGTAAATGTTCATTTATTTAGACATCAACTAATGGAAAACTACTTGCGGTTCCATGTGTGCAGTTCTCTTTCTCTGACGACAACACTGTATTATCTGAGTCTATCGATGGTCAGTGAATGTGATAGCTGACTCTGTTGGCTTTCTATTTCTGCCAACAGCTATCTAAACGATTCTTTTATCCAAGACAACAGTTATCTGGGTTGAATCAGATGCAACCTCTTGGGTAAAAACATTTATAAGGTACCAAAGTATGTCATCATTGGAAAATAATTCCCAAAGAAAGATGTAGCGAGGCCTTAAGGACAACAAAAGTTGTAAATATTCACTAAACCATGGGGAGTAGTCTGCCACCAAGCGGTTGAGTAAAATTTTCCTTTGTGACTTAGTTGCACTGTAAGTTGAGTTGACTTGCAGCGTAGCAACTTTGTCGGGCCAACTTTCACCTTGAGGCTTCCTTTTTAGGATCAAATAACAGTTCTAAGATGGGAAATCTGTTGTTTGACACTTCTCAGATTGCTTCCAAATATTCCTCAACACTTTGTCCAATAGTCATGGACAAACCATTTGTGGCACCTAAGGGCACATGGATACTAATTTGAAATTATGTCATGTTTTCTCTAATTCTTCGCTTTAGCTGATAGAACACCTTGCACTATCTGTGTGATTGTCCAAGACGGAATTGACTTGATCACAATGGCTCTAGAAGATAGAATATCTCTCAAGTTGTTGGCTAGTTGATTAACTTCTTGTTGGTTATTGCTCTGTAAGACATAGCCTTCGTAGCTACCAAAGAGTCGTTACCTAGCTGGAGATTAACCTTCCTATTGGTAACTAATCAGTTGTCTCTCAACACTAAAAAGTTCCAAATCTTCACTCTTGACCACAACAACTGTGGTTGATGCAGAATAGATGGTTGCCATCGAAGTTAGCAAATACGAAGTTATTCTAGAGATGGTTGATTTCGATTGTATGGTCATTATGCACCCAAGATTTCGACTTGGATAGCTCCGGTCATATGCACAATGCGACAATCGATTCTCATCCCACATAACTTGTCCAACATTAAGTGTTGTGTGCCCTTTTTATCCAATAGAGATGAGATACTTGCTTACTAGATGACGTTCGTCAATACTGGGACAACTAAGTAGATTCACTTGTCTACCACCTATTGCAGTCTGTTAAATGTTTATGTCGGTGACCTGTTCTTCGAAGGTTATCCTCTTAGCAACTTCAGAAGGAAACTCCACTACATTTAGTCCAATATAAGGGTCTTTTGATAAGATATGGAAAGACAACCAAGGAAGAAGGTCACGTGAAAATCACATCAGTGTTGTTCTGCAATGCATTATGATTAGAAATCATGATACCAGCGCGTACCGAGCAGCACAACCTTGTGTGTGCACCCACAGGAGGCCCTCGGTTTCGTCGCGGCACCATTAGTTGCTACTCATAACATCATTACTGAACATACACCCGATGAGGAATTTCTAATGGCACAGATTGGGTTGTCTGAACGAGCACCATACCAAGGAGGGATAGCAAGTAAAGGTAGTCACAAGGTTTAGAATCAACGAGGAGGCAATCCAAAATTAACACACACCACAAGGGAACATAGCTCAATTCCTAAAGACAACTGAGCAATGGACTCTTGCTTAGATTCTATGCAGACTTGCGTCCACCGAGGTGAGTTCCAGATAAAAGATTAATAGAAGATTCATTCATGTTGGGCAACAACATGAGATCAAGACTGATAAACATCCCGAGACTTGGGAAGGTTGATGATGGCTTAAGCAAACTTCATGGACAAAATTTAGGTACTACTCAAAGATTGAGTTGATATGGTGGATACACGAATTTGCAAACAAACAATTTTGAGGCCGCAGCATACAGACGTTGCGTCATACTAGCTAACCTTTGGGAGAGGCAACCGGAAGGTCCAACATGGATTTGGGTACAGTCTCCACAACTGGCAATGTACGAATCATGGTCAAAGGCTAGCATTGATAAAAGTTAACTTGGTTGGTCAGTCGATAAAGGTCTTCACAAAAAGGGTCGGAAAACATCCACGGCTTATACAAACATATAGGAGAACAAAACTTTGGGCTTTCGGTCAAGCAAATGCATGGATACAAACATTCAAGGAATAACCACCAAGTCTACAGGCTCAGGCTCCTAAGAGAGAAAACCTAATTGAAGACAACAACCATACAATTACGTAACGTGAACGTTGTTCTAGGATCAAGCTATGCGACCCTCGTATGCTCACCGAGGACAAACGAGGTGACAACTAGGGCACTACCTAGATAACAAGCATACATACAACATTACCGTCAAGCAGACATTGGAGAAAATTCAAACGAATGGGCTTAAGCAACCAATATCAAGCATAAGGCGCAAAGCTCACCCCAAATAAACATTTATCTCAAGCATGAACTAACTACAAGTTTAGCCTAAGACAAATGCTAGTTAAGGTAGCCAACTTAGCATGTGCCCAGAATCTGGACAGCAACGCAGTAGTTACTTGTTTCAACCATAACTGAGGTTATAGACATCCCACAAAGGTGATCCTAGACTTTCTAGAAAGCTTAGGAAGATGACTACAATTTAGTTATTCATACCAAAAACAAATTCATAGATTAACATGACTAAAAATGCTAATGTTTCAGATCTGTACCAATATGGACAGAAAACTGACAAGAACTTCAAGAATGCAAAACTAGAGTTCTAGGGACACAACAAGGCTGAGCCGTAACTTTATGTAAAGCTTATTAAGTTGTCTATAACTTTCTTACTATCATATTAAGATGATTTTATAGCCAACAAGGCCAAACAAGATAAAGAAGACATCTCTGCCCCGATTTGGACAGATTCTGTCATTCCATTTTGCAATCTCATAACTAGAGATTTAGACCACCACAATTAGTGCTATAAGACATTTTGGAAAGCTTAGAAAAAGTACTACACTTCTTCTATTATCTCCAAGACATGATTCCATAAGCACATAGGTCAAATAAATCAAACATTCAGATCTGTTCTGAACATGAACAGATTCTGACAACAAACTTCTAAAATTTATAACTCCCAAACCATAAGGCCTAGTGTCATAAAATTTTAGGAAAAGATAGATAAGTAAGTTAGCTACAACTTTGGTATTCTCTATAACTACAGAAAACACCATTATGACCACAAAAGCATCACTACAACAGAAACTGTTCTAACAGCCAACATTCCACAAGCAAAACAAAGCTTGCCTTTGTTCTACTTAACAAGAGAGCACACAAACATGTCATTCTAGTAGCTCTAAACATTATTACCTTAGACCAACCAATTTAATTCATTAATAAGAATCACAATTACTTAGGTGAGGTCTAAAGCATTGGCAAACGCTTGGGTGAACAACATATCCACCACTTGGCTAAACTAAAGGACATCTATAGGTTCAAGCATGTAACCACAACTATTTCTATCAAGGCTAAGTACACATTTTTCTCAAGCAACATGGAACAAGGCATTCTTGTTTGATTCCACACAAGAAAGATAGTGTACCACATCAATCACAAGTTACTTCCTACAGAACAAGGGTGAGAGGAGCATAGCTATGCATAAAGCAACAATCATGAAGATGCATGCTTCGTCCTATTCGTCCTCACAAGATTGCCAATCCTGAGGTGGCGATCACGTTCTATGTCGGTGGCATAACACGCACTCTCTCGATATATATCTAGTCGTCAACTATATTCGACTTACGCATTCGTGGTTAGCGTACCTGCAGAAAAGTTTCATTGCAGCCCAATAATTCCCAATATAGCACATAATAAAAACAGAGAAGTAAAATTCTAAGTACTCCCATGTACATATACCCCCGTATATATATACATGTAGCACCAAAACTACCCGAATCATTTGATCACCCACAATTAAGTACCTTCATATATACATGTGTGTAACATGTAAATAATCCAGTAACCAAAACTAACTCTCCCCTAGACCGCAGGTTGTACGGTCATGCTCTCACAACTCACACTTACCTGAGCGTAGGTGCGATGTTGCATAAAAGTAAACTAACGACATATATGGCTATTTCATATATGAAGGCTACCACCAATCTAACACACCGGGTAGCATAGTGTGGAAGAGTCATCACACATACATACCTTGGTCTGGGCGTAGATGCATAAATGGAAAACCCCAAAGTTAGTACTTATATAAGCCACCTAATAATCCTTATATGGGCATAAGGAAATTGACCACTGGCATACTTAGATTTAGAATTCAGTTTTCACAAACCTATATATAGCTATAAGTTGATAAAACTAATTTTACAAAACAAAACATTTGTTTTAAATACACATACGACAAGTTTAATGTTGAATCTTGCTCCGATACCAGCTGTAACGGAACCGTCCAAATTATAAGAGCACAAGTATAAAAACAATCACCGAAGTGATCAAATTCTCACACTTGAGCCCATATAACTCCGGTAGTCCAATGAAATCACGAGGGATTTCAAACCAACCAACATACAAACCAAGATCGTAGTGATTCAACATAACAAGTCACATGTTACAACCATTTCACAAGTAATTCAAAATATACATCGGAGTTAACATAGTTGTTACAACTTAAGTTCAAAAGTAGCGGAAGCAAAGTAATTTGAAACTAACAACACTCTTATATCAAATACATGCCAGTATGAAGGTCGATCTCCAACAAAAGCATTAGAGAGAAGATAACTCAGAAGGATCATGCCCGTGATCACACTCCGCCTCTACGGCAGGAGCCAACCAACTCTTGCAGTCGCCACGGTACAGCACAACCTGCAACAAGTGGGGATAAAACCCTGAGTACGACAATGTACTCAGCTAGACTTACCCGTCATAAACCAGAAATAAAGTGACACCAAGGATCATGCAAGGCTGATATGGAGTGGGCTAGCTTGACAACACTTTGCATAAAAGCTTAATATGGATAAGTAATCATTAAATGCTTAAGCATCAAGTTAATTATCATTAACCTGTCATCTATATTAGAACCTGTACTAGAGCACTCACTTTATTAGGAGCAAACAATATTAACCATAGCAGGTATAAATTGAGGCAACCTTTCCATCGTTATTCAATTAACCATCCGTTCAATTTAATGGAATCTACGTTGCCGCTGCTCAAGTCAAGTGCTCACTAACCGGGAGCGACGGCGATTCGAATCGAATTCCTATCCAGCTGGAGGGGTATTTCTAACACTCACCGTGCAGACCCCTGCCAGGGTCGCACAGGCCACCTTTTCATATGATTCAGGAATCGCGGGTCCGAATGATGTCGCGACCCCAAGGGTGACACTCTGCCAGGTGATAGGGACTCTAACCCCCCTTGGTCTCACGCCAATGTCCCCAAGCACATCCTTTCTCTCCTCCAAGAAGCAACCTACCATTCGATTCCCGGCCTGAACCATATTACTCGGCTTCGCGGTCGGAACGACTTATCCGGCCAACTAAGTGTTAGACTGCGTTCAACATGACTCAAGGACGTACATCGAATCGGTCCTTAAACGACTCAGACGGGGATAGATCCACACCCAAGACCTCCATGCCTTGTTGCTTCACTATCGTCATCCCGTCCGGTCTCATTTCATTTTATTAACACATGGTTCCATTCCACGATAGCAATATAGCCAACCGTGCCATATATGAATATCCCTACATCTCGCAGGTGACAGGAAATCACCTGACTTCTACCGCTTAAAGCAGGGCTAAGCATCTACTCGATCCTAGTCTATGTAGGATTCACGGATTCATATATCTGGACAAGGAATGATATAATGCAGCAAGGGTTTCCAACCAACTCCTATCACTTAATGCAACAATACTTATAACATATATATAATTAATTGCTTTGAAGATAGGAGGCTTATAATGCTCCGGGGCTTGCCTGGGATCCGACTCAAGTTAGAGTATGTCAGATGAAGTCACTTGGCGAGCATAGCATAGCAAAGTGAAACAAGGCACTAAAACTAAAACCTGTCACTTTCTAGACATACAAGCAGTAGCTCCGTAAATCAATCATAACTAGAGATCTACAACTCCAAATGACTTGCAAGAAGACATTATGGAAAGCTTATGAAATTGTCCACATTTCATTTATAATCATCTAAACCTGATTCTAACATTTACCAGGTTGAAATACAGAAGGTACAGAATCTTCCCTGGAGGGACAGAGAGCAACCTAGATCTGAACCCAACTTAGAACAGCTGTAGTTTCTAAACCACATGGCCAAATGCCACCAAAATTTAACAGCTGCTAGATCATGAATTTCACAACAACTTTGTTATAGTACACAAGACATGAAAACATCATTTGCATAGAGTAATTAACAATATTCTCCAATCTGTTCAGCAACCTCATTTGCAAGAAATAATTATTAACTTATGTTTCAAACATATTATTGAATAGAACCAACTTTACCAACATTTCATACATGACTAATGAACACCAGAAAACATAGTGTCAATTACTAAATAAATTCTTTTAATGCATTTTCTTAATTTATTTAGTTAATTAGGTGGAATTATGAACACCTATCAAAAGTGCACCATAAATTCTACCAAAATTACAGAGGCCTACACATGCTCTCAAAAGTCTACTGTACAAATTTCGAGCCATTTAGATAAGTACATCAACCTCTATGAAAAAGACAATCAATTTTTGAAATAAATCATGTGAGAACAGGTAAAACCTAAAACTCAATATTTTCTGTGAATACATGGCCATAGAATGAACCAAAATCATAGAGAAACATCATAATAAGGTGATGGAACAACATTTTCTATTTTACCATTTATATATTATTTATAAGCTATTTATCAAGCCTTAAACAAGTCAAATTAATAACTAGATCATACAATAAGTAGTGACCAAGAAATTTATACCACAATACATCCATATCATGACAAGACTACCATAAAAATTTCACATCATTTGGAGCATCACAACTCAAGATATAAAATGACAAGTAATAAAATGTAATTTTCCTTATTTATCAAGGTCCAATCAAAACCCTAAGAAAACAGTGAACAACTAGGGTGTTTACTATTTTTACTAGCAAGTACATGTCCTCACAAAATTAACAAAACAAGAATCATCATTTTTGGGGTCATAAAACTCTAGATCTTGATCTGGTTAAGTTTAGAGGCATTTTTAGAGCATTTTCAAGCTTAAATAAAGACATCAGAAAACATCTACAAACATATAGAATTTTATGACTCTATTGCATAGATCTCTCCTCAAGGTTTCCAAAAAGTCCCCATTTACTATTTTTGGAGTTACCTAACAGGAGATATGAATTTTTGAAGAACTAAATAAAATCTGAAAATTCAAATTCGGAATTAACACAATCCTATTGAAATCGCTAGGCGCACCCGAACGTGTACCCCATCTCTGCCCTTCATAACGCTGACTCGCGGGACCCGCTGGACTACTGGGCCCACTTGTCATACAAAAGAAAAACGTACACAAAACTGCTCCTTCCCTTCCTCAGGCCGTTCGGCCGAGAGCAGGGGAGCCACGGTCGGCTCGGCCGGTCTCCGGCGAGGAGGTCGCCGGTGGCGAGCGGCGACGGCGGCGGAGCACCACCACACCCGTCCGCACCCACGGGTGGTCACAACGTGGCGGATGATGGTCGGTAGGTGACTGGCCACAGAAGCTCGTGGCTCGCCGGTGGGCTGCACGGCGGCGGCGTGCTCCGGTGGCCTAGAACTCGGGCGGGTGTGCGCGTGGTACGTAACTCGATGAGGCGGAGGTGGTGGTGTACACGGCCGCAGTCACGGTGGCTTGGAGCGGTGGAACGGCGGTGGCCGCGGAGCTCGGCGGCGGCGCCCATGGCGGAGCGTGCTTGCGAGCCACTACGGCACGAGAGGGTGAGCGAAGAGAGGGCGAGAGCGAGTGAGAGACTGAGAGGGAGCTCGGGCGTTTGCTTTGGATGAGCAGGGCGAGGCAGGACGCGCGTCAGTGGTGTGGGGCGCGAGCTCGCGCATGGCCGACACGCACTGGGCGCGTGTCACCGTTGAGGCAATTCATCGAGCGCGTGGCAGGTGCTGCTGTGGGTAAAATGGACACCAGTTTTGGGCCTCATACGGGCCAAATTAGCAAACGTGCCTTAAACAAAGTTTGAAGCCCACATGAAGACCTACAATTTCTATTTAAGGTGCACTGTAATTAGGGTTATGGATTAGTGGATAATCAGGTCCAAAGTTGACACTTGTTGACAGCGGTTAAATAAACCCAAAATCGATGACCAAAACGGAGTCGAACTTCATCCATCTCTTCACCTGCTCTTCTCCAAAGAATATACTCCAACTTCTATTTTTGGGTCAACTCAAGTTACTTAATGAAATTTGGGGAACGCGAGATGCCAACGTCGGAGACACAGAAATTGGGGCTTTTAAAATTGTTTAAGTGTTGGGAACAGTCTCAAATCTGACTTGTGGGCCCTGTTCGAGCATGTTACACACATTTTCATGACTTGACTCTTAAACAAAGTTTGTTCCTTATAAAATTCCCTACAACTTTGTCAAAGAGTGCACAGTCATGCAAAGCTTCTAGGTCACACTTTTGAAACGGTCAAACAAAAGTGTTCCAGGGTCCATACATGGTCAACCATCACTTGGAAGCACATTTAGGCAAAATGATCAACATGAACATTGTTCCATGGAGCATCCTAAGTGTAGTTAAGGTGTTGTAGAGGCCAAACATACCCACCATGCATAGGTTGCACAAAAGTGCAGGGCTCACATGCCTTGAAACATAGAACCCAAGTGAAATGCTATGGTCACTTCATGTGGTTGTTTCGAGATACATGCTTCCCATGTTCCACTAGGGTGTTCCACATGTGTCCAAGATGTGTTGCACATGTTGCATTGTATGTTGCACAAACACTAATTCCCATGAGATGTACGATAGGTTTTAGTTATAATCCAAACAAGCCTATCACTTATCATTTTATGTGACTTTTTGATTCCAAACTTCATGAAACTTTTCCAGGGATCAATATAGATAGGTACCAAGGTGAGACACATGAAGATACGGTAATAACACCATTCGAACATATATCTTTGAAGATGGCCTATATGTAAAGCAATGATGCAGCATCCAACTTTAAGTTAGGCTCATCTCCGTAGGTTGACCTTGACATTGTCATTTACACTTAATCTATCATGTTTGCGCTTAAAACCCCTACTTAATTTGTGATAAACACCTGGGGTGTTACAGACTCCTTCTAGTTCTAATCCTATGTAGCTATGCTATACTAGAGATCTAGTTGATGTGGTGGCTCTAGGGCTTGATCAGAGACTCTCCTCCTGAGATTAGGGTTTGAGGAATTTAGAATGAGGGAGTGCCTCCTCCAGGGGCCAGGGGTCCTGCTTATATAGCCCCCTCAAGTGAACGTGGGCCGTCGGATCAAACCGACATTAATCACACGGTTTTCCTTGATCCCTTAGGTCGGTGGAGCATAATCCGTGAGACGGAGCCTGATTGGCTCTCAAGCCAGGGCGGGCGCCCTGCCTCCGGGCCCGTTCGGCCTCCCGTTCGTTCTCGTGGCTTCTGGAGTCTTCTAGATGATAGAAAATCGGTGAACACGTTATTATCTCTATGTAAACCCGACGTGTGGGCCTTTCCTCCGTATTTTCTGATAACCCCCTGCAGAAACAGACAAACACCAAAACTCGTGGAATTCTGTCAGATAAAACCCTAAGTCTAGGTGTTGGTTGCATTTGGATCCTTTTCTTTATTTATTTGATAACTATATTTGGTACTTAAGGACCGTCAACAGTGGGAGCAATACCGGTGTCAGTTCCCACTTTTTACCGCCCATCCCAGGATGGGAGGTGAAAACCTGTCACTATACACACCTTACCGCGCACTGTTTTGCCACCAATCACCCTCGAGGAAGGATACGACAAGGTCCGTATCCCCCGATCTCGGGGATTCGGCCTTATCCACCTGTCCTCGACCCGTCCTCGACCCAGCCTCGACCCACCTCCGGTCAGCAGGGAGGAAAAGCCGACGTGGCACAAGACTCAGGGTCTTTTCACCGTCTCCTCCCCGACGTCACCATGGTGTCCAGGGATGGCTGGCCATTCCTGGGGCACGTCGCTACAGCCACCTCTATAGGGATCGACAAAACTTCACCTTAAGGCACCCCCGGCGTCCTGGCCTCCTCTTACCCTATAAAAGGGCAGGCCAGGGCTCTACAAGGGAGGACCGACGAAGAAAGGTGTCAAGCCAGAAGCCAAGTGCTGGCAAGTAAAGGCACACAACCCACAGATCAACATATCAAGAAATCACCCTTGTACTCTTTAATTTTCTTTGAGACTTAGGCTCGGTTCCCTCTCTCACAGCTTGTAACCCCTATGTAAGCACCTCGGTACAAGGAAATACAATACTCTCCCCTCCCCGCTGGACGTAGGGCTTTCTTTTGCCCGAACCCGGATAAATCCCCATGTGTTCTTGCTTCACCATCCAGATTAGGGACACGCAACACTCACTCGTTGGCTTAGGACCCCCGTGGGACCGAACGCTGACAGTTGGCGCGCCAGGTAGGGGCCGCTGCGTGCCAACATCGTTTTCCTGCCATTTTTCTGGATGGCTGACCCCGAACGCCTGCTCACGTTGGCTACGGTGATCTGGTTTGGGAGTTTGGAGTTCATGTCGCTTGGCCACGGCTAAGACATGGTCCTCCTCCTGCCCAGGCACCCGACCGATGAGGACCACAAACTCTCCCAGCCTGGGGGAGCGCTGCGCCGGTACCGTCGCTCTCGTCAGGCACGAGCCGCCAGACGACGACGAGCCCAGCGCAACCACTGTCATCACCTTGCAGAGGACGGTGGGATTCCCTGATTCGGCGCCTCTCAGCCAGACGCCAACACGGATTTCCTCACTGAGGATCTGTGTAGGATGAGCTTGGCTGAGAGAAAGATGCCGACAGGGAGTTCCACCGCTCTACCGCTCGGTGTGACGCCACCACCACCCGGTCCGACTACATTGGCACAAGGAACGATGCCTCCATCAGCATTTCTGTTTGGGCTAGACTCGGTTGCCCGGGCGTATGCTTCCTCTGTGAGCACCAGCATGAGCGCTTACGAGGAACTTCCCGGACACCATCTACGCTCCACTCTGGACCTTGTTGCATCCTCGCCGGCTTCTGAGTACCTGGACTCTACGGAGACCCTAGAAATAGAGCCCTGTGCAACTGCTTCTCAATGTTACGACCCCAGAGACAGCTGGAGACGACCTCACATGCACCCATCATACTACTACTTCGGTGCTCCTGACTCCGACTCTGCCGACGACACCTACGATCCGACCCGCGAATGCTTCAACATCGATGGGGTAAGCGCATCGGATTCGGAGGACGAGGTGTAACGTCCCGCCTCCTCGAGGCCGGGCCCGCTTACATCTGGCCGCTTTCTAGGACATAGACTGCTCTCACAGACCAGCACAAGTCTTTTCTGCGCACTTTGTCCTCACTCGTGCGCACCCGGGAAGAACTTCCCGGTCGGTCACCCATCGCTCCAGACCAAGCACGCTTAACTTTGGAGTTCTTTCTAGATGGGCTTCCGGAAAAGAAGTTGCAACTTGTTGGTATGAGTATCCTATTAATCCTGTTAAGCCCTGGGCCGGGATGTTACATCCTTACCCCCTTAAGAGACCGACGTCCTCGTCGGTCAATCCCAAGCCAGGAACGTCCTCTCTTGGCCACGTCCGTGTGTCCAGTGCCAGCGCATATGCCATGCTATGTGACCACTCTGGGTCCACAGCAGCCATGCGCACCATGCCTGCGCAACTGCGACACACGCGCTCGTGAAACCGCGAGAGTCGGCTCCGATACCATTCTGTAACGTCCCGCCTCCTCGAGGCCGGGCCCGCTTACATCTGGCCGCTTTCTAGGACATAGACTGCCCTCACAGACCAGCACAAGTCTTTTCTGCGCACTTTGTCCTCACTCGTGCGCACCCGGGAAGAACTTCCCGGTCGGTCACCCATCGCTCCAGACCAAGCACGCTTAACTTTGGAGTTCTTTCTGGATGGGCTTCCGGAAAAGAAGTTGCAACTTGTTGGTATGAGTATCCTATTAATCCTGTTAAGCCCTGGGCCGGGATGTTACACGAGGCACCCGTCGAAGGAAGGAACACGCCACCTCATGTCGAGCTCCCTGCCGAGCGGGACGAGGCTCAATTTCTTGCGTATCAAGGAATGCAGCTCGAGCAAATCCGTGAGTTGCAGGACAGGCTCGACGAGGAACGAGAAAACCTGCGTCTACTACAGCGAACCCTCGAGCAAGAGTGCGCGGCACACGCACATGGCGGTGGAGCTCGAGAAAGAGCTCGTGACGTCAATCGTCGCATCGCCGAGGATCAGGCGGTCGACCCCCCGGTTTTCGGTCGAGCCAGCCAGAACGTGGTCGCCGCCGCCATGCTCCTTCGTAACATGCCCGAGCCATTGAATCCTGACGCTCGTCGAGCCAGAGATGAAATACGAGAACTCCTCGAGATCGCAGCTATTGTTGACGGTCCTTAAGTATCAATTATAACTATCAAATAAATAGAGAAAAGGATCCAAATGAAACCAACACCTAGACTTAGGGTTTTATCTGACAGAATTCCACGAGTTTTGCTGTTTATCTATTTCTGCAGGGGGTTATCAGGAAATACGGAAGAAAGGCCCACATGTCGGATTGATGACGGGATATTAACCGAACACGTAATTATCTTACATCTAGAAGAGTCCAGAAGCCACGAGAATGAACGGGAGGCGTAACGGAGCCGGACACAGGGCGCCCGCCCTGGTCCTTAGGGCGCCCGCCCTGGCCCCGGAGCCAATCAGGCTCCGCCTCGAGGATTATGCTCCACCGACCTAGAGGATCAAGGAAAACCGTCCGTTCAATGTCGGTTTGATCCGACGGCCCAGATTCATCCGAAAGGGCTATATAAGCAAGGCCCCTGCCCCTGGAGGAGAGGCCCTCGTCTCATACTTCAAACCCTAATTCAGGAGAGCCTCTGATCAAGCCCTAGAGCCACCACATCAACTAGATCTCTAGTTAGCATAGCTACATAGGATTAGAACTAGAAGGAGTCAATCTTCGATTGGTTCCCGGATCTGTCAAGAGGATTCTTGGTAATTCCTCTATTGTTCTTCAATTGTTCATCATTGTTCTTCAATATTATGAATATGACTTTGTTCTATTTCAATATATTGATTATGACTTTGCTCTACTTGATTATATTTGCAGTTATATTGTTCTTAGTTTATCATAGTTATATGCTTGGCTTAGTTAGATTGGAATTATATACATGCCTAGGATCGTATAGCGTTTATCCATGTGTACAGTGGGTGAATGATAACTATTGTGTAGACGTGGTGTCTATACCGTATTTATCTGCGATTGCACCCTATATGCCGGATTGTGGGGTAGTTCGCGATAGTGACAGCTTCGTTGATTCTTATATAGTCCCCCTCTCGTGTATAGTGCAGGCAGAGCAACACTATTACAGGGGAGTGATTGCTATGTTCTTCATCTTCCTTGCTAATATTCACTATGCATGGATATAGTCTTTTCTCACCATGATTGCCAAGTATAATTGCACTAACTATGATATGCTAGACTTTATAGTTAATAATAACTTAGGGAATATCTTTGTAGTTCATCCTAATTCCATGCTAATGACTTGCTAGAATATCTGTTGAGGTGCTTATCATTATTATATGTGGCTAGCTGATCAGATTAATTATCTTTGTCACCATTATCACTTTACCTTTACTTAATGTGACATTTATACCTGTATAAAGAGATTGATAAATACTCTCGGTTATACATGCAATGATGTGTACTCAGTTCCATATTCTCATTCCATTATCAACCATGATACTTAGAAATCCCTTCCCAGTGGTAAAAATATAAATAACGATACCTGGAATACTTCCCGGTTAAAATGCTACATCGGTATTAATCTGTGCGCTTGCAGATCCCTTTTATTATTTATCTTGATGAGCAAATGCATATTTCAATACCGTGTCTCTCATGTCATGCTGGGGATGACAACTTGGCTTAAGTGGCATGAGGGATAGGTTTGGCATTTTTGGCGCCGTTATCAGAATTAGAAAACTAAGTCTACTTTTGGTAGTGACGTTAAGAATGCCCAACAAGCATTTTTGGCGCCGTTGCCGGGGAAGGTTGATTACTACGTAGGAATGAATACGGAACTTTGAGTCATCATTTGCATCACTAATCTGATCGAGCTTATCAATTCTCTTATACAGTTTTACCCCTGTATTTTCCATTTTGATTATTTATTGCAGGGTGATGCATGAATAGAAGACATCTTCCAGACAACTTTGTTGACGATCCCGAAGCCTTATTCAGAAGAACAAGAGCCAAGCTCAAGAAGACATCGTCAACACTTCCGCACAAAGCTTCATCCAAATCCGAAGACCGCCGAAGTTTCATCCGGAATTTGTCGACTGAATTCGAAGCCATGGCGAACAAGTCGATCCGCGAGTTCTCAGCTCCCACTACGGACAACATCCGCACTGGACCTGCTGGGGAGATCGACCGCAACTTCGAACTCAAGCCTGGGCTCATCAACATGGTGCAAGCCAACCAGTTCTGTGGGAAGCCACACGAAGACGCTAGTGCTCATCTTCAACACTTCCTGGAGATCTGCAACACTTTCACCATGGCTGAAGTCCCCAGAGACGCCATACTACTTCGCCTTTTCCCATTCTCACTGTTGGGGAGAGCGAAGTAGTGGTTCTACGCTACAAAGGAGAAGAACACTACGTGGGCACTCTGCTCTACGAACTTTCTGGCTAAGTTCTTTCCAATGGGCAAGACCAATGCTCTCCGTGGGAAGATTACAAGTTTTCAGCAACAACATGATGAATCCGTTCCAGAAGCATGGGAGCGTTTCCAAGACTACATCCTAGAATGTCCCCATCATAGAATGTCCAACCAAGGAAAGCTAATGGATAACCTGTCTAAGAAATTGGCATCTAATGATAAAATACTAGAAAATATAAATAATAGAATGGATAATTTCTCTACTGCCATCAAGAACCAGATTAGCTTTAATAAAATGATTGAATCTCAGTTGAATCAAATAGCTGCTGCTGTTCCTGCTACTAACCCCGGTATACCATCACAACCGGAAGGACTAGAATCTGCAAATCTTGTAGACATGTTTGATGCAGGAGATTACTGGAGTAACCCTATCGTGGAAGTAAGTACTGACCGTCTGCCGGTCAAGAGAGGCGATCCAGGATGCCCCGTCATCCCGATCTCCATCGGCATGCGAGACTTCCCAGAAGCACTCTGTGACTTTGGCTCCAGCGTCAACATCATGCCCAGGGTACTCTATGAAAAACTCTTTTCACAACCATTATTAGAAACAACCATGTGTTTGCAGCTTGCAGATAGGACACTGAGCTTCCCGAGAGGAATATTGAAGAACATCTGTGTCCGAGTGGGTTCCTCGTACGCTCCAGCAGACTTCGTAGTGATAGAGACCGGTTCTGATGAGAGGGCTCCCGTCATCCTAGGGAGACCATTCCTGAACACCGCGGGAGCTGTCATCTATGCTAGTGCTGCCAAGATCAGTTTCTACATCAAGGGGAGGAAGGAAACGTTTTCCTTCAAGAACAAGACCGCACAAATCTCAGAGCAACCCCAATATGAACCAAGGAAGAGGACCAACAGGAGGAACAAGAGCAAGAAGCAAGTATGGACCGAGACAACTAAGATGGTCACTGCCGTGCAGAAAGGTCAAGTTCGCCAACTCAAGTCACCGTTCTTGCCTAAGAAGGACGACCCAGGTATGCCAAGCATTTATTGCTCCATTAATGGGTCCCACTTCTACAAGACACTTTGCGACACTGGGTCGGGCGTCAACATAATGGCCAAGGTCACCTATGAACTTCTGTTCGGAACCATGCCCTTAAACCCAACATATATTCAGCTCCAGATGGCAGATCAGACATTCCGATAGGTCGAAGGTACAGTAACTGACGTCCCTGTCAAGATAGACGATCACTTTGTCCATACAGACTTTCAGGTTATTGACATGGGAGAAGATGAATACGATCCACCCATCATCCTTGGAAGACCATTCCTTAGTACTGTCAAAGCAATCATTTACATTGGAACTGGAGAAGTCCACATGCACTTCCCCTCTGAGAAGGTACGTCTTTACTTTACTGACCCTAACTATGTATTTGAAGAATCCAAGCAGGTCAGGACAAGAAGAAGGCGGCGTAACCACAATCAGAAGCAACAGGTCATCAAGGACGGATGGGCAGATTATGAAGGAGAAGTGGTAAGATCTGAAGACATACCACTCAACCAACACTGTCCTAAGGAGACCGAAGCACCGAGACAAGTATGGAAAGAAAAGAAAGTTGCACATGAAGAAGAGGCGCTGCCAGAACCACCGACTACGCCATCCACCGAGTCCCAGGACGACTGAACGAATAAGAGTCCCGTTCGGAGGACTTTAAAAACACCGAACGCCTTGCCAAGAGGTAACTTGGTAGTTATCCTTTCCTTTTAATTATTTACTTTATCTTAAATAGTTTGCTTAGTTAATCATATTCATACTATCTTAAAAAGGAAAATAAAAATGTTAAAAACCCTAAAGCCCCATGTGAGTATGCGAGTGGCATAAAACCCATAAGTACATTCACTGTGGTGGCATAAATATATATATATATAATAAATACATAAATATTTTCTTCTGCTTTATAAAAGAAAAAAAACAACATAAAAAAAATCAAGGAGGCTCAGCATGATAAAGGCTAGATATTTATGCTAACACTTAATCAGTTCCACAAAGCTTTGCTGTCTATTTGAGCTTCACAGAATTCAAGGAGACTAGCAGACGGAGGACATTCTAATCGCTGTCAGGGTGCTGCCGACTTTCAAATACATCTCCGCCATCTGCTAGCTACATCAGAAGAGATTATGTCAAGATCCAGCTTGGGGGAGAGCACCTCCATTATCTTGCTAAGTATTTCTATCTTTATCTTTATATTTATATATACTTCTACCCTATAAAAATAAAAATATACATAACTATGAAAAAAACCAAATAAAGATTTTGTGCTTATATATATATACCTATATCTTTTGCTTAGTGTGTTTTAATAAATAAATAAAGTGGCTATGCTAAACTGAATCTAGATAATAATAAAACTCTAGCATGGATATGATGAATAGTTGCTTTGCCTAACTTTCAAATTTAAAGTCCTCTCTCTAAGTTTAGACATAACTGTTATCATTTAAAGCTTGCTCTAAACCTGAACTTGTGGGAAGAGAACTTGATCTAAAGTCTAAGTTGTTAACGGATATGATATGGGAAGGTTGAGCTGCTGTTTATCTATTCCTAGAGATGCTAGAATTCTGGAGAATTTTATTTTTGAAAGTCTTAAAATGCTACATGATGAGTTCCTGTATGATGAGAGTTTAAGTTCCTACCACAGCCATACATACATGCTTGCTAGACTTTAAGCCATACCTTTACTTTTTACTGCTTATGAGCATTGAGTGTAGTCAAGCTGTGTAGACCCTTAGGAGCTTGTCATGTGGTTAAAATCAAGATTCACTTACACGATCACTCATACATGCTGCTTCTACTCTGGAAGTACGCATCCACATATATCCACTCATTCTCATCTCCAGATCCACATAAAATTATTCTACTCCTAATCCGGGAGAGAATAGCCAAAAATATTTTCCCATTCTTATTATCCCCTGTGAAATAAATGCTCAAGCTATTTTGGTTACTACCACTTGCTATATTGTTCTAAGGAGATGAGTGCTCTATACGAGGAAATAAAAAGGGGCAAGTGCCCGGAACCTCGAAAAGAAAAAGATACGAGGAAATAAAAATGAGCAAGTGCTCGGAACCTCGATGAAAAAAAAGAAAAAGTGTGAGAAGAGAGGTAAAAATGGACAAGTGTCCGACAGTACCCACCTGAGAGGAAAAAAAAGAGAGCACCTCATTCTCCTCAAGAGCTTTAGAAAGCAAGAAAGGTACGTATCCCCTCAAAAAGAGCAAAAGTAGAATTACACTTTCACCAGTGTTATCATCACTATCACCATACTCCATTTATTCGCCACACATGCACATCTTGATTTGACTTATTGGCTTGTTTCTCTGGATCCATGGTTTGACTATGCAATAAATGTCTTGTAAGTATGTATACTTTATCTCCCACCGATGAGCTCCAGATATCAAAAGTCTTATTAGAATAGGATGAGAGAGAAGACAATGTCACTCTGCCTTATACCACAAATACTACATACTTTGCTTTGAGAGAAGGCAGACATCATTACTGCCTTGGTGAGGATCCAGAAATACCACAAAAGAGAGACCTGAGAGAGTCATACAAGGAATCTCTGAGTTTTATTTGAAAATCTACAAAAAACTCCAAGAGCTATAGCTAATCAAGAATAAGAGACATGGCGCTTGACTAGACTGTTCTATCTTTTAACCGCTCAAGACAAAGGTGACGGTTGCAAGCCCCATGGTGAAAGGTATAATGAGTAAGTTTTAAGTCTTGACAGTTTACTTTAACTCAGAGATGAGACTCTATTTGAAAGCATGTGTACCGTCAAAATTCAAAGGCATTTCAGCAACTACTGAGTCTCTCCTTGCTCAGGGACGAGCAAGAGGTAAGCTTGGGGGAGTTTGTTGACGGTCCTTAAGTATCAATTATAACTATCAAATAAATAGAGAAAAGGATCCAAATGAAACCAACACCTAGACTTAGGGTTTTATCTGACAGAATTCCATGAGTTTTGCTGTTTATCTATTTCTGCAGGGGGTTATCAGGAAATACGGAAGAAAGGCCCACATGTCGGATTAATGACGGGATATTAACCGAACACGTAATTATCTTACATCTAGAAGAGTCCAGAAGCCACGAGAACGAACGGGAGGCGTAACGGAGCCGGACACAGGGCGCCCGCCCTGGTCCTTAGGGCGCCCGCCCTGGCCCCGGAGCCAATCAGGCTCCGCCTCGAGGATTATGCTCCACCGACCTAGAGGATCAAGGAAAACCGTCCGTTCAATATCGGTTTGATCCGACGGCCCAGATTCATCCGAAAGGGCTATATAAGCAAGGCCCCTGCCCCTGGAGGAGAGGCCCTCGTCTCATACTTCAAACCCTAATTCAGGAGAGCCTCTGATCAAGCCCTAGAGCCACCACATCAACTAGATCTCTAGTTAGCATAGCTACATAGGATTAGAACTAGAAGGAGTCAATCTTCGATTGGTTCCCGGATCTATCAAGAGGATTCTTGGTAATTCCTCTATTGTTCTTCAATTGTTCATCATTGTTCTTCAATATTATGAATATGACTTTGTTCTATTTCAATATATTGATTATGACTTTGCTCTACTTGATTATATTTGCAGTTATATTGTTCTTAGTTTATCATAGTTATATGCTTGGCTTAGTTAGATTGGAATTATATACATGCCTAGGATCGTATAGCGTTTATCCATGTGTACAGTGGGTGAATGATAACTATTGTGTAGACGTGGTGTCTATACCGTATTTATCTGCGATTGCACCCTATATGCCGGATTGTGGGGTAGTTCGCGATAGTGACAGCTTCGTTGATTCTTATATAGTCCCCCTCTCGTGTATAGGGTAGGCAGAGCAACACTATTACAGTGGAGTGATTGCTATGTTCTTCATCTTCCTTGCTAATATTCACTATGCATGGATATAGTCTTTTCTCACCATGATTGCCAAGTATAATTGCACTAACTATGATATGCTAGACTTTATAGTTAATAATAACTTAGGGAATATCTTTGTAGTTCATCCTAATTCCATGCTAATGACTTGCTAGAATATCTGTTGAGGTGCTTATCATTATTATATGTGGCTAGCTGATCAGATTAATTATCTTTGTCACCATTATCACTTTACCTTTACTTAATGTGACATTTATACCTGTATAAAGAGATTGATAAATACTCTCGGTTATACATGCAATGATGTGTACTCAGTTCCATATTCTCATTCCATTATCAACCATGATACTTAGAAATCCCTTCCCAGTGGTAAAAATATAAATAACGATACCTGGAATACTTCCCGGTTAAAATGCTACATCGGTATTAATCTGTGCGCTTGCAGATCCCTTTTATTATTTATCTTGATGAGCAAATGCATATTTCAATACCACGTCTCTCATGTCATGCTGGGGATGACAACTTGGCTTAAGTGGCATGAGGGATAGGTTTGGCATTTTTGGCGCCGTTATCAGAATTAGAAAACTAAGTCTACTTTTGGTAGTGACGTTAAGAATGCCCAACAGCTATGCAGTAGGCTAAGAGTTCTGCCTCGTGGCGACGCGGGCCAGCCTCAGAGCGGCCTGCCGAGCCCTTCCGACAGGAGAGAGAGGCCTCGGTTCATCCCGAGCACGCCCAACGGAACAGGGCGGCCCCTGTCCCTGAGCACATCGCCGACCACCGTGAACCTCGAGACACCCGTGGCAACATTGTCGAGCGTCGCACGCGCAAACATGGTGACGGTGTGGCTCGAGGTTACCGCGTGCACAGAGGCGAGCGCTACGACAGCTCAGAAGATCAAAGCCCGTCACCCGAGCCACCGGGTCCCCAGGTCTTTAGCAAGGCCATTCGTGAAACAATACTCTCGGCGCGGTTTCGCCCCCCACGACTCTTACCAAGTACAACGGCAAGACCAAACCCGAGCTTTGGCTCGCTGAATTCCGCTTGGCATGTCAGTTGGGTGGGGCCACCGACGACTGGGTCATCATTCGGCAACTTCCCCTGTTCTTGTCGAACACCACCCGAGCCTGGCTCGAGGATCTCCCACCTCGACAGATCCACGACTGGGACGACCTCGTGAGGGTGTTTGAGGGAAACTTCAAGGGGACCTACATGCGCCCCGGCAACTCGTGGGACCTTCGGAGCTGCAAGCAGAAGCCAGGTGAATCCCTCCGGGATTACATCCGGCATTTCTCCAGGCAACGCACCGAGCTCCCCAACATCACCGACTCTGACGTGATTATGGCCTTCCTCTCTGGCACCACCTGGAAAGAGTTGGTCCGAGAGCTGGGCCGTAACACCCCCCTCACTGCCAATGGGTTGATGGACATCATCACCAACTTCATCGCCGGCGAGGAGGCGGTTGGTGCCATCTTTGGTGGCGACCAGGACAAGGGGAAGCACAAGGTCGATGATCCTACGAACTCTAGCTGGGGCTCCAAGAGGAACAACAGGAAGAAGAAGAAGAACCAGCAGGGCAAGCTCGAGGCCCCGGCCGACGAGCTTGTCGCTGCCACTGAACGCAAGAAACCTCAAGGGCCCCCCGGCAGGGTCGTCTTCGACAAAATGCTCAAAGAGCCGTGTCCCTACCACAAGGGGCCCACGAACCACAACCTCGAGGACTGCCACATGCTCCGAAGATATTTTGAAAGCATAGGCGTCAAGAAAGACGACAAGAAGGAAGATCCCAAGGGTGACGACAAGGACGAGGGGTTCCCCGAGATCCACGACTGCTTCATGATATACGGACGACCCTCGACACGCCTCTCGGTGCGCCAGAGCAAACGAGAACGACGAGAGGTCTTCTCCGTGCAGCCAGCGACCCCCCACTTCCTTGACTGGTCCGAGGTGGCCATCACTTTCGACCGTGATGACCACCCCGACTACGTCCCTAATCTAGGGGTCTACCCGCTTGTTGTTGATTCCATCATCGCCAACACACGCCTCACCAAGGTGCTCATGGATGGCGGTAGCAGCCTCAACATCATCTATGCCCAGACCCTCGACCTCCTAGGGATCGAGAGGACGCGCCTCCAACCCAGCGTCGGGGGCTTCCATGGAGTCGTGCCAGGAAAGCGGGCAGAACCTGTCGGCCGGGTCGACCTGCCTGTCTGTTTTGGCACTCCCACCAACTTCAGAAAGGAAACTCTCACTTTTGAAGTGGTCGGATTCCGTGGAACGTACCACGCTATCCTTGGGCGCCCATGCTATGCCCGGTTCATGGCGGTCCCGAACTACACCTACCTCAAGCTCAAGATGCCAGGCCCAAATGGTGTCATAACTATCGGGCCCTCATACAAGCACACCTACGAGTGCGACGTCGAGTGCGTTGAGCATGGAGAAGCCGTCTTGGAGTCAGCAACCTTGGCAGCGGACCTCGACGGTCTGGCCAACGAGATCCCCGACCCCAAGCGCCACACCGGCAGCTTCGAGCCCGCAGAGGACGTCAAGCTTGTGCCCCTCGACCCCGCTGACCCAAAGGGAAAGGCGCTGAGCATCATCGCCACCCTTGATCCCAAATAGGAAACAGTGCTCGTCGACTTTCTTCGCGCAAACATCGATATCTTTGCGTGGAGTCCCTCGGATATGCCGGGCATACCCAGGGAAGTCGCTGAGCACGCCTTGGAGATCCGAGCCAGCTCCAAACTGGTGAAGCAATGCTTGCGCCGCTTCGACGAGGAGAAGCGCAAGGTCATCGGTGAGGAGATACACAAACTGTTGGAGGCCGGATTCATCAAGGAGGTTCATCATCCCGAGTGGCTAGCTAATCCTGTATTAGTTAAGAAAAAGAGTGAGAAGTGGAGGATGTGTGTAGACTAGACTAGTTTAAATAAAGCGTGTCCAAAAGTTCCTTTTCCTTTGCCACACATCAAATCATTGATTCCACTGCGGGATGTGAAACTCTTTCATTCTTAGATGCATATTCCGGCTACCACCAGATCAAAATGAAGGAGTTCGACTAGCTCACGACTTCGTTCATCACCCCATTCGGCATGTACTGCTACGTTACTATGCCCTTCGGCCTCCGGAACGCGGGGGCTACGTAACAGCGATGCATGCAACACGTGTTTGGGGGAACACATCGGACCAACCGTCGAGGCCGACGTCGATGATATCGTTGTCGAAACCAAAAAGGCTGATAATTTAATAAATGACCTCGATGTTGCGTTCAAGTGCCTCTGGGCAAAGAACATCAAGCTCAATCCTGAGAAATGTGTTTTCGGCGTTCCTCGAGGCATGCTTCTAGGTTCCGAGCGTGGCATCGAGGCCAACCCAGAAAAGATCACCGCGATAACTAAGATGGGCCCTATCCAAGATCTAAAGGGCGTACAAAGGGTCACGGGCTGCCTAGCAGCCCTCAGTCGCTTCATTTCGTGCCTCGGCGAAAAAGCGCTCCCGCTGTATCGTCTCCTGAAGAAATCGGAACACTTCTCATGGACCCTCGAGGCCGAGGAAGCTCTTGCAAAACTCAAAGCTACACTCTCTAACTCACCGATCCTCGTCCCTCTGACCCTAGGGGAACCGCTCTTACTTTATGTCGCCGCAATGACACAAGTAGTCAGTGCACTCTTGGTGGTCGAGAGGGCAGAGGAAGGACATACCTTGCTCGTCCAGAGACCGATCTATTTCATTAGCGAGGTGCTCTCGGAAACCAAGGTTCGCTACCCACAGATCCATAAGCTGCTGTACGCCATCGTCTTGACACGGCGCAAACTCTGTCACTATTTTGAGGGCCACCCGGTGACGGTGGTTTCTTGTTTCCCTCTAGGAGAGATAGCCTAGAACCGGGAAGCCTCGGGTAGGACAGCCAAGTGGGCGGTCGAGCTCATGGGCGAGACCCTCTCTTATGTGCCGCGTAAGGCCATTAAATCCCAGGCACTAGCAGATTTCCTGACGGAGTGGACCGACACTCAACTTCCCCCGGTTCAGCTCCAGGCTGAGCTCTGGACCATGTACTTCGATGGGTCATTGATGAAAACGGGAGCAGGCGCGGGTTTGCTCTTTGTCTCACCCCTCGGAGTCCACATGCGCTATATCATCTGGCTTCATTTTCCTGCCTCCAACAATGTCACTGAATACGAGGCACTCATCATGGGCTTACGAATTGCCATCGAACTAGGGGTCTGACACCTCGACGTTCGAGGTGACTCTCAGCTCGTAATCGACCAGGTCATGAAAAGCTCGAGCTGCCGTGATCCCAAGATGGAAGCCTACTATGAAGAGGTACGGCGCCTTGAGGACAAGTTTCTCGGCCTCGAGCTCAACCACATCGCACGCTGGTATAATGAGGCTGCCGATGAACTCGCAAAAATCCCGTCCAGTCAAGCTACGGTTCCACTAGACGTTTTCGCGAGAGATCTCAACCAACCATCCGTCGACATCGGGCTGGATGGAGGGGTCGACGGGCCGTCACTCGACCCCCCACCTGAGGCAGAAGCCCCTCGACCGGGGCTGAGGCCATGCAGGTGGAAGGCTCGATCCCATCGTTAGACCCCGTGCCTGATTGGCACATTCCGTACCTCGACCATCTCATTCGAGGGGACCTCCCCTCGGATAAGATCGAGGCTCGACGGATCGCTCGCCAGGCCAAGTCCTTTGTGATATTTGGTGACAGTAGGGAGCTGTATCGCCGTAGCCCTACATGTGTCCTCCAACGCTGTATCACAAACGAGGAAGGCAGAAACCTGCTCAATGATCTGCACTCGGGGGCTTGTGGTCATCACGCAGCACCTCGAACCCTCGTCAGAAATGCTTTCCGACAAGGTTTCTATTGGCCAACCATAGTCTCCGACGCCGTCAAGCTAGTACGCTCCTGCAAAGGCTGCCAATACTATGCGAGACAGACCCATCTCCCGGCTCATGCCCTGCAAACCATTCACATCACATGGCCGTTCGCTGTTTGGGGGCTCGACCTCGTCGGACCCTTGAAAAGGACAACTGGCGGCTTCACCCACTTGCTCGTTGCCATTGACAAATTTTCCAAGTGGATCGAGGCTCGTCCTATCACCACCATCAGGTTTGAGCAAGCTATGCTCTTTTTTTACCGACATTGTCCACCGCTTTGGAGTTCCCAACTGCATCATCACGGACAATGGCACCCAATTCACTGGTAAAAAGTTTCTGGATTTTTGCAACAACCACCACATCCATGTGCTCTGGTCGGCCGTAGCTCATCCAAACACAAACGGCCAAGTAGAACGTGCCAACGGCATGGTCCTACAAGACCTGAAACCCAGAATTTTTGACAAGCTAAACAAACACGGCAAGAAATGGGCTGCCGAGCTTCCCTCGGTCCTGTGGAGCCTGAGAACAACGCCGAGTCAAGCCACGGGGTTCACTCCATTCTTCTTAGTCTACGGATCTGAGGCTATGCTCCCAACTGATGTAGAATATGGATCCCCGAGGTTGAAGGCCTACAACGAAAAAAATAACGATGCCACGAGAGAGGACGCCCTCGACTAGCTCGAGGAAGCCTGCGACGTGGCTCTGTTACATTCTGCCAGGTATCAGCAGAGTCTCCGGCGCTACCACGACAGACACGTCTGCAGGCGTGACCTCAACGTTGGTGACCTAGTGCTACGGCGAAGCCAGAACACCAAGGGACGGCACAAGCTCACGCCACCATGGGAAGGGCCATACATCATCGCAGAAGTGTTCAAGCCCGACACCTACAAGCTATCAAACGAGAAGGGCAAAATCTTCACCAACGCTTGGAACATTGAACAGCTACGTCGCTTTTTCCCTTAAAAAGCCTTGAGGCTCTGTAAACTCTTTTCAATCTCATCAATAAAGAATAGAGCAGTGTTCAAAGCTTTGTTTTCATAACAACCAGGAAGGATCGACCCTGTTTTCTTAGAGTCGACCCTCCCTTGGTGGCTGCAAAGGGAGGGAACCCCCTGTCCCTGAAAAAACTCGTACTCTTTTTCAAAAAAGAGAACTATCACTTAAGTCGACAACGCCGCGGGAGCACCCTAAGGTTCAAAGGGCCGTCGAGCCGCGAGATCACTTACGCCTCTGAGGCTACGGTACCTCCACTCACCCCTCACGCCCAGGGGTGCGACCACACGCTAAGTAGACCTAGTAACAGTTCATAACTTTGAAAAAGAGAACATCCCCGGTCGCTTCAAATCAAGTTCTTACACGATCTGCAAGGCCGCACACGCACCCAGAGCTTGAGGGCAGTCGAGCCGTGAGATCGCTTATGCCTCCAAGGCTACGATACCTCCACTTGCTCCCTTATGCCAAGGGGCGTGACCGCGTGCTAAGTAAATCATACGAGAACATGATTCGAGCAACAAAGGGAAGAGAAAAACTCGAGCAAAACTTAACAATCAGTGCAAGTTTACATTTGAATGTTCAAGGCCTCCGAGGCCTCCACGACCAAAGTAACAAACACTAACTTATTACATGGGCCTCCGCGCCTAGATTCGGCTCACAGGCCCTCGTCGTCAGCAGGAGGAACCACCTCGACCTTGAAGAGTTTGGCCAGGCGACTTCCAGGCTCCTCAGTGGCTTTGATCAGGCCCAGGCAGGTGTTTTCATTCTCCTCGTCTATCCGATCCAGATCTGTGATGAAGCCATTAGCGACGAGCTCCATGTCATACACAAATCCGGACCGGACAACAACTAGAGCCCTCTTCACGTCATGGTGCAGTCCACCTCGTACCCTCTCACGAACGAGGTGGCCCAGCACCACCATCTGGCGGACGAAGGAGTTCCCCGGGGCGTCCTCCTCAGTGTCGGCGTCGGGCTCGACCCCCAAGCCGTCGCACATGGAGGAGATGGCGCCTTGGAGCAACTGAGTTCGCTGGGCCTCAGCCTCGAAGAGATTCTGGAAGGAGGTGGCTATCGCCTGAGCCGCCTGCTGCTCCTTCTCCAACTCTAGAACACAAGCGTCAAGTTGGCGCAAGCCTGGGACCCCAACACATGGGCCGCTGCGTAGCAAGAAGCTTACCTTCGGAATGAGTCTGCCAACCTATGACCTCATCGTGCAGTTCCCCGCACGTCTTCTCAAGCGCCTGAAGAGCCTGATCCTTGCCATGGACGGTCGCCCTCAACATCTCGATCTCTCGGTTGGCGTTCGAGAGAGCCTCGTACCTCTCCCGGACGACCCCGCTCAGTGTCGTGACCTCATCTTTCAAGGCCCCAACGCGAGTGGACATCTGCCCGATCTAGACGTTGAGGGCGTCACGATGCTTGCTGACAAGGGCGACGTCCTCCTCGAGCTCCTTCACGTGTGCTGATAACGGCGCGAGGTCTATGCAGGCTTTGGCAACCTCCTCCCGGGCCCTTGCCGCGTCTTCACGCACCGTGGCCTCGGTCGCCCAGGCCCGTGCCGCCTCCTCCTTGACCGCCGCATAAGCGACACGAAGCTCGACCGTCTCGGTGCTCTGTTGGGAGAGCCGCTGGTTAGCTTCCTCAACCAGAGCCCGTTGACAGGAGAGCGCCGCCCACACACCACTCTCATTACGAATGAAGAGCGACTTGCAGCGGGAATGCTCCTTGAGCTCCTGACCACGGTTAAAACTCAAAAATCAGAACTAGGGAAAGGAATAAACTGCGAACGAAGAAACAAAAAACTACCGAATCCGACTCACCTTGAAGGCCTCTGACATACCCCGTGCCAGGGTATCCGAAACCACACGCAGGGATCACATCGTGTGCTTCCGGAGACCCTCGAGGTACTCCCAATGGTGCACCTCATCCTTGTCATCGAGCGCGAAGATAGGCTCGGCGCTAGGGTTGGACGCGTCCCTAAATTTGAGGGTCGACCTGCCCCAGCGCGGCAGCTCCTCCTCCGCCCGTACGAGGGCCAGCCGGGCAAAGTTAGACCACACGGCTGACGCCTCAGCCTGGTCGCCCTCCGGCGCCGCAGAGGTACCGGCCTGATCTGTGGCCTCGGCCCCCTCGATGCCAGCCACATGCTTCCCCTTGTCGACAGGGGAGTCATCGAGGGTGAGGTCGATCAGGGCCGGGGTCGACCCTTGCGGCCGGGATGGTACCTCGACCACCGGCGCCACCACCGGGACGATGGGCGGTGGCGCGTCCGCCTCACTCTCCACCTCGATCGCCGGCTCCGCCGGCCGGTCCTACTGCGGCTGCGGCTCCTCCGGCTGCACCGCCTCCTGTCCCGCCTCCGGCGGGGCCTCCACCACCTCCTGTTCTTCTTTAACATCCGCCCGCCCCGTGTCGCGGGCGGATGCTTCAGCCTCGGCGGCCTCAACGGAAGCCTAGGCGTTCGCTGTCGACCCAGGCTCCGGCCCACCAGTGCTAGGCGCCACCACTTCCGACGGCTCCGACCCCCGCGCGGCGGGGTTGGAACCGGCAGCTTCCTGGGAGCCCGTCCCCGCCTGGGTAGCCGCCTCCCGCTACTTTAGACGCTCCGTTGTAGCCTAGAGTCTCGTGACCCAGACGACATCGTCAACCGCCGTCCGCATTATTACGGCGGTGCCCGACCGGAGCGCCTTCACGGGGGTCGGACCCGCGAGCTCCGCCTTGCGCTTGTGCCTGAGGAACAAATAAATGCGTTAGAGTAAAAAATGGGACCACTGATCACAAAAATAAGGCAGAATAGCTTACCCTAGTATGGGAACCAAAGGCCTAGGCCCCGGCAGTCTAGAGACACCCAACGGCGCCTGCGACGGCCCTACCGTCGGACCTCCTACTGACCGGGCGCTCCTCGGAGCCCTAGTCGGCGGAGCACCCTGGGTCCTCTGTGCCACCGAGGCTAGCTTACCCTGGGTCCTCACGCCTGTAGACGGTGCCCCGGATGTCGACACTGGCATCGCTGCCCCGACCGCCGTCTAAGCCCACGGAGCTTGGGCTCGCCGGGGCGGCGCCATCGACCCCTCTTGCGGGGCCCTTGACGAGGCGGCCCACCCATGGAGGGGCCCGCTCTGGCCCCCACCTCTTTCGGCTCCTCGTCCACCTCGACGGACACCGAGGCCAGCCTCGACGCCTGGGAGGTCGACCCCCCAATGGGCTCCAAGAAGGGGCGCACGTCGGGGAGGTCCGCTAGACCAGTCGCGGCATCGTACCACGACAAGGCATCGTCATCCTCGTCGCCGTCGTCATCGTTCTCCCCCGAGACCGTCTCGGAGGGAGACTCCTCGAGGGGAAGCCCGTCGAGGCTTTGCTGGCGTCGACGCTTCTTCAGCACCTCCTACTCCTGGGCCTTGTGGATTTGGCGCTTCTTGGCAACGTCCTTCGCCTCTTTCTGTTGGGACGCCAAGAGGCGTCGTGCCTCTCGAGCAACCTGATCTTCCCGAAGCGGCAGTCGCGTTTCCTTAACCGCCGATAAGTCCTGTACACAAGACCTCGACTAAGTTAGTGGAAGGAATCCAGAAATGAAAAATCTCAAAAAAACACCAACAACAACGCTTACCAGGGGCTCGAATCCCTGAGTAGGCCGCATCAGGACCCTGTCGACGTCCTCCGGCTTGAAGCTCCCCACCATCCGACGCGCACGCCGAGCGACCTCGTCGAGGGGGAGGGACTCGTGGGACATCTTGCTCCCCTCCAACGGCACCTCCGGTGTCATCTGGTCAAGTCGGAGTTGACGCTGCGTCAGCGGCATCACTCTCCGACAGTGGAACGCCGCGGCTACCATCCCCGCCGTCAGTCCACGCTGGCGGAGCCTCCACAGCGCGTCGAGCAGCGGGTCCAGCTTTCGCTTCTCGTCTTCCACGACGCCGTAGGACCAGTTCTCCTCTCGGGCAACCAGCACCCGGCCAGAGTACCTCGGCAGCTGATCGCCGTCATTGCGTTGGTAGAACCAGTCGTCGTGCCAGCCGCTGTTCGAGGAGATCAGCTGCGCCGGGATGTACTGATCGCTTTGACCGGACCGAACTTGCAGCACGCAGCTCCCCATGGGCACCGTGCACCGCGCCCCCCGCTCTCCCGCCTTCTTGGCAAAAAACTCCACCCTGAAGAGATGGAGCCACGGATTCCACTGCGGCTCCATCCCCAGGTACCCCTCGCAGACCACCACGAAAATGGCGGCCTGCGAGACGGTGTTGGGGGCGAGGTGGTGCAGCTCCACCTTATAGTAGTGGGGGGAGCGCGCGCATGAAGGGGCAGGCCGGCACGCCAAACCCCCTCTCGTGGAAGCATATGAAGCTCACCACGTAGCCTTCTGGGGGCGCCGGTTCCCGGTGGTCAGACGGCGGCGCTCTCCACTCCGGCTGGGTCCGGCTCGTCTTCGGCCGCAAAAGCCCATCGCGGACCAACTCTTCCAACCTCTTCTTCGTCACTGAGGATTTGGCCCAAGCATCGGCGGGGAGGAGCTGGCTCTTGCCTACCATTGTCATCGGAAAACTGTGCGGGCTAGAAAGAACGGTGGCGGCGCTGGATGGGGGCTGAAGGGCGCAAGGAAAGTGATCTAGGGCAGGGAGGGCGAGAATGCAAAGGGCCTATGGGGGAAAACGGACCCCCAGGTCTTGCTCTTATACCCTGATGGAAGCCCAACGGGCGCGCGAAAAGGTAGGAGCAGTTTTCACATTCAATGACCTTACCTAACCGTTTCCTCAAAACCCGTAGATATGGGCACGTGGCCGCTATTCACGCTGTAACTGTCACACCACGCCTCCCACTACCGCGCCGATCTCGCTTCCCCTCCTAAAAAGACGCGCCTGAAAATGGGCAGGAGAAGGATCCACGGACGAATATTCCCAGACGCCTGGGTAACGGGCTCCGAGCCCGGTATCAACCTCGAGGGATCGAAAGCTGGCCCTCGACCAGGGTTCGATAGCTGCCCTTGAGTAACAGAGTCAGGGACGACTAGGGATGCGCCCAAACTAGGCCAGGGCTCGAGCCATGCTCTCGAGGCACCCCAAGACGTATTCGAGGCTAAAAGAGAAGGTCGACGTAGGAATCCCCACGGAGGGAGGCAACGAGCCCTCGAATCCCATCGCAAGGAATCGAGATCCACATGACTACTCTTTGGCATTCTTAAGAGCGCCTCCGTGGCCACTAGCCAACTCCTATCGAATGGAGCACAGGCTCACACTCGAATTCCCCCGTTAGCAGCTCACCGGAGGCCGTCGGAACTCGCCCAAGCGAGGGTAGTACGACGTCCCCCACCCCTCCTCCTTTTTTCTAAAAAAGGAGCATGTGGGTCGAATGATAGAAGACGGTCAAGACTCTGATCGACCTCACACGTACGAGGCTCGGGGGCTCGACCGCAAAAAACCAAAATTCAAACGGAAAAAACACACAGAACACGCCACAATACGAGACTGCTCCTCAAATAGAGCGTGTAAAAGACCTCGGAGGAGTCCAAATACTCCACCGAGGCCTCGGGGGCTACACCTGGCGGGTGTGCTCGCGCGCCCCCACCGAAAAAAGTTATGACGCTACAACTCCAGTTCATTAACCGCTGAGCCTCTAAGAGAGTGACCCACACTCACCTAAAGGCTCGGGGGCTACTGTCGGTACCAACATGTTGACACCATTTTTTGGCACGTGTCAAAATGATCAGAGTGGGCTAATCGGCTGGAGGAAAGTTACTGTATACGGTGACAGAAGGGTGCCGATGAAAATCAACTTATAAGGGTTGTTGCCAACGAATGGTGGTGACCGATGGAAAGGTAGACTTAGATTCAGAGGCGTTGCTGATAAGATTGGAGATGTCATTGCCGATGCCGATGAAGGAAGATTTGAAGACTGCTGCCGATGGAGCCTGTGATAATAGGTAGCATGCCGATGGAGAGGAGGTCGATGAGAATTTCATCGTAATTGAGGCGGACAGGGAAATAGATAGGTGTTGATTTCCTTTTCTATATTTGTTAGAGTATGATTCATGTAAGAGTCACGTGTTTCCTTAGGTATGGACTCGGTGTCCTAGTCGTGTTTGGTTATGTTTCCTTAGATCAAGGTATAAATATAGATTGAGGGGCAATGTAATAGATATATCAATCAATATCAAACCAATTTTACTCCTATTTGCATCTATTTACTTTTCGGTGACTTCGTCAATTTGCGTATTTTTCTTTTTACGAGTTCTCATCGATTCGACGAGCTGCATCGCTTCAGTGCGACCTTCGATGATCCTCGAGTTCCACGTGAGTACCTCTTGGCTGTGGCTTCTGGGCGGATTGCTATTGTTAGGACCAAAGTACTCGTATTTTCATCCTTGTCGATTAACAAGTCAAATTGACTAGCACGCTTTGGATATCGATTTGGGTATTAGCCCTTTGTGTTTGCAGATCCACTTTTGCATCAACACATCTTTTGGCACGCCCGGTGGGACTAATCAATACGATCAATATGTTCAATCCTGAGATCGATTCGGGGAACATCATCGCCGTATCAGAAGAAGATCTTAAGGAAGATCAGAAGCAGGCTATGGAAAAGGCTATAGAAGAATATAGGTAGCTTTGCCTGAAATCATTCAGCATAAACAAGAGCAGACAAGTCATCCAGAAGCAAGATTTACCGTTGCCTCGGCAGGTTACCTTTGACTCCAATCCTGGTAAACTTCAAGAGATGGTTAATTCTGCAGTAAATCATGCTTTGATTAACCACTCCAAAGTGTTGTCCAATACTATTCATAATGCTGTGGTTCAAACTTTTAAAGAAGGACAAGTGTCACCACATTACGTTGGGCCAGCTTATCACCAACCAGAACCGGCATCAGTCAATACTCCATCGGCTCCCTCAGCCGTTGTGGGTACAGAAGTTACTTCTCCTCCAGTATCGGCAGGCTTACCTAATATTCAATCTACACCGATACGATCAGATCCAGTACTTTCAGGAGGACGAGTTCAGCTTAATACAGATCTATCGACATCAGCTATGTCAGGCCCTGTGTCCCAGAATAGCCAAATTCCTGCTAATTGGTGGGGATATGGTATGCCTCCGGAGTCATCTACCTTCAATCCTAGGTTACCTCAAGTGTTTGACGCAGCGGGAAAAGCTCCTATATCATCGGCTGTTTCGCCGATGGTTCAAGTGCCACAATATGCTACATCAACTATTGTGCAACCAACTTCAAGAGGTTTCCAGATGCCTTTGTTTCAAGCACCCAATACAAGTCCATCGGCAAGCTTACTGTCGATGCAGCAGAAGGCCCCTTCTATGAGTCAACCTGGGGTGCAGTTCATGCCTCAAGCTGGTTATACTAATTATCCAACAATGTCAGCAAATTACCAGTCATCGGCAAGTTTTGTACCGATGAGTTCTAATAATGGTTGGTCAGGACAGTTACCTGTTCAGCATACAGTTCAGCAAAATCAGCAAGTTGCAGGGATTCAGCAAGGTCATATGCAAGCTGGTTTTCAGAATCAAGCATCGGCAGCTCAGCCGATGAATTCTTTCTAGCAGGTTAGTGGACCAAAAGTAACGGCGAATATGCCGATTACTAGAGATCGTGTGCCACGAAGATACGTGGAGGGATATTAGCAGGCACCTCCTGTAGAAATTCAGCCAGTTCGTCAGCAGGAGGCTGATGCTTTTTGGGCCGATAAGATAGCAGAAATTATGAGGGATCAGTTTGGGATAAAACCCAAAGTCAATACTTATTCTTATCGGGCTCCATACCCTCCAGCATATGATTTAATTTCTCTCCCAAATCGGTACAAGGTACCAAATTTCACTAAATTCTCTGGACAAGATGATACATCAACGATGAAACACGTCAATCGCTTCATTATTCAATGTGGAGAGGCATCTAGCAGAGATGAATTAAGAGTTTGATTATTTTCATCATCTTTATCTGGATCGGCATTTACATGGTTCATTTCATTACCACCAAATTCTATTATTACTTGGGCTGATCTAGAAAAATAATTTCATAACTATTTCTTTGCTGGAATCCATGAAAAGAAGCTTACCGATTTAGTAAAATTGAGACTGCGTAATGATGAATCGGTAGAAAGCTTTGTGCAAAGGCTATGAGATGTAAAAAATAAGTGCTACAGCCTGGTGCTGGATGATCAGCAGTTTGCTGATCTGGCTTTTCAAGGGTTATTGCCACATCTTAAGGACATATATGCCTCTTAGGAGTTTGAAAGGTTGAGTCATCTTGTACAAAGGATCTCTGATCAAGACACTAGGGTTTTTTAGCCTAAAAAGAATTGGAGCAAAAAAGTATCATTTGTTGAGGAGGTAGAAGATTCTGATTCTGATGAAGAACCAGTTATTGGCTTAGCTGAGTGGGTTAAGAATAAAAAGCTGATGTCTTGTCCCTTTGGTCAAAAAGAGCCGGAGAAATTTACCTTTGATATCACCAAAGCCGACAAGATATTTGATCTTTTGCTTCAAGAGGGCCAAATTAAGCTGTCACCTAATCATGTGATCCCATCAGCAGAAGAGTTGAAGAAGATCTTGTACTGCAAATGACACAATGCAACTTCACATAGTACAAATGAGTGCAAGGTGTTCAGGCAACAATTACAATCGGCTATTGAATCTGGGAGAATTAAGTTTGGTAACTCCAAGACCCAGAAACCGATGAAAATTGATCAACACCCTTTTCCAGCAAATATGTTGGATGCCAAGGGTAAGACCAAGGTCTTGACATCAGAAGCTGCTGAGAAAAACACATCAGTGGATCCCCAACATCGGATAACTACCGATGATGCAAAAAGTAAGGGTCTGCTGGGAGAAAGTAGTAGTTTCAAAAAACCTCCTCGACCTGGCATTGTGATTACCCATCGAAGGCAGCAGGAGGGTTGGCGTCAGCGTAGGGACCGATATCGACAACAGCAAGAAGAGAGACGTCGAGAAGAATGGTATCGGCATAAAGATCATTGGAGGTGCCCGTTTTTCATCCATTGCTAGGAAGAAGGTATTAAATTGCCAACTGTTGAAAATTACCCTGAGTGCAATGGTTATTATGGGGCCAATCGGCTAAAAAGGAGGTTTCAACCTAGCAATCAGAGTTTATCTATCAATGAGCCAATCAGAGGCAGAGCATCAGTGCATGATCGGCTAGGGGGCAGACTTAGTGTACATGAAAGGCTTGGTAAACGCGCTGGATATTTTCCAAGGAATCAAGAAGAGCTTGAGGAGATCGCAAACACAAGAGTTCCCGATGAAGAAATATTCTACAGGGATCCTAATATACGTCGTGTAGAATCAACTGGGACCTGTTATCAGCTGGTTTCGAGAACTAAGCTTCCTCAATGGTGCCCTGAGGGTTTGACAAAGACTCAGAAAAGGAGGATGCCGCGTGAGCGTTAGGAGGATCTATACCGAGAGGAAAGTTCCTCCAATGAGAGGTCTGTCCATCAGCTGTGGCAGGTGAAACACAAAAATAAGGGTCCATCGGCAGATGTTAATATGGTATTTATGTTGCCGATGGAGTTTCTGGCACTTTCTGATGATGAGGAAGAAGTTATTCTCTCCAATCAAGTAGCTCAGCTGACACTAGATCCAATGATGGCTATTTTTGAGAAACCTACTGATGACGAGAGACATCATCTCAAAGCTTTATTTGTGAAAGGCAGAGTTGATGGGCAGCCTGTATCCAAGATACTTATCGACGGAGGAGCTGCAATTAATATTATGCCTTATGTGATGTATCGGAAACTTGGTAAAGGAGATCAAGACTTGACCAAAACCGATATGATGCTGAAAGATTTTTGAAGGCAATGTGTCACCGGCCAAAGGGGTAGTATGCGTTGAATTGACCATCGGCAGCAAAACCTTGCCAACGACGTTTTTTGTTATTAATGGCAAAGGTGCATATAATCTGCTTCTAGGAAGGGATTGGATTCATGCCACTTGTTGCGTTCCTTCTACAATGCATCAATGCCTTGTACAGTGGATTGGGGATAAGATTGAGGTTGTCCCTGGTGATTCTTCTTACATCATCGCATCGGCAGAATCAGATACTTATGAGCGAACCAAATGCATATCAGGAGAAGTTTGGGAAAAAGAGTTTCTTAAAGTTGCTGATTATGAAATTCCACCGATCCAAGCAGTCGGTTCTGAAGAAGAGTTTTAATGGATAGGTTTGCCGATGGTGGAAAATTAGGACAGGGGTTCACATCGGCTGATGATTTAGTAGAGGTAGATATTGGTGATGGTGATAGGCCAAGACCTACTTTTATTAGTGCTAAGTTAGATTCTAAGTGTAAGCAGCAAATAACTAATTTGTTAAAAGAATATAAAGATTGTTTTGCTTGGGATTATACTGAGATGCCTATATTAGACCGATCCATAGTTGAACATCGGTTACCTATCAAATCTGGATTTCGGCCACATCAGCAGCCAGCGCGCTGATGCAACCCTAATATACTTCCTGACATTAAGGCTGAAATAACTAAATTAATTGAAGCAAAGTTTATTCGGCAATGTCGATATGCGGAGTGGATTTCTAATGTGGTTCCTGTTTATAAGAAAATGGGAAACTTCGTGTTTGTATTGATTTCAGGAATCTCAACAAAGCCACACTGATGGATGGCTATCCAATGCCTATTGCTGATTTGTTGATTGCTGCTGCAGCCGGGCATCAAATTATCAGCTTCATAGATGGTAATGCAGGTTACAATCAAATATTCATGGCTGAAGAAGATATTCCCAAGACTGCTTTCAGATGTCCAGGTCATGTGGGGTTGTTTGAGTGGATAGTCATGACTTTTGGTTTGAAAAATGCCGGTGCTACTTATCAGAGAGCTATGAATTTTATTTTTCATGAATACATCGGTACATTAGTGGAGATCTACATTGATGATGTAGTGGTTAAGTCTGGGGATATCACAAAACATCTAGCCGATCTACGAATGATACTGGAGTGCACAAGGAAGCATGGATTGAAGATGAATCCTAATAAGTGTGCATTTGGTGTATCGACAGGTCAATTCTTGGGTTTTATGGTGCATTAGAGGGGTATTGAAATCAGTAGGAAGTATATTGACACAATTAACAAGGTGGTTGCTCCTACCAGTAAAACTGAATTGCAATCTTTGATCGACAAGATTAATTTCATTAGAATATTCATATCTAATCTGTCGGGTAGGATCAAGGCTTTCAGTCCATTGCTTAAATTGAAGGCCGATCAGGAATTTGTATGGGGAGCTGAGCAGCAGTTAGCCCTAGATGAGATTAAGAAGTACTTAACAAATCCTCCAGTGCTAGTTCCACCCCAACACGGGAAGCCTTTCAGGTTGTATTTGTCAACTGATGATACTGTTATTGGTTCGGCTCTTATTCAAGAATTTGAAGGGAAAGAATGTGTTATTTATTATTTGAGCAAAAGATTGGTGGATGCTGGGACAAGATATTCAGCCATCGAAAAATTATGTCTGTGTTTGTACTTTTCTTGTATTAAATTGAGGCATTATTTGCTATCGGCCGAATGTACTGTCATATGCAAAGATGATGTGGTCAAATATATGCTGTCGATGCCGATATTAAGTGGTAGAATCGGCAAGTGGATTTTAGCATTATTAGAATTTGACCTACGTTACGAATTGGCTAAAGCAGTTAAGGGGCAGGTTATGGCTGATTTTATCACTCAGCATTGCAGTACAGTGGACTCTCTGGAGGTTGCTCCTTGGACACTTTTCTTCGATGGGTCTACGTGTGGTGAAGGAGCAGATATCGACATTGTGTTGATTTCACCTCAAGGAAGGAAGTATGAGTTTTCATTGCCGATTGTTGCTACATCGACAAACAATCAGGCTGAATACCAAGCCTTGATAAAAGGGTTAGAATTTATTAGGGAGATACATGCCGATGCTGTTGAAATCTTTGGTGATTCTATGCTGGTTATAGATCAATTAGCTGGGATTTATGAATGCCAAGGTGAAGTTTTAATTTTGTATTATGAAAGATGTTTGCAATTGTTGAAAGGGTTTAGAGATTTTCATCTTGAACATATTTTTCGATTGCATAATGAAGAAGCTAATCGACTAGCTCAGCATGCTTCAGGATATCAGCCTATCTAGGAAGTGCTAACATCGGCAGTTGATACCGATGACTGGAGAAATGAGATTGTCGATTATTTAGGATCCATCTAAAAAGGTTGAAAGACGGATAAGATTCCAAGCCACCAAGTATGTGCTCCTCGACGATGAATTATATTATCGGACTATAGATGGAGTTTTACTCAAATGTATTAGTGGTGATGAATCGAAAAACTTGATGGGTGAGATCCATGAGGGAGTATGTGGGGCACATCAATCAGCTTTTAAGATGAAATGGATGATCAGAAGGAATGGATACTATTGGCCGACTATTCTTGAAGATTGTTTTAAATATTTTAAAGGATGTCAGGGGTGTCAGAAGTTCGGTAATATTCAAAGAGCGCCTGCATCGGCTATGAACCCTATAATTAAACCTTGGCTGTTCCGGGGATGGGCTATCGATCTCATCGGTCAGATTTATCCGCCATCAAGCAAAGGACATAAATTTATTCTGGTTGCTACCGATTTTGTGAAAGAGCATATTGTTTACCGATCTGGTATTCCTCAAACTATCACTACCGATCAGGGTACTATGTTTACCTTAGGAGAATTTGATGAGTTTGCTATTGGTATGGGGATTAAAGTTTTGAATTCTTCTCCCTATTATGCTCAAGCTAATGGTCAGGTTGAGGCTTCTAACAAAGGGATTATCAAACTCATTAAGCGCAAAATTAAAGAAAATCCTAAGCGGTGGCATACAGTATTAAATGAGGCCTTGTGGTCATATCGGATGGCATGTCATGGTGCAATCAAAATAACTCCTTATCAGTTAGTATATGGACACGACGCAGTATTGCCTTGGGAAATTAAAACTGGTTCTAGGCGGATATGTTCTCAAGATCAACTAACAGCCGATGACTATGATACTCTTATGAAAGGTGAGTTAGAGGATGTGGCAGGCCATTGGTTAAGGGCTTTAGTTAGCATCGAGGAAAATAAGAAAAGAGTAGCCAGATGGTATGACAAGAAGGTAAAGGTAAAGGAGTTTGCCAATGGAGATCTGGTTTGAAAGTTGATTTTACCAATTGGGACTAAAAGTTCAAAGTTTGGAAAGTGGTCTCCTAATTGGGAAGGTCCATATCGGATAAATCAATCTGTTCCTGACAACGCATATATTCTAGAAACCCTCGAAGGGGTTGTGTTTCCCAGAGCATTAAACAGAAAATATTTAAAGAAATATTACCCTAGTATTTGGATGGATGCATAAAAGTATAAGTGCCGATAATAGTCCTATCGGCTAGAATCATACAAGAACATCAGTGTTTCATAAAATGCCGATGCAATAGAAAAGATTTACAAGTTTAATAAAGATTGGATAGCCGATATCGCACGCAGGCGAATCTGATCGGCCTCCTTTATCTCTTTGATGTCTTCATCGGCAGCACCCTCCACAGGCTTAAGTTTTTTCTTCATTGCCAGGGCTTTGCGAGCTTGGATGTCTCTTTCTTGCTGAAGGGCCTTGATAGCATCGGGTAACTGGTTTTCTTCTTATCTGGCATGAGTTAGGGCTGCCTTGACTTGTTTCAATTCAGCCAGTAGAGCCATTCTCTTTGCCGATAAATCCAAGATTTTCTGCTTAAGTTCGGCACCCGAAGTTTGCAAGTTGTCGATGCTCTTGTGCTTCTCATCGGCAATCTGTTTTAGTTGTAGCATCTCTTCTTTGAGCTGAGCCTGAGCTGCTCTATCGGCAATACGTTGAGCAGCCCTTTGATATTGTAGTTGTCAGCTTTCTAAATGGGCTGCTAGGAAGAGTGCTTCTTCAACATCGGCAGGGACCTGGTCACGGATTGTTTTGAAAATTGCCTTTGCGGGGTTTGAATCATCTACCAGCTGGGCGGTATCTTGCTGTAGTAAGTTCAGGAGAGCCTCCAACTTGGACTTGATTTCTGCCGATATTGTTCCCAGTGCAAGAGAAGAGCTTGCTTCCTCTCCGTCATCGTTAGAAACGTCGATGGCAAAGGAAAATAGACTGTTTGGAGAGTCTTGTTCCTGAAAAGAAGAAAAGAGGTCAGTTAAGGACAGGTATAAATATTATAAATCGGTTAGGTCAATCGGCTTACCTATTTCAAGGCAATTTCCTATATTTGACTGGAGGAAGCGGCCTGGAGTATGCCGTGTGGAGGATTGGTTGAGCTTGCTGATGGGATATTCTCTGTGGTCTCATCGATAGTTGGCTCTTGGGACACGATGGCCGATGGTGTGCCCTGCGCAGGAGGATTGACTGCTTGCTCAGTTGCATCGACCGATTCTGGCAGGCTGGGAGGCGTTGGATCAGCTGTTGGGATCGACATGGATTTCTGCCGTTTTGGCTGTGCCTCAGCATCTGTTAAAGCTTTGCGCTTTGCTTGGGCCTCAGCAACGGTTGGCTGGGGGGCATCGGCACTTGTTGGTTGTGAAGGTTGGACATCTGGTACACTTGCCGATGTACCCATTTATTGCTGCAAAACGGGTGTAAGATATGATATTTAACAAATTAAATGTAAAGTTGAAGGAATACCTTTGAAGGTTTATCAGAGATGGTGGTGCTTGATGTCATAGGAGTTGCCGATGATGATCCAGTAGTGGTTTTTACACCCTGAAAATTAGTGTTAATACAATCTGAGATCGGCATGAGTTGGAATAAAACATGGTTGTTACCTTGAATGCTTTGATCAAGGTCGTAGCAGCAGCCAATGGAGTGGCTCTAGCTATAGCCACTTTGGACTTGGAGGTGATTGTCTTGGCACGAGTCCTCTGGTGAGTCAAAGCAGCCAAGGTAGGGGCGTTGTAGCCGATCGGTGATATCGGGGAGATAGGCCGAAGATCGAAGGGTTTCCCACTCTTGCTTATAGATGGTGCCAGGTTGTTGACATGTCACAAGAAAGTTAGTTGCCGATATATAAAAGAAAAAAAAACAAAAGGGTGTTAGAAGAAACTTACTGCGTCATTGGGAATGATATGCTTAGGGTCAATCATATGCCGATACGTATGAGCGGATGCTGCAAATAGTTGTCCCATCCACTCTTGCCACCATTGCTTATATGATTCAGTAATAAAAGATGCTGGCATCCAGGTGGATAGATCAACATCTGTAGCATCGACATCGGGAGAAAGTCACACTACCCTGCTCCAGTCCGTTCCGCTGGTGATTGTTTCTCTCGGCTTAATCACATCGGCAAAACAAAGTTTGATTGGCAGTTGCCCAAAAGCCAATTGACGGGATACTACCGATGGGTTGTAAAATTCATAAGTAATGTTGGTGTTTTTCCCACTGCCGAATGTATTCACTGGGATTGCCCTGGGAGTAATGATGGCCATGATAAGTTCATTATCCTTGTTCAGGGTATCATCGGCAAAATTGAAAAGGAGAGGGAATCTGGTTTCTTCATCAATGTAGGGAACCTAGGCCCGATGATCACTAGAAAGACCATTGTAGAAGCTTTGGAAGAATCTGCCGATCTGGTCTTCATTGGCCTCTGTTCCAGGAAGGAGAATTATGGCTTCACCAAAATTAAGGGGTGGGCGTGTTGCCGATTCTTCATCTCCCAATACGTGGTCTTCGGCGATTTCTCACGGGAATTGTTGGGCAAAAAAGTCCCATTGCAAGCGTTTGTGCATATGGGCATATGGGAATTGTTAATGAACCACCACGGGCCTCCTAAGTTGCCAATGGGTTCACCAAGCAGGAGTTTCTGGGACACTTGATGTAAGAGATGATAAGTAGAGCTCAGAAGATATCGGCCAAGAGGGAACCTTACACCATTGGCCAGGAGTTCAGCTGCGGGGAGGAAAGCGTTGGTTGGCCCTACTGATCAACCACAGAAAATAAATTTTTCTAACCATATATTTAAAAATGTGGCATGTTCCCTCTGACCAACTGTCCTGGTCCTCCTGTATTCTTGAATATACCCTGTCCAACCGCCGATGTTGCATGTATTCACTCTATATTTAGATTTCCTGCCATAAATGGAGGCTTCATTGGCAGTTGAAATATCCAGGCCAGTGAGCATGTATACATCGGCAAGTGTGGGAGTAGCTGGGCCATGTCCAAACATGAAAGTATTTGTTGTGTCTGACCAAAAGTAAGCAGCAGCGATCATCATCGACTCGTGCTTCTACATATCGGCAATGGATAGCCTAATGCATTGATCTAACTTCTGTTCTGCCTAGTACACTTGCATCGACCCGTTTACCCTCAAGTACCAATCTTTCCATCCTTTGGTGGTTTTGGGCCAAGATCGGAATGTATCTTTCCATAAATTCAGGGAGAAATTCAGGGTTCTGAAAGGGATTCTGTTAACCTCTGCATTGATCAAATCAGTTGGATCTAGGTTGCCCATTGGACCTAGACATTGGAAGTGCGGCTGACCGGTTGGAATAACTAACTTGTTGCATAGTTCCTAAGTTTGGAGGATCAAAAGAACAGAGAAAAAGAGGAAAAAATTACCAACTATGTGAACTTGTAAAGACAGAAGGAATCGAGGTAAAAAGTAACGGAAGTGGAACGAACCGTAGGGACGTCGAAGTTGATTGCCATTGTCCTGAGGAAGATGAGGGCACAGGCTGGAGACTCGAGGTTGACGCTGGAGAAGGTTCTTGTTGGTTGAAGTCGCACCGTTGTTTGTCGGGGTCGCCGCCGGAAAGAGAGAATGCCAAAGGTTGGAGTCTGAGGGTAGAAGACGAGCGTTCCGAAGACCTTTATTTATAGGCCGGTTGGAATAGGGGTATTCTGGACTTATCTCTCTGCCGCGCGCGTGTAGGTCGAGGTAGTTCAGATGGATATGGTAACTGTTCACACGATAATCAAGGGATTGTACAGATGATTTGATGGCAAGTAATCATGACTCGGAAGAAATCTCGGCACATGATATTTTAATCCCGAAAGCGGCGGCGTTATTATGTTAGGATCTTGCCGATGGACTATTGTTTCGGTATCTTAACCATAATCGGAGCAAGAGTGGTTGAAGATTGTGCGATATTTACTGAGGTGCGTGAATCAGGACTAGATTTGATTAGATTTGGTAACAGATTATGTTATGCTTGGAGGATGAGTTAAGATAATTGGGCGAAGGCAATCGGTGTCTAGAGTAAATTTCGGAGCATCAATGGTTTTATACTCCGAAATTGGGGGGCATGTGTTGACACCATTTTTTGGCACGTGTCAAAATGATCAGAGTGGGCTAATCGGCTGGAGGAAAGTTACTGTATACGGTGACAGAAGGGTACCGATGAAAATCAACTTGTAAGGGTTGTTGTCGACGAATGGTGGTGACCGATGGAAAGGTAGACTTAGATTCAGAGGCGTTGCTGATAAGATTGGAGATGTCATTGCCGATGCCGATGAAGGAAGATTTGAAGACTGCTGTTGATGGAGCCTGTGATAACAAGTAGCATGCCGATGGAGAGGAGGTCGATGAGAATTTCATCGTAATTGAGGTAGACAGGGAAATAGATAGGTGTTGATTTCCTTTTCTATATTTGTTAGAGTATGATTCATGTAAGAGTCATGTGTTTCCTTAGGTATGGACTCGGTGTCCTAGTCGTGTTTGGTTATGTTTCCTTAGATCAGGGTATAAATATAGATTGAGGGGCAATGTAATAGATATATCAATCAATATCAAACCAATTTTACTCCTATTTGCATCTATTTACTTTTCGACGACTTTGTCAATTTACGTATTTTTTTCTTTTTACGAGTTCTCATCGATTCGACGAGCTGTATCGCTTCAGTGCGACCTTTGATGATCCTCGAGTTCTGCGTGAGTACCTCTTGGTCGTGGCTTCTGGGCGTATCGCTGTTGTCAGGACCAAAGTACTCATATTTTCATCCTTGTCGATTAATAGGTCAAATCGACTGGCACGCTTTGGATATCGATTTGGGTATTAGCCCTTTGTGTTTGCAGATCCACTTTTGCATCAACACAACAGTATAGGGGTACCACAATCAACGATTAAGACGAACGAAACACTAATGCGCAAACACAGCGAAGCCAAAAAAACAGCAGACGATGCACCCCGACTACGTTCCGACTCGCACGAGGCCGACTCGATGGGACGCCTCGACCGCGCTCCAACTCCGACTCGTATGAGGCACCCTCGACGGGACGCCTCGACCACGTTCCGGCTCGTATGAGGCCCGTTCGATAAGGCATCTTGACTACCGGCAATCTCCGACTCGCACGACCCCGGGTCGAATCGCTCGACCTATCTTACTCACCTACTCCGAGGCAAAAAGTCAGAGCTTTTAATGCGACTACCTACTGCCTCCTACCGTCATGGCCACAGCTGTGACCGACGTGGGAGCAATACCGGTGTCAGTTCCCACTTTTTACCGCCCATCCCGGGATGGGAGGTGAAAACCTGTCACTATACACACTTTACCGCGCACTGTTTTGCCACCAATCACCCTCGAGGAAGGATATGACAAGGTCCGTATCCCCCGATCTCGGGGATTCGGCCTTATCCACCCGTCCTCGACCCGTCCTCGACCCAACCTCAACCCACCTTCGGTCAGCAGGGAGGAAAAGCTGACTGGCACAGGACTCAGGGTCTTTTCACCGTCTCCTCCCCGACGTCACCATGGTGTCCAGGGATGGCTGGCCATTCCTGGGGCACGTCGCTACAGCCACCTCTATAGGGATCGACAAAACTTCACCTCAAGACACCTCCGGCGTCCCGGCCTCCTCTTACCCTATAAAAGGGCAGGCCAGGGCTCTACAAGGGAGGACCGACGAAGAAAGGTGTCAAGCCAGAAGCCAAGTGCTGGCAAGTAAAGGCACACAACCCACAGATCAACATCTCAAGCAATCACCCTTGTACTCTTTCATTTCTTTTGAGACTTGGGCTCGGTTCCCTCTCTCACAGCTTGTAACCCCTACGCAAGCACCTCGGTGCAAGGAAATACAATACTCTCCCCTCCCCGCTGACGTAGGGCTTTCTTTTGCCCGAACCAGGATAAACCCCCATGTGTTCTCCTTGTATCACCATCCAGATTAGGGACACGCAGCACTCACTCGTTGGCTTAGGACCCCGTGGGACCGAACGCTGACACATGCATAGGCAGACATTAGGTGTGGAGCACGAGGCGAAGCAGAGTACGAAGCTGCATCCATAGGCGCCCTGAGGGTATCATTATTAAAAACGGACGGGTAGCAGGAGTAGACGTCTGGACGTCCGGGCGCTAGTCTCTCCGATTTGGAAATTATGAGTTCAAGTTGGCCCACTAGCAAATTGGAGGAACCCAACCATTTCTAATCCTGTAAAAGGGTGAAGGTCACAACTATTTTATTTGAACCATGAACTGCTGTGTTACTTGTTACCGGCGTTATTGGGTCCTTCATTACTGGTTTGTGTCACAAACTAGTTATAATGATGACACAAGACACTAAGCTGGTCATGCTTGGTAGCATTCATGACGTACATTAGCCAAAACTATAAATTTGTTTCTCTATAGAAACTGCTATAGAAAACTATCCACTGGGATGATTAGGTCTAAATTAAGATTAGTCATTGGTCACTATTGTGTGTCTTTATAAAAAATTAGGGCCTCTTTTTATAGAGGTTTTATTGTAGCTTTTCCACCAGCTGAACACACAAGAACAACATCTGAAGTTAAAACCAAGTTAAAAATAGTGAAGCCGCAGTTGAAGCTACCAAAACATGTGGTTTTTTCTAGCTTCTCTATCTTTGGAGAAGCCCAAGCCTTGCAAGAAGGCACCTTAGTTATTTTTTCCTATGGGTTGGTGCCATATATTGCTGCAACTTCATGTCGTATGCAACCAAAGTGACAAACTGATATGCAAATATAGTTATCCCTCAACCAGGGATAAATTCCTAGCCTCTCGCACCCCCTGCGATTGGAGGAGACACTGCATAGTTATCCCTCGACCAGGGATAAATCTCTGGCCTCTCGCACCCCCTGCGACTGTAGCAGACATTGTGCATCCGAATTCTAAATGTTTCATTCCTTGTGCAAATAGTGTTCGTCCGAATTTGAAAATTTTCAATTCCTGTGCTAACACTGTTTAACCAAATTTAAATACACTTAGTTACCGTTCAAAACATTGTTCACCTGAATTTTGAATATTTTGGTCTACTATTCATCACGGGCATGGTGGCAGCGCGCCTAATCGTGCTAGTGATTACGACACATCTGTATGTAACCTAGTGCTTGATATAAGACTTAGATTCTGCATTTTGGTTTGTAGTTTTCTTACTCTGGTTTTTATCAATTTATAAATAATATATAAACTGCAAAAAGAAAACATGCAACTCCAGCTTCCATCGGAGATATCGGTTCTCAGTTATTTCAAAGCAGTTAGTTGGTGGGACGCTCCTAATAAAAAACTATATTTGTCGTCTAAATACAAATATTAGTAGGGATGCACCGAAGAGGTAAATCATCTACAATCTACATTGAGAACAGGAATCGTACATGGGCTAAAGGGATATTTATTCTCGAGCAACTGAACACTTAACGGGCCTCCAACATAAAGGTCATTAGTAGAGTCTATGTACACATAGAGACGAGGCCATAGGTATCATGTGGTTTAGACATAGTCATTTCTTTGGAGGTTCCTTTAGCCGATGTTCTTTCAGTGGGATCTAAGATCTCGTTGTTTGCGATGAGTGGACTTTGCGGTCTTCAAAACCTTGTATAACGAGGGTGTTTGCAAGTGTTCCTTTCTTTGCTGTCTCTACAGTGCGTTTCTCAACCTTCGACACGCAATGGACGATCAAATAAAGAAGATGACTGGTTTGATCTTCAATGTACTCTTATCTTTTAGAGGTCATTTTATGTCAAGTTATCCTTTTGTACCAGCTATTGTTTTCCTTGTTATATATTGAAACGATCTCGATTTTCCTCCATATATACGATTTATAATGTAGTAGATCACGAGAGCAATCCATCACATTATCAATTATCAGCTGATATCATAGTCATGCATCGTAGAATTACAAGTTACAAGGCTTTACAACACTGGTTAACTCACCTATTACATAGATTAATCTAGTGGAAACGCACACACATCTTCATCAGAGTCGTTGTAGCGCATCGGCAGGTGAAGGCTCCTTCTTCACGGCAGTCATCAGAGTTGGCATAGAATGTCAGCGGGCGTAGACTCCATCTTCTCAACCACACTTGAGTGTAGGCACGAGACCATCTACTCCTAATCCCAGTCCTCGTGGTCGTCGTAGATTTCGTCCAAACCTGTCCAAAATCTATCAGTACGATTTGTACTGGCCACTGTCTCCCACCCTATGCTTTTGCGTATGCTTTGTGGTAAGTGGAATGCAAGGGTAGAAGAAAAAGGCCTATATATGGCTGTAGGTTTCCTATGCAAGTTCAACAAGATTTTATAATAATAGTTCATCAAGTTTTAACCCATCTCAATCACACGTTCTCCCATCCCATCACACACATCTCACCACGCTCTCACACTCTCTAGGCGGCAAGGACGACTCCCGCTCTTACCTTGCCCCAACGGCCAAAGCCGGATCCAACACCAAAGACCAGGGGAAAGGTAGAAAGGACTCCTCTCACTAATAAAGTGAAGCGTAGGTCATAGGAATGTCCATATCCGTGGACGCGGCTATACGTATAGATCAATCAAATCTGCAGAGCATGTACACCTGGAAATCCACAAGATCACCATCCTTGGCGGTGCCCCTCCTAGGCTGATGCCGACTACCACCCAACTGGTACGGTACCACCCTACTACTCAGCCCTGGGCCACCCCAGAGTCCACTGAAACGCTGAGACTGTGAGACGTAGTACCGGGCCCCCAAGGTCAGTCGAGTAATCGTCTCCCGCCCATCAGGAGCGAGTGGTGTGCACGAAGGGTCCTATGATTCCGGTTCTCAAGACATACCAGTCCTTAGGGGCACCGGACAGGATATCTTCTCAAGGGGATAACCAACACCCCGTGCCTCGACAGCACCTCCACCGGGGATAACCAACACCCCGTCTGCTCACACATGCCCTCGCCACAGGTACCTCTCACGAGGGATGCCCAGGTCGCACCCCTCCGGCATGACTTGACCCAAAGACTCGTCGTAGGATCCTGTCCGATCGACTCAACCCTCACCACACACCCAAGACGCACGTCAAGATCTCCTCAAGTTCATTATCCAGTTTTACCAAGTTATCGGCACCACATGCCTTATCCACTCACATTATCCCTTCGCCAAGCATCACATCACAGGTATAATGCATAGTGAAAGTAAAACAGTAAGTAGAATGCGAGCGTCTAGCCTAGCAGCGGGTGTGCAGGGGAATATGTTGCGAGAAGGTAATGGCTTACAAGCAGTCTACCATGCAACCTATCACAGTTCAATTGCATGAAAGTAAAGCACTAGCATCTACATGCAACATGTCTAATAGGTTCTACGAGGTTGGGTGGGACGTGGAACACCTGTTAAATGTCTTTTTCGAGATCCTTGGTGCACTTGTAGTCGTACTCCTCCATAGTCCTTCCTCCATCCGCATGTCCTTCCTCCAACGGTCCCGATCCGATCATCGCTATCCTTGACGCAACTACCTTGATACATCGACAAGCAAAAGAGCAATCAGACCACTAAACCTAGAAAGACTGTAAAAAAGAAAAGCAACAAAGCACTGAAAGAGCAACTACACCGGAAGAGCACAAAAGGGAGAGCGACTTAGCCCTCTCGGCAGATGTCTGATCCCTGGGCGAAATGAACAAGAGTGGTTGTTTGCTAAGCACAAGCTTATGCCTTAGCCTGGCCAGTACTTCCCGGGTCAATCGTGTCGACCTATACGGCTTAAATAGAAATGGTATAGGTCTTAGCTCATCCTAAGCAAACACCACGGCTTGCGGCTTTCGATCCAATCATCATGGAGACTGACGAGAACCAAAGAGACTACAAGCAAGAGAAGTTCCATTCTCTCTCAATCCGTACGCCATTATATTTGACGAGAACCAAGAGAGGGTAGAACGGGGTGCGAAGAGAAGAGACGGTCTACTTCTCCCAATACACACGTCACAGCAAAAGACGAGGCATCGGAAAGGAGTGACACATAAAAGAACATGAGCGCCCAAACAACTTGTAGGGTACCAAGACCTAGGTGCACTAATTGCACTAAGACATCCTTAAAGTTCTCAGCAATGCGGTTGTCACCGCAAGAACCAAAGAGACGCTACGGTCTACAAGGTACAAGCATACAAGGGCTTAGGCACGACAAAACCAAAAGACAGGAAGAGACACAGAATTCACCTTCCTTTGATCCACTCTCCATAGCAACGACGGGAATCAAAGAATGGAATCAAGAAAGCGTCAAACGCCGAACAAGCGAAGAGCTCAACCTAGATTTCACTGGATCGATGGGGGTTGAGAACCAAAAGAGGAGAGAAGAAACAATGGAATCTGCACCCTTTCATCCAACTCGTCATGGGACGGGCGAAGGTTGGAATAAGAGAGGCACGATTATACAATCCAAACCCACTCGTAGGGCATCACGACCAATGTGCAACTAAAAAGGCACTATGCAATTCCCAGGGTCTATAGCGATGCGGTTGTCACCGCTAGATCCAAGGGAATGCCATGGCCGAAGTGGCGCAATCATACGAGTTGGTTAGGATAAACCGCAAGTAAAAGAGGCAAAGGCCAAAAGGGGTAGAGCCCGATGGTCATGGTGGGACAACTCGCGGCCATGAGCTTTACCCAAACAAATTGTCATCCATTGAAAAACAAAGGTCGCTCCCAATTCGTATCCCACTAGACTAGGTCACGAAGGGCTCGAATTATGCGGGTGAGAACCGCGCCGTTATTGACATTGACATCAAGCCCATTTTGACCATGTCCTAGGGACGAGGATAGGGGCAAACTATCGTTGTTCCGTAGAAACAACTAAAAGGCGAAGGAGCGAGTTACGGTCGATGTTATGGCCACAGTGGGACAAGTCCCACGACCGAACCGAACAAACGACGTACGATCCTTCGACCGGCTTGAAGGCAAGGTTCACACACAACAAACGAACAACCCATCAAGAACCACGACAACCAACCACACGACATAGAGTAGCACATGTCCAAAGCATTCAAGAGATAGATGGATAAACAAGGAGACCGGCACAAAGGCACGGCACATGCATTTATAGTCATAGAGGATCAAGTGAATGAACAAGTATAGGTAAATAGCATAGATGAGTCATGTCTCAAATGCATGAACCATTATAGATGATATATGATAAGGTGATGTATGAATAGGTGAACAAAATAAAGAGCAGAGGTTTGCCGATGCCAAAGAGTGGCAGCGGCTAAGTGGAAGTGGGGCCGACCTTAAAGGCGAGGGCTGCAGTGGAGCGTTGTCTCACTACTGTCCGAGATGTGGCAGCAGGCATCCCGATGGGCAGCGGAGCTTCGGTGGAGCGGTACAGGGCAGTCACACCTAGGAGAATCGAGGCATACCCCTCCCTCCAAGAAAACATTCACGGCACGATGGCCAGACACAAAGAAGGACAATGAGGGGGCGCTGCTGTCCATTTCGGCGAGGTGGCAGCTGAAAGGTCTTGATGGCTAGAGGGGGGGTGAATAGCCTAATAAAACTTTCTACAAAAAGTGCTAAACAATTTAATTAGCAATAACAAATAGCGAGAAGCGAGTTTTTCCTAGCCTATGGAGTGTTGCAAGCCACCTATCCAAAAGACAATTCTAATATATATATCACTCAACCGCACAAGTCAAACCGCAAGAGGAAAACTAGAAGGCTACTCTACTTAAGCTACTAAGCACTAGAGAAAACAACTAAGTACTTGAAATGTAATACAAGAGTAGGTGTCGGTGTTCGAACCCGAGGGGGTCCTAGACCAACGAGTAAATGCTGCGTGTCCCTTTCCTGGACGGTGATGCAAGGAGAACACACGGGGATTTATCCTGGTTCGGGCAAGAGAAGGCCCTACGTCCAGCGGGGGAGAGGAGATATTGTATTTCCTTGCACCGAGGTACTTGTGTAGGGGTTACAAGCTTGCGAGAGAGGGCAATGAGCCCAGGTCTCAAAAGAGGAAAACGAAATACAGGTTGATTGCTTGAGATGTTGATCGCTCTCTGGGGCTTGGCCTGTTCTCCTTCTCTCCAGAGCCCTGGCCTACCCTTTTATAGGGCGAGAGGAGGCCAGGACGACGGGAGCCCTGAGATGATGTTTTGTCGATCCCTGTTGAGTGACTGTAGCGACGTGTCCTTGAAATGGAGGGCCATCCCTGGACACTACGGTGACGTAGGGGACGAGATGCTGAAATGACCCGGAGCACCGTGCCACGCCGTCCTCCCTTCCCTGTTGAGCCGTGCTGGGCGTCGAGGCCGGGTCGAGGCCGGGTCGAGGGCGAACGGATAAGTCCGAATCCTTGGAATCACGGTGTACGAACTCTGTCGTATCCTCCCTCGAGGGTAACTAGTGACGTACAGTGTGCGGTAAGGTGGATACAGTGATGTTTTTCACCTCCCATCATGGGATGGGTGGTGAAACAGTGAGAACTGACACTGGTATTGTTCCCACGTCGACCACGCGCATAGCCATGCCGGTAGGTGGTAGTAGGTAATTGCATTAAATGCTAAGGCTTTTGTCCTGGGGTAGGTAAAGAGAGGGGGTCGAGCGCCTCGACCCGGGCTCACGCGAGTCGGAGCGCTCCCGGTGGGCGATCGAGCCTTCGTGCGGGTCGGAACGCGGTCGAGGCCGCCCGTCGAGGGGGCCTCGTACGAGTCGGAGACGGGATGCGGTCGAGGCATTCCGTCGAGCCGGTCTCGTACGAGGCGGACCTGTCGCGCGTTTTAAAGTGGGCTGTGCTTTGTCGTGGCTTAGTCGTTTTAGTTTTTATTATCGTTAAATGTGGGTACCCCTATACTATTGGTACCGACAGTAGCCCCCGAGCCTTTAGGTGAGTGTTTGATCACTCTCCTAGAGGCTTTTCTGCCGATTAACTGGAGTCGTAACGCCGTTTTCTTTTCCAGTAGGGGCGTCCGAGCGCTTTTGAGTCTTCTCCGGTGGGGGCGCGCGAGCGCACCCGCCGGGTGTAGCCCCCGAGGCCTTGGTGGAGTATTAAGAAGACTCCTCCGAGGCCTTTTGCATGTTTTATTAGGGAGTAGTTGATGCGGTCGAGCCTCCGAGCCTCGCGCGCGTGTTGATATTTGGTAACGCAATTAGGAAATGGGATCCGCAAGCGCACGGATATCGGTGAGCACTTCACCCAAGATGTTATCCTGGGTATCGTATTTATATTTTTACCTTTAGGAGAAAGAGTGCATCTGACTAACCAAATCTATTACTACTAACCTTTAGGCTACAACCACTATGATTCGATGTGAGTGATGTATAGAGAAGACTACAACCGCACTCTTCTTCTAACCTTGGTAAGGATGATCTACTGTTCTATTGGGGAGGTTTACGGAATCTAGACACCACAAAGGATGTTCAACCCGCACCTATAAACCCTATCGATCCTGCTAACGGGATATGGAATACAAAGGTAACTCGGAATTGTCACGTTCCTCGCTACTACCACGGTCCGGCTAGACGAGGGGATATCTATGAGTATCCTAGCTTAAACACCACGTTTACGCTAGATATGATTACTCTAAACTCTACGCGAAGAGATCAAAGTAAACTCATAAACCAAAGAACAATAAAACAAAGAACTTACTAGAATTTAGAAGTCGAAATACTAAAGAATCCTGAGAACAAGCCTCGGATTAGAAGAACTTGCTCCCGCAGGTACAACCTCGGAGTAGACACCGACAGGCCGGCTTCCTCCGATCTACACCTCCACTCTATCTCTCTCAATCTAGTAGAACTAATTCTACTTTCACATTGGATGCTAAGCCCTAAGAGGTGGGAACCCTAGAGGGAACCTCTCTCTCTAAACCCTAACTAGAGATATGCAACTGAATAATGAATTGGGGTCTTCTCCACCAGGGGTCAGGGGCCTTGCTTATATAGCCCTTTTGGATGAATCTGGACCGTCGGATCAAACCGACCTTCATCCTACGGTTTTCCTTGATCCTCAAAGGCGGTGGAGCATAATCCGCGAGACTCGACCTGATTGGTCCCGGGGGCAGGGCGGGCGCCCTAGGGCACAGGGCGGGCGCCCTGTGTCCTAGCCCGTTACGGCTCCCGTTCGTTCCCGTGGCTTCTGGAATCTTCTAGATGTAAGATAATTACGTGTTCGGTTAATATCCCGTCATTAATTCGACATGTGGGCCTTTCTTCCGTTTTTCCTGATAACCCCCTGCAGAAATAGATAAACAGCAAAACTCGTGGAATTCTGTTAGATCAAACCCTAATTCTAGGTGTTGCTTGCATATAGGTCCTTTTCTTTATTTATTTGATGGTTATAATTAATACTTAAGAACCGTCAACAAACACCCCCATACTTAGGCTTTTACTCGTCCTCGAGAAAAGGTTGGTTAATAAAACATCTGGGGTTGAAACATTCTTTCATACCTGCAGGGTGTTGTAAAAATCCACTGTGCACTTATAGTCAGGGAAATATATGGTCAGAGTAAAGAGCCTTTCTTCTTCTTAATCCCTATCACTTGGAGTTTTTACATATTTTTGAAAAGAAAAACTTAGCATACCTTTATCCTCATAGGTGCTCTCAGAGTCACTCATTATCTTTTATATTTCTCTCTGAGGCTGTTTTGATTTTGCAAAAATAATTCTTTAAGCATACATACCTTGCATTTATTGTATGGTCAAAACCGGATCCGAGGAGAAGAATACCATACTCTTTAGATCAAAGACTTTGAAAATTAAAAACTTGTCACTCTTACTGGCATATTGCTTATTAGAGGGACCATGGGCTATCATTTTCTTTCCATCATATTTTTATCATATCTCATTTTTTTTCATTTTGGGTGGATACCAAGGTACCCCTAATTCTACTGCCGGACACTTGTCCATTTTTTCCACGAGGTTATCGAGCACTTGCTCCTTTTTATTTCCTCGATATATTCATAATTTTACATAGCCCATGCCTCTAACGCAATAATACTTCGGAAGAGTGAATCTTTCTGAATAAAAATGTCTTGATCTTAGGAGTATGATAAATCTCTCAACAAGGGTCTAACTTGTTTTGAACAAACTCAATACAAAGCAGATAGCTTTAATTAATATTTTCATGTTTAGCAGGCATATAAAACTTGAGGATGGTAGCTATAATTTTGAGATTTTTAAAACAAATTCTCCAAGCAATAAAGATACTAAGAATAAGGTACTCATACCCTTACCATCTCTTATTCCACAATGACTTTTAGCAACACAGGGTTTTAAAATAATTTTAATAATTGCAGGTTTCCAGGAAATATCACATAGTGAGATTGATCATGATTATAAGCATTTTTATCCTTTTAATTTATCATGTTTAGAGAGATAAAATTCTGCACAAACTAAGGTGAGTGTGTAAGTGTGTAATAAAAGTGTGCAGAGTGTGTACCTGGTTCATGGAGTGGTGCGATCGAAGTGTGTGTGACATGTCAGGGAATCTCCCCCATACTTATTTCCTGCTTTCTTGCACAAAAGTAAAGTAGAGACACACAAGACATACTAATAATAATCTTTATTAATCTTGAGGCATTTATTACAACCGAATAATAATAATAACCGAATATAATAGATCTAAACTGATTATAAGCGAACCTAATCGTATCTAATAATAACTAAGACATATATAGCCCCAAGATCTAATCTAGATAGCTCAGCGACGCTCACGCCTCCTAAGACTATGCTCTAACTCATCGATCCTCTTGTTGGCGTCGGCAAGGTCATCCCGTAGCTTTAGGATCGTAGTGTTATGGTTGAAGGTCCTCCGATCCATAGAGATATTGGAGTTCTGAATTTCTATAATGCTGTTCTTGATCACCCGTAGCTCCTCATCCACATCTGCAATGGTCCTGCGGCGTTTGGGAGGTGTCTCGAAAGCATTAAGAGCATGCTTGGGTGCTTCCTTCGGAGGAACGAAGCGGACCTTAGCTGCCCTAACACCCTCGAAGTAAGGTCTCTCCTCCGTGGTATAGCGGACACTAGAGATCTCGCCGCTCCGGTTGGTCTTCACTCCGATGATCCGCTCATTGGGTTTTGGCGGCAAGATCTTTGTTCCGGCTGGTACCTTGATGATCTCCTTCCCCTTCGACGATGATGGCGAGCCTTCGAGCAATAGGGGCTGCGTAGGTGTGGTAAGAACTGGGCGAGCAAAGTAGGATTGGGCAGAGCTGCGTTGACGTGGTGGCATGGCTTCTAGCTGTCGCTCTGTGTTGGCCGGGACGAGAGCGTAGGCGTCGGGATCCTCCTTGGGCTTCTTGTTGAGGTCGTAGGGGATGACTTCCCAATCGACGTGGAACTTCTCGGCCATTGGAGCAGCTAGGAACTAAGCAAGATCTAATTTGAGGAAGGAGAGAAGGCTTGAATGAATTGGTGCTAAAAGCTGACGTTGGGGGTCTATTTATATAGGGGGTAAAAACTGCTCTCGTGCATGGTCGGGACTCTTCCCGCCGTCATGTTTGCGAAACAAACCGAGGACGGAATTTTCCAGATAGCAACGGGCAAGGTTATCGCGTGGGAGAAGTCTGGGGCCGAGGGGAGACAGGGGCAGGGCGCCCGCCCTCATCCTCAGGGCGCCCGCCCTGTGTCCGGCTCCTCTACAAGCCTGCTTTCTCGAGCGTGTTTCTCACCGTGTTTTTATCCCGAAAAATATATACTTGGCCCAAAAACGTCAAATTAAAAGCGTCGGGCTTTAATTTTTAATTGGAAGGTAAAAATTGATCACGTCTATTTCTTCTAATTCTTTATTGGGCTCTAAAAATAATTTAAGATGTTGACCATTTACCTTGAATAACGTACCTTCGTCATTTTGAAGTGTGATAGCTCCGTGGGATGATGAATGAATTACCTTGAATGGTCCTTCCCATTTGCTCCGGAGCTTTCCATGCCCGAAAAGCTTCACCCTGGAATTAAAAAGTAATACCTTATCTCCGGGTGAGAACTCCTTCTTCTTGATCCTCTTGTCATGCCATCTCTTGACTCTTTCTTTGTAGATCTTTGAATTGTGATATGCTTTCTTCCGCCATTCTTCTAACTCCGATAATTGCATTCTTCTATGTTTTCCGGCGATATCTAGGTCCATATTCCATCTTTTTATGGCCCAGTGTGCCTTGAACTCAAGTTCAACAGGTAGGTGACAGGTCTTTCCGTATACCAATTGGTATGGAGACATTCCAATTGGGGTCTTGTATGCTGTCCGGTAAGCCCAGAGTGCATCGGGTAACTTGTCCTTCCATGCCGTTCCCATCTCGTTCACCGTCTTCTTGATGTGAACTAGGGTTCCCGATCTTCCGAAAGGTTCTGATAACTCTCGATTTGGTGGAGTCACGACACAATTCGATCCGGCTTCCGAACAACTCGGCTCTGAACCCCGCAATCGCAGCACCACGACTCCTCTGGTTATCGACCGGCGTTGCACGGTCGACCTCGCCAAGAAGGCTAAGTCCTTGCCTGCAAATCGAGAACACAAGCAAGAACACAAAGGAATGCAACCAAATTGCAGATGAATGATTAATCTCACAAAGTTGGGGTCTCACAAACCGACGGCGGCGGCGAAACTGTTGTTAACAGAATAATCTAAGCAAAACCCAACCCTAATGTAGGCGGCGACTACTTATTATATAGCCTAAGGGACGTCCAAGGACCCCTATTCGCGTCCCTGAGAAGTACCAACACGTTACAAGGCCCAAACGGCCCAAAAGACGGCGACACAGCGCCCTGACAGATTCTGGACGGTGACTTGTTTCGACGATTCCCGTTGATTCCGAATAGCTTTTGACGTGAGACCACTTGGGTTGGTTTCCTTATCAAATAAGCTTTCCATCCATATATGGATCATCGAAAACGGAGTCCGGATGCGTCCTGGGTGACCAGTTTAAGGCAGACTGGTCCTGGATTCCGCGGTGGACTCGAACTTGGTTTGGTTTGGTCCTCCATCTTTATCCGGGCGCCCTCGCTGGTCCTCCACGCCTCCAAGCCCTCCTCCATGTGTTTCCTGGACCTCTCCTTCATACCTAAGCACAATATAATCATTAGGTAGCAATCTATTCTTAGAATCAAATAAAGAGTTACTTAGGAACGAGCTCACCTCTAAATTTAATTGACGCGCGCGAGCTCTAGTGATTGGACCTTGAATGTCCAGCAGTGGATCATTGTGTGTATGTGAAGGAGTGATGTCCTCATCACTTCTGAAGAATGTTCTTGATTTGCTTGTTAGAAGTCTCTGCTTGGCCACTTGTCTGAGGATGATAGGGAGTAGCGACGTTGTGACGGATTCCATGTCTTGATAGATAGTGCTCGAAGCGCTTGTCAATGAAGTGTGATCCTCCATCACTTATCACTATCCTGGGGACTCCAAATCTTGGAAATATGATTTCCTCAAACATCCTCTTCGAACTGATATTGTCGGCATGTTTGCAAGGTAGTGCCTCTACCCACTTAGAGACGTAATCAACCGCCACCAAGATGAACTCACACTTCTTAGATGGGGGAAATGGACCCATGTAGTCTATTCCCCAGACATCAAAGAGTTCAATCTGAAGGTTGTTGGTGAGTGGCATGGCATCCCTTGTATTTATGTTTCCGTGCCTTTGACATGGCCCACATCTTCTGATATATTGCTTCGTGTCATCGTACATCGTAGGCCAGTAGAATCCACATTGCCAGATCTTTGAATGTGTACGGAATGCTCCATAGTGTCCTCCGTATGGTGATGAGTGACATCTGTCGATGATCTTCAATCCTTCCTCAGTGGTCACACATCTTCTAAGTAGGCCATCAGCGCATACTCGGAAGAGATATGGCTCATCCCATATATGTGAACGACTTTCCTGAATAAGCTTCTTCTTGTTTGCTCCGGGTGGTACATAACCTGAAACCATAAAATTAACAATATCTGCATACCAGGGGTCAGATCTGTTAATCCCGTAAAGCATGTCGTCCCGGAGTGAATCATTAATGGGTGTTTCCTGTGGATCCTTAAAGTACATTCTAGACAAGTGATCAGCAACAGAATTTTCTACTCCCTTTTTATCTTTTATTTCTAAGTCAAATTCTTGGAGTAATAAAATCCATCTGATTAAGCGAGGTTTAACATCTTTCTTAGTGAGCAAATATTTTAGTGCAGCATGATCAGTGTAAACAATTATCTTAGCTCCAACTAAATAAGATCTAAATTTATCAATGGCAAAAACAACAGCCAGAAGCTCTTTTTCAGTGGTTGCATAATTAAGTTGAGCTCCTATCAAAGTTTTACTTGCATAAGCAATTGCATGATGCTTTTTATCTTTAGTTTGTCCCAAAACTGCCCCCACAGCATAATCACTAGCATCACACATAATTTTAAAAGGCAACGACCAATCAGGGAGTTGAATGATTGGTGCAGAGATGAGTGCTTGCTTTAATAAATTGAAAGAATTTAGACATGCATCATCAAATTCGAAAGGAGCATCCTTGGCTAGCAAAAGAGTAAGTGGTCTCGCAATAAATGAAAAGTCTTTTATAAATCTGCGATAAAAACCAGCATGGCCAAGAAAACTTTGAATTCCTTTTATATTCACAGGTGGAGGTAGTTGTTCAATTACTTCAATTTTAGCTCTATCTACCTCAATACCTCTTTCAGACACTAGGTGTCCTAGCACTATTCCTTCTCTAACCATAAAATGACATTTTTCCCAATTAAGGATTAAGTGCTTTTCTTCACATCTTTGCAAAACCTTATCTAAGTTCTCAAGACAACTATCAAAAGTTTTTCCATAAACTGAGAAATCATCCATGAAAACTTCCATAATCTCTTCAATCATATCAGAAAATATAGACATCATACATCTTTGAAAAGAAGCTGGTACATTACATAACCCAAAAGACATTCTACGATAAGCATACGTTCCATATGGGCATGTAAAAGTGGTTTTGCTTTGATCATCAGGATGGATAGGGATCTGGTGATACCCTGAATATCCATCTAGAAAACAGAAAAACGAGTGTTTTGCTAACCGCTCAAGCATCTCATCTATAAAAGGCAAAGGAAAATGATCCTTTTTCGTGGCTTTATTAAGTTTTCTATAGTCTATGCACATCCGCCACCCAGTGACGGTGCGTTGCGGAATTAGCTCATTCTTATCATTAGTAACAACAGTCATGCCTCCCTTTTTAGGCACAACTTGAACAGGGCTTACCCACTCACTATGCGGCACAGGATATATAATCCCTGCATGCAGCAACTTTATAACTTCTTTTTTAACTACCTCTCTTATCGCGTTGTTAAGTCTACGTTGAGGCTCTCGAGAGGGTGTAACAGAAGGATCTGTCGGAATACGATGGGTACAAATCATAGGACTGATTCCTGTGAGATCTTGAAGTGAGTAGCCGAAAACAGAGTGGTGTTTTTCAAGAATGGTCATTAATCGCAGAGTTTGCTCCTGAGTGAGTTTATTACTAACGATCACAGGAAACTCTGGATTATTGTTTAGGAAAGCATAGGTAAGACCGGGTGGTAAAGTTTTGAGTTCTATGGGGGGTCTAGGTGTTTCTGCAAACTCATCTAAGGGTTCAGGTTCAGAAGGTTCGGCCTCTTCTTCAGTGAAGAAGGGGGCTTCCTCTTCTAAGTCTGGATCATCTAAAAGTTCTAGAGATGCAGCCTTTACCTCCTCCATAGGATCAGGCAAAAGATATGGCTCGATCTTATTATTCAAGGAGTGAGTTATTGTAATTGGAAGTTTAAAATCCTTTCCCAAGGAAATGTGGAGCTTTCCAGTTTGACCTTCATAAAGGAGTCTTCTAAAAGGTTGTCCAATCAGTAGGTCGAAACCCCATATATCAAAGATATAAAAGTTCAAATGAACCATGGAGCCTTCTACCATAAAGGGTAGGACATTAATAATTCCAAGACTGGGGACTAATCGTCCCGAAGATTCCTTTATGACCTTTGTTGTGGGGGTTAAAACAAGTTTCCCAAATAAATTAAGTGCAAAAGCTTCGGACATAATATTGATCCCCACAACAGGATTATAGAGAGCGTTAAATTGATCAGAATTATAAGCACAGCGTATAGTTATAGAGGGTGTGTCCACTCGGATTACTTCAGAGGAAAGCTCTGACTCCTCTAACCATTCGCTACTCATAACCAAGATAAGCTCTCTCAATTGACGTTCACTTGGTAAACAAATGCTAAATTGGCCGTTTTGGGGTCGGTCTATAGAATGGTAGTTTGAAATGTTTCCAAAATCGGCAAAGAGATCGGATTCTATGTCTAGCATGAAATCAGATGGTAGAATTTCTTCCTTTTGTGGCTCAGAACCTGGGATAGCTAAAGTAGATGAAAAATTTGGCAGAATGTCTACTTTGGCTTCGTAGGTTTTATCATGGAGGGCATTATCCATCTCAGCTTCTAGGATTCTATTCAAGATCCCCTTAGCTTCATCAGTAGGGATACGAAAGAAAGAACCTCTAGCCATAGTATGCAGCATTTGTTTATTATCTTTCTGAAGACCTCGAAAAAAGTGAAATAAAAGAACAGTGTCTTCAAGCAAAAGTTTTGGACCAGATTCTAAAAGATCAGAAAAACGTTTCCAGGATTTCCCCAAAGTTTCATTATCTTTTTGTTTAAAAGATAGGACTTCGAGTCTAAGGTCACCAGTACGGTCAAGGGAATAAAAATCTAGACAAAAGTTGGCTCTTAAAACTCCCCATTCACCTTGCTGTTGACTTACCTTCTGACTATACCATCGTCTAGCTTCTCCTCTTAAAGAAAAAGGAAAAAGCTTCCAACGTAAAGTCTTATCAGAGATGCCATCAATGCGAAGACAATCGCATGTCTGCTCAAAATCTCTAATATGAAGGTAAGGGTTTTCATCTTCCTTTCCTGAAAAAGATAAATTTTGAATCATCGCAATCAACCTTGAACTTAACTTATACTGGGATGTTTGGATAGGCTGTGATGACTCCCATGGTAAAAGGTCAGTTGCTGAAGGTGTTGCGGCATCAAAGATAGATATAGAACCTTGGTTTTCCATTTTTGGTAAAAAGAAAAAGATAAGAAAATAAAAAGTATGAATACAAGCTAGTAGTAAGACTCAAGGTTATCTCAGCAAACCGTCTTTCTCCCCGGCAACGGCGCCAGAAATGCTTGTTGATATTTGGTAACGCAATTAGGAAATGGGATCCGCAAGCGCACGGATATCGGTGAGCACTTCACCCGAGATGTTATCCTGGGTATCGTATTTATATTTTTACCTTAGGAGAAAGAGTGCATCTGACTAACCAAATCTATTACTACTAACCTTTAGGCTACAACCACTATGATTCGATGTGAGTGATGTATAGAGAAGACTACAACCGCACTCTTCTTCTAACCTTGGTAAGGATGATCTACTGTTCTATTGGGGAGGTTTACGGAATCTAGACACCACAAAGGATGTTCAACCCGCACCTATAAACCCTATCGATCCTGCTAACGGGATATGGAATACAAAGGTAACTCGGAATTGTCACGTTCCTCGCTACTACCACGGTCCGGCTAGACGAGGGGATATCTATGAGTATCCTAGCTTAAACACCACGTTTACGCTAGATATGATTACTCTAAACTCTACGCGAAGAGATCAAAGTAAACTCATAAACCAAAGAACAATAAAACAAAGAACTTACTAGAATTTAGAAGTCGAAATACTGAAGAATCCTGAGAACAAGCCTCGGGTTAGAAGAACTTGCTCCCGCAGGTACAACCTCAGAGTAGACACCGACAGGCCGGCTTCCTCCGATCTACACCTCCACTCTATCTCTCTCAATCTAGTAGAACTAATTCTACTTTCATATTGGATGCTAAGCCCTAAGAGGTGGGAACCCTAGAGGGAACCTCTCTCTCTAAACCCTAACTAGAGATATGCAACTGAATAATGAATTGGGGTCTTCTCCACCAGGGGTCAGGGGCCTTGCTTATATAGCCCTTTTGGATGAATCTGGACCGTCGGATCAAACCGACCTTCATCCTACGGTTTTCCTTGATCCTCAAAGGCGGTGGAGCATAATCCGCGAGACTCGACCTGATTGGTCCCGGGGGCAGGGCGGGCGCCCTAGGGCACAGGGCGGGCGCCCTGTGTCCTGGCCCGTTACGGCTCCCGTTCGTTCCCGTGGCTTCTGGAATCTTCTAGATGTAAGATAATTACGTGTTCAGTTAATATCCCGTCATTAATCCGACATGTGGGCCTTTCTTCCGTTTTTCCTGATAACCCCCTGCAGAAATAGATAAACGGGAAAACTCGTGGAATTCTGTTAGATCAAACCCTAATTCTAGGTGTTGCTCGCATATAGGTCCTTTTCTTTATTTATTTGATGGTTATAATTAATACTTAAGAACCGTCAATAGCGCGCGAGGTCGATCGGAGTCCCTGCCGTCTTTCATTGTCCGGCCCTCACGCTCTTCCTTCGGAGAGGAGGAGGAGGGGTGGGGAACGTCGTACTACCCCGTTCGGGCGAGTCCGGCGATCTCCGGTGAGCTGCTAGCGGGGAGATTCGAGTGAGAGTCCATGCTCCAGTCGTTAGGAGTCGGCTTGTGGCCCGGAGGCGCTCTTCAAAGATGCCAAGGAGTGGTCGTGCGGATGTCGGTTCCCTGCGACAGGATCCGAGGGCTCGATGCCTCCCCCGAGGGGATTCCTGCTTCGACCTCGTCCTTTGGCCTCGAATACGTCTTGGGGTGCCTCGAGAGCGTGGCTCGAGTCCTGGCCATGTACGGGCGCATCCCTGGTCGTCCCTTGCTCTGTTGCTCGAGGGCAGCTGTTGAACCCAGGTCGAGGGCCAGCTTCCGTCCCCTCGAGGCTTAAAATGGGCTCGGAGCCCGTTATGGGAATCTAGGAATATCCGTCCGTGGATCTCGCCCCGCCCGTTAGCCTGACGCGCCTTTTTAGGGCGAGATCGGCGCGGTAGTGGGCGACGTGGCGTTCGGTTACGGCGTGGGGGACGGCCACGTGCCTTGCTCCTGTAAGACGTGGGGGACGGTTAGGTGAGCGCATTTATTGCGGGAAACTGTTCCTACCTTTTCGCGCGGCCGTTGGACTTCCTCCTGGCCTATAAAGGTGAGACCCCAAGGGTCCGTGCTCCCCTCCGGTTCTTTGCGCTCCTGCCATCCCCTAGTCTCAGGAAACCCTAGCCATCTTGCGCCTTCCGCCCACGCTGCTGCCGCCGCCGCCTTCCCCTCCGCTCATTCCCTTCCCGACAGCTCCAATGGCCGGAAAGAGCCAAATCCTCCCCGCCGAAGACTGGGCCACTTCCTCGGTGACGGAGAGGAAGCTGGAGGAGCTGGTCGAAGATGGGTTGCTGTGGCCGAGGACGAACCGGTCACGGCCGGAGTGGATAGCGCCGCCGCCGGCCCACCGGGAGCCGGCGCCCCCGGAAGGATACGTGGTGAGCTTTGTATGCTTCCACGAGCGGGGTTTCGGCATCCCTTCATCGGTCTTCACGCGAGCGCTTCTCCACTACTACCGGGTGGAGCTCCACCACCTTGCCCCCAACGCCGTCGCGCAGGCCACCATCTTCGCAGCGGTCTGCGAGGGGTACCTCGGGGTGGAGCCGCAGTGGAACCTGTGGCTTCACCTCTTCAAGGGCGAGCTCTTCGCGCGGAGAGCGGGGGAGAAGGGAGTTCTCTACGCGGCGCGGGTAGGGAGCTGCGTCTTGCAGTTGAGGTCGAGTCGGGCGGACCAGTACATCCCGGCTCGTCTCATCTCCTCGAACAGCGGGTGGCACGAGGGCTGGTTCTACCTCCGCAACGATGACAACCAGTTGCCGAAGTACACCGGCCGCGTGCTGACCGCCCGGGAGGACCGCTGGGTATACGGAGTGCCGGATGCCGAGAAGCCACGTCTGGACCCGTTGCTGGCGGCGCTGCAGCAGCTTCGCGCTCGAGGCTTGACGGCGGCGGCGGTAGCGACGGCGTTCCATCGCCGCCGGGTGATGCCGCTGTGCCGGCGTCGCCTGCGCCTCGACCAGATGACTCCGGAGGCGTCTCTGGAGGGGAGCCGGATGTCTCATGAGGCCCTCACCCTCGAGGAGGGACTTCGGCGAGCCCGCCGGATGGTGGGGACCTTCAAGGCGGAGGAAGCTGACCGCTCCCCATGAGGCCCACTGAGGGGTTCGAGCCCGTGGTAAGTTCCTTGAGTTGGTACGCTTGTTTTGGTTTCGTTCGTTTCTCAGACCCCCTTAACCCGGTCGACGCCGGTTCCGGAGGACCAGCCTACCCGGGATGTTCGACGGCAGCACGCCTCGAAGCAGAAGGAGGTCAAGGAGTCGACCAAGAAGCGGGCGGCCCGCAAGGCCAAGGAGGCGGAGGCGCGGAAGAAACGCCGGCGCCAGCAGGCCCTCGACGGGCTTCCTTTGGAGCCGTCGCCCTCCGAGACCATGTCGGGGGGGGACGATGACAGCAGCGGCGAGGATGACGACGCCTTGTCACGGTACGAGGCCGTGACCGGGCTGGGGAGCCTCCTAGACATCCGCCCCCTGCTGGAGCCCATCGCGGGGTCATCTTCCTCGATCATCATGGTCGAGGAGGTTGACGAGGACGACGAGGAAGAGGAGAAGAAGAAGAAGGAAGAGAAGAAGGAGCGGGCCCCTCGACGGGAGGGGCCGCCTTGCCCCGGACCCAGCAAGTGGGGTCGACGGGGGCGCCCGCCCCAGCCCAGGCCCCGCAAGCCCGGGAGGGGACCGGGGCGGTGGCGCCGACATCGTCGTCGGCGGCGCCGCCGTTAGGCGTGAGGACCCGAGGCCAGCTGGCCTCGGAAGCGCAGAAGACGCGCAGTGATGCGCCGGCGAGGGCCCCACGGAGCGCCCGGTCTGCGGGTGGGGCTGCCGCGAGGCCGCCGCCTGCCGCCTCGGGTGGCTTGGACCGTGGGGGGTCGAGGCCTCTGGTGCCGATCTCCGGGTGAGTTTTCGAACTAAGGGGATTTATCCTTTTTCGAATTCGTCGGCCGACCTCATTTTTTATTTTACAGGCTGAAGCAGAAGGCGGAGCACATGGGGCCCACCCCCGTGAAGTCCCTTCGAGCCAGCGCCGCCATCCTCAACCGGTCGGCGGAGCAGGACGCGGCCTGGGTCCGCGAGGTCGAGGCCGCGAAGGAGCGCCGTCGGCAGCAGGAGGCTGCGGGTGCTTCGACGGCCGCCGGCCCCGATCCTGCCGCGGCGGGGTCAGACCCGGCGAGGGTGGTGGCGCCCGGCCCGGTCGAGGTGGAGCCCAGGGCGCTGCCCTCGGCTGAGGCCACCGTGGAAGCGGCCATGGAGGGGGCGGCTGCCGATGCGACCGTGGAGGGGGCTGCACCGGCAGCGGAACAGGAGGTGGCACCGGCGAGGGGGCCGCAGCCACAGCAAGACCCGCCGGCGCGGCCGGTGGGCACGGCGGAGGGCGAGGTCGCCGAGCCCTCTACCGGAGCCCCGGAAGAAGTGGCGCCGGAGGTTGAGGTGCCGGTTGCGGGGGCACCGGTGGTCGGAGCGCCGGTTCTCGAGCCGCCAACGGGCGAGGTACCGGCCCCAGAGGCGTCGACGGCGGAGGCGCCAGCTCCGGAGGTACTGGTTGCCGAGGGGCCGGTCACCGCCGAGGGGCGAGTGCCCGTGGTCATTGCCCTCGACGACGCCCCCCTAGACAGGGAAAAACAGATAATGGGGGCCGAGGGGGGCGAGACCACGAGCCGGGCCGATGCCTCGACCTCCGCCGGGGCCGCGGGAGCTGCGGGCGAGGGCAACGAGGCCGGCCCTTCGACCGGGCCGGGAGGCGCCCCGGCCGCGTCGTCATCGTCGTGGCCTGACTTCGCCGCGCTGGCGATAGCGCGGGCTGAGGAGGAGATCCCGAGGTGGGGGGGCCGCCCCTTCAGTTTAGGGACGCCGCGAACCTCGACGCCGAGCCTATCCTTACTCTGAATGACAGAGATGAGGTGCATCGCTGGCAGTACCTCGAGGGCGTCCGCCAGCATCTCGATCGGCTACTCCGCGTGGCGTCCGACGCCGTCTCGCGGGGCATGCGGGATTCCACCGAGGTATGATTAATCTGTCAGCTTATTTCGTGGCTCTCAGTGTCTTTTTTCTTTGGTTTCATTATCTTTTTTGGTTTTCTTTGAGTTAGGAGCTGAAGGAGACCTCCCGCCACAAGTCACTCTTCATCCGAGGTGAGAGTGGCGTGTGGGCGTCGCTGTCCCGGCAACGGGCCTTGGTCGAGGAGACCCAGAAGAGGCTCGCCGATCGGACCGCTGAGATGGCGGAGCTGCGCACCGCCTTCTCGACGGTGAAGGCTTGGGCGGCTGAAGCCGTAATGCGCACCGAGGTGGACAAGGTCCGGGAAGAGGCTGCCCAGGCCCGCAGGGACCTCGAGCCCTTGGTGGCGCGGGTCAAGGAGCTCGAGGAGGACGTCTCCCAGGTCAGCCATCAACGTGACCTCCTCAACGTCCAGATCGGGCAGGTCACGGCCCGGTTTAGTGCGCTGAAGGACGAGATCTCGGGGCTGAACGGGGCCGTCCAAGAGAAGGACGCGGTGCTCCAAACCGCCCGCCAGGAGATCGGGCACTGAAGGCGACCGTCCGTGAGAAGGACAGTGCCCTCCTGGGGCTCGAGCAGACGTGCGGGGGGCTCCGTGACGAGGTTGTGGGTTTAAAGACCCACGTCGAGGGTAAGTAACTTGTTGTGGCCATATAGTTGAGGCATCGCGTTAGGTGCTAATTTGCCTTGTCGTGTTTCAGAGCTGGAAAGTGAGAACCGGGAGGCCCACTCGACCGCCAACTCCCTGCAGAGCCTCCTCGAAGCCGAGACCCGGAGGACCCAGCTGCTCGAGGGCGCGATTACCACGGTGTGCGACGGTCTGGGGGTCGAGCCCGACGCCGACACCGGAGAAGACGCTCCAGGGAACTCCTTCATCCGTCAGATGGCGGCGCTAGGTCACCTTGCCCGGGAGAAGATACGGGACAGCCTCCACCACGGCGTGAAGAGGGCGCTGGCCGTCGTCCGCTCGGGGTTTGTATTCGACATGGAGCTCGTTGCCGACGGCTTCATCACAGACCCGGAGCGGACGGACGAGGAGAATGAAGACGCCTGCTTGGAGCTGATTGAAGCCGCGGAGGGGCCTGGGAGCCGTCTGGCCTCGCTTTTTGAACCTGAGGTGGTCCCGCCTGCTGACGACGAAGGCCTGTGAGCCAAATCTGGGCACGGAGGCCCGTGTAATAAGTTAGTTACTTTGAAATTTGGTTGTGGTGGCCTCAGGGGCCTTAAGAACTCAAGACATAAACTAGTTCGTGGTGGATCTAGTTTTATTCGAGCTTTTCTTCTCTTAATGGCTTGGATCGTGTTCTCGTACGATTTACTTGACACGCAGTTGCGCCCTTTGGCGTAGGGGAGCGAGTGGAGGTACCGTAGCCTCGGAGGTGTAAGTGATACTCCTGGCCCGAGGGTCCTTTTGAACCTTAGGGTGCTCTTACAGCACCGTTGATCTAAGAAGCGGTTCTTAAAATTAAAAAAGAGTGTAAATTTTTTCGGGGACTGAGGGGTTCCCCCCTGTGTAGCCCCCGAGGGAGGGTCGATTCTGGTGGTGCAGAGTTGATCCTTCCTCATCGTGAGACAAAAATTTTAACACTGTTGTATTCTTTATTGACGAAAAAGAAATTACAGAGCCACGAGGCTTTCTAAGGAAAAAAGCGACGTAGCTGCTCAATGTTCCAAGCGTTGGTGAAGATTTCGCCCTTCTCGTTGGATAGCTTGTAGGTGCCCGGCTTCAGTACTTCTGCGATGATGTACGGTCCTTCCCATGGCGGTGTGAGCTTGTGGCGTCCCTTAGTGTTCTGGTTCCGTCGTAGCACCAGGTCACCGACGTTGAGGTCACGCCGGCGGACGTGTTTGTCGTGGTATCGCCGGAGACCCTGCTGGTACCTGGCAGAATGTAACAGAGCCACATCTCGGGCTTCCTCGAGCTAGTCGAGGGCGTCTTGTCTTGTGGCGTCATTATTTCTTTCGTTGTAGGCCTTCAGCCTTGGGGATCCGTACTCTATATCAGTCGGGAGCATAGCCTCGGACCCGTAGACTAAGAAGAACGGAGTGAACCCCGTGGCTCGACTCCGCGTCGTTCTTAGGCTCCATAGGACCGAGGGTAGCTCGGCAGCCCATCTTTTGCCATGTTTGTTTAGCTTGTCAAAGATTCTGGGTTTCAGGCCTTGTAGGACCATGCCGTTGGCACGTTCCACTTGGCCATTTTTTTTGGATGAGCCACGGCCGACCAGAGCACGCGAATGTGATGGTGGTCGCAGAAGTCTAGAAACTTTTTCCCAGTGAACTGGGTGCCGTTGTCAGTGATAATACAGTTCAGAACTCCAAAACGATGGACGATGTCGGTGAAGAAAAGCACAGCTTGTTCGGACCTAATACTGGTGATGGGGCGAGCCTCAATCCACTTGGAGAATTTGTCGATAGCGACGAGCAAGTGGGTGAAGCCGCCAGTTGTCCTCTTTAGAGGTCCGACAAGGTCGAGGCCCCAAACGGCAAACGGCCACGTGATGGGAATGGTTTGCAGAGCATGTGCCGGGAGGTGAGTCTGTCTCGCATAGTACTGACAACCTTTACAGGAGCGTACTAGCTTGACAGCGTCGGAGACCGCGGTCGGCCAATAGAATCCTTGTCGAAAGGCGTTTCCGACGAGGGTTCGAGGCGCAGCGTGGTGACCACAAGCCCCCGAGTGCAGATCGCTGAGCAGGCCCCTGCCTTCCTTGTTCGTGATACAACGTTGGAGGATGCCTGTAGGGCTGCGGCGATACAGCTCCCTACTGTCGCCAATGATCACAAAGGTTTTGGCCCGGCGAGCGATTCGTCGAGCCTCGGTCTTACTCAAGGGGAGGTCCCCTTGGATAAGGTAGTCGAGGTACGGCGCGCGCCAGTCAGGCTCGAGGCCAGATGGTAGGGTCGAGCCTGCCACCTGCATGGCCTCGGCCCCGGTCGAGGGGGCCTCGGTTTTAGGTGGGGGGTCGAGTGACGTCCCGTCGACCCCTTCGTCTGGCCCAAGGTCGACGGATGGCCGCTGAAGATCTTTTGCGAAAACGTCTGGTGGAACCGTAGTTTGACTGGACGCGATTTTTGCGAGTTCATCGGTGGCCTCGTTATACCTGCGTGCGATGTGGTTGAGCTCGAGGCCGTGAAACTTGTCCTCGAGGCGCCGTACTTGCTGGCAGTAGGCTTCCATCTTGGGGTCACGGCAACTCGAGCTCTTCATGACCTGGTCGATCACGAGCTGGGAGTCGCCTCGGACGTCGAGGTGTCGGACCCCGAGCTCGATGGCAATTCTCAGCCCCGTGACGAGTGCCTCGTATTCAGCGACGTTGTTTGACGCAGGAAAATGAAGCCGGATGACATAGCGCATGTGAACCCCGAGGGGCGAGATGAAGAGCAAGCCCGCGCCTGCTCCTGTTTTCATCAACGACCCGTCGAAGTACATGGTCCAGAGCTCGGCCTGGAGCTGTGCGGGAGGGAGTTGGGTGTCGGTCCATTCAGCTAGGAAATCTGCCAATACCTGAGACTTTATAGCTTTGCGCGGTGCATAAGATAAGGTCTCGCCCATGAGCTCGACCGCCCATTTGGCGATCCTACCCGAGGCTTCCCGGTTCTGGGCTATCTCTCCCAGGGGGAAAGAAGAAACCACAGTAACCGGGTGGCCCTCGAAGTAGTGTCGGAGCTTGCGCCGTGTCAAGATGATAGCATATAGCAGTTTCTGGATTTGAGGGTACCGGATCTTGGTTTCCGAGAGCACTTCGCTAATGAAATAGACCAGCCTCTGGATGAGCAAGGTATGAGCCTCCTCGGCTCGTTCGACGACCAGGACCGCGTTGACTACTTGTGACGTTGCAGCGACATAAAGTAGGAGCGGTTCTCCTGGGGTCGGAGGGACGAGAATTGGTGAGTTAGAGAGGGTGACCTTGAGTTTCGTGAGGGCTTCCTTGGCCTCGAGGGTCCAGGAAAAATGCTCCGATTTCTTCAAGAGGCGGTACAGAGGGAGCGCCTTTTCGCCGAGGCGCGAAATGAAATGGCTGAGTGCCGCCAAGCAGCCCGTGACCCTCTGCACGCCTTTCAGATCTCGGATGGGGCCCATCTTGGTTATTGCAGAGATTTTTTCTGGGTTGGCCTCGATGCCCCGCTTAGACACGATGAACCCTAAAAGCATACCTCGAGGGACGCCAAAAACGCATTTTTCTAGATTGAGCTTGATATTCTTTACCCGGAGGCATTTGAAGGCAACGTCGAGGTCGTTCACTAGATTATCGGCTTGTCTGGTCTTGACTACGATGTCATCGACGTATGCCTCAACGGTTGGTCCGATGTGTTCTCCGAAAACGTGCTGCATGCAACGCTGGTACGTTGCCCCTGCGTTCCGAAGACCGAAGGGCATCGTAACGTAGCAATACATGCCGAACGGGGTAATGAACGAAGTCGCGAGCTGGTCGGACTCCTTCATTTTTATCTGATGGTAACCGGAGTAAGCGTCTAGGAACGAAAGAGTTTCACATCCCGCAGTTGAATCAACGATTTGATCAATGTGTGGCAAAGGAAAGGGAACCTTTGGACATGCTTTATTCAAACTAGTATAGTCTACACATATCCTCCATTTCCCACTCTTTTTCTTAACTAATACAGGATTAGCTAGCCACTCGGGATGGTGAACCTCCTTGATGAACCCGGCCTCCAGTAGCTTGTGGATCTCTTCGCCGATGACCCTGCGCTTCTCCTTGTCGAAGCGGCGCAGGCGTTGCTTCACCAGTTTGGACCCGGCCCGGATCCCCAAGGCGTGCTCGGCGACTTCCCTGGGTATGCCCGGCATATCCGAGGGACTCCACGCAAAAATGTCGACATTTGTGCGGAGAAAGTCGACAAGCATGGCTTCCTATTTCGGGTCGAGGGTGGCGCTGACGTTCAGCGCCTTCCCGTTGGGATCAGCGGGGTCGAGGGGCACGAGTTTGACGTCTTTCGCGGGCTCGAAGCTGCCGGCGTGGCGTTTTGGGTCAGGAATCTCGTTGGCGAGACCGTCGAGGTCTGCGGCCAAAGTCGCCGACTCCAAAACCGCCTCGCCGTGTTCGACACACTCGACGTCGCACTCGTAGGCGTGTTCATACGAGGGCCCCACGGTGATGACGCCGTTTGGGCCGGGCATCTTGAGCTTGAGGTAGGTGTAGTTTGGCACGGCCATGAACTTGGCGTAGCATGGGCGCCCGAGGATGGCGTGGTATGTTCCACGGAATCCGACCACCTCGAAGGTGAGGATTTCCTTCCTGAAGTTGGCCGGTGTGCCAAAACAAACGGGCAGATCGACCCGTCCGAGGGGTTCCGCCCGCTTCCCTGGCACAACTCCGTGGAAGCCCCCGACGCCAGGCTGTAGGCGTGCTCTCTCGATCCCCAGGAGGTCGAGGGTCTGGGAGTAGATGATGTTGAGGCTGCTCCCGCCGTCCATGAGTACCTTGGTGAGGCGTGTGTTGGCGATGATGGGATCAACAACAAGAGGGTAGACTCCCGGATTGGGGATGTAGTCCGGATGATCATCACGGTCGAAAGAGATGGCCACCGTAGACCAATCAAGGAAACGAGGGACCGCTGTTTGTACGGAGAAAACTTCTCGCCGCTCTCGCTTGCGCTGGCGCGCTGAGAGGCGGGTCGAGGGTCCTCCGTAGATCATGAAGCAGTCATGGATCTCGGGGAACCCCTCATCCTTGTCATCACCCTTTGGGTCTTCCTTCTTGTCGGTGTTCTTGCTGCCTGCGCCCTCGAAGTACCTGCGGAGCATATGACAATCTTCGAGGTTATGGTTAATGGGTCCTTTGTGGTAAGGGCATGGCTCTTTAAGCATTTTGTCGAAGATGCCCCCGCCGGGGGGGCCTCGAGGCTTCTTGCGTTCGGTAGCGGCGACAAGCTCGTCGGCCGGGGCCTCGAGCTTGCCCTGCTGGCCTTTCTTCTTCTTGCGGTTGTTCCTCTTGGAGCCACGGGTGGAGCTCGTGGGGTCGTCGGTCTTCTGCTTCCCCGTGTCCTGCTCGCCGCCGAAGATGGCACCAACTGCCTCCTCGCCGGTGGCGAAGTTGGTGACGATGTCCATCAGCCCGTTGGTAGTGAGGGGGGTGTGACGGCCTAACTCTCGGACCAACTCCTTGCAAGTGGTGCCCGAGAGGAAAGCCATGATCACGTCAGAGTCGGTGACGTTGGGGAGCTCGGTGCGTTGCCTGGAGAAACGCCGGATGTAATCCCGGAGGGATTCACCCGGCTTCTGCTTGCAACTCCGGAGGTCCCACGAGTTGCCGGGGCGCATGTAAGTTCCCTTGAAGTTTCCCTCGAACACCCTTACGAGATCACCCCAGTCGTGGATCTGTTGGGGCGGCAGATCCTCGAGCCAGGCTTGAGCGGTGTCGGAGAGAAACAAGGGGAGCTGTCGGATGATGACTCGGTCGTCGGTGGCCCCGCCCAGCTGACATGCCAAGCGGAAGTCGGCGAGCCAAAGTTCGGGTTTGGTCTCGCCGTTGTACTTGGCAAGAGTCGTGGGGGGCGGAACCGTGCCGGGAGTATCGTCTCACGGATAGCCTTACTGAAGACCCGAGGGCCCGGAGGCTCGGGTGAAGGGCTACGATCTTCCGAGCTGTCATAACGCCCGCCCCTGTGCACGTGGTAGCCCCGAGCCACGCCGTCACCGTGCTTGCGCATGCGGCGCTCGACGATGTTGCCACGGGTGTCTCGAGGTCCATGGTCGTGAGCGACGGGCTCAGGGGCGGGAGCCATCCGGATCCATCGGGCAGGTTCGGGATGAACCGAGGCCTCTCTCTCCTGCCGAGAGGGCTCCGCGAGTCGCTCTGAGGCGGGCTCGCATCGCCTCGAGGCAGAGCTCTCGGCCTGCTGCAGGGCAGCGGTCTCGAGGAGTTCGACGGCTCGGGCATGTTGCGCAGGAGCATGGCGGCGGCGACGATGTTCTGGCTGGCTCGAGCGAAGACCGGGGGGTCGGTTACCCGGTCCTCGTCGATGCGACGGTTGACGTCGCGAGCTCTTCCGCGAGCTCTCCCGCCGAGTGCGTGCTCCGCACGCTCATGCTCGAGAGTTTTTTGGAGTAGACGCAGGTTTTCTCGTTCCTCGTCGAGCCTTTCCTGCAACTCGTGGATTTGGTCGAGCTGCACCCCTTGATCCGCAAGGAGTTGAGCCTCGTCCCGCTCGGCAGGGAGCTCGACGTGAGGGGGTGTGTGCCTTCCTCCGACCGGCTCTTCTTCCTGCGAATCCGACGCGCTTTCAACATCGACGTTGAAGCACTCGCGGGTCGGATCGTAGGTGTCATCAGCCGAGTCGGAGTCAGGGGCGCTGAAATAATAGTATGACGGGGGAATGCATGGCCGCTGCGGATCGCCACTAGGGTTGCAGCGTGGGGAAGCGGTCACACGGGGTTCTGTTTCTGGTGCCTCAGTAGAGTCCAGATAATCAGAAGCCGGCGTGGACGCAACGAGATCCAGAGCGGAGCGTAGATGGTGCCCAGGGAGTTCCTCATAAGCACTCATGCGAGTGCTCACGGAAGAAGCGTACGCCTGGGCAGCTGAATCTAGCCCAAACGGGAACGGCGAAGGAGACGTGGCCGTCCACGCCGAAACGGGTGCTCCAGGTAGCTGTGTTTCACCGGACGGAGGAGCGGCAGGATTCTCCGTCGGCATGTCGCCCTCGGCTAAACTGATCCTTCCCAGACCTTCAATGAGGGAGTCTGGGTCGGCGTCCGGCTGAGGGGTGCCGAACCAGGGGATCCCGTCACCCTCCGAGAGATGAAGGCGGTGGTTACGCCGGGCTTGTCGTCGTCGGGCGGCTCGCGCCTGCCTTGAACGACGATACCGGCGGATCGCTCCCCCAGGCTGGGAGAGCTCGTAATCCTCGTCAGTTGGGTGCCTAGGTGGGAGTAGGACCATGTCGTAGCCGTAGCCAAGTGACATGAACTCCAAACTCCCGAACCAGATCACCGTAGCCAACGGGATAGGACGATTGGGGTCAGCCATCCAGGAAAAAGGCGGGAAAGCGACGTTGGCACGCAGCGATCCCCTACCTGGCGCGCAAACTGTCGGTGTTCGAACCCGAGGGGGTCCTAGACCAACGAGTAAATGCTGCGTGTCCCTTTCCTGGACGGTGATGCAAGGAGAACACACGGGGATTTATCCTGGTTCGGGCAAGAGAAGGCCCTACGTCCAGCGGGGGAGAGGAGATATTGTATTTCCTTGCACCGAGGTACTTGTGTAGGGGTTACAAGCTTCCGAGAGAGGGCAATGAGCCCAGGTCTCAAAAGAGGAAAACGAAATACAGGTTGATTGCTTGAGATGTTGATCGCTCTCTGGGGCTTGGCCTGTTCTCCTTCTCTCCAGAGCCCTGGCCTACCCTTTTATAGGGCGAGAGGAGGCCAGGACGACGGGAGCCCTGAGATGATGTTTTGTCGATCCCTGTTGAGTGACTGTAGCGACGTGTCCTTGAAATGGAGGGCCATCCCTGGACACTACAGTGACGTAGGGGACGAGACGCTGAAATGACCCGGAGCACCGTGCCACGCCGTCCTCCCTTCCCTGTTGAGCCGTGCTGGGCGTCGAGGCCGGGTCGAGGGCGAACGGATAAGTCTGAATCCCTGGAATCACGGTGTACGGACTCTGTCGTATCCTCCCTCGAGGGTAACTAGTGACGTACAGTGTGCGGTAAGGTGGATATAGTGACGTTTTTCACCTCCCATCACGGGATGGGTGGTGAAACAGTGAGAACTGACACTGGTATTGTTCCCACGTCGACCACGCGCATAGCCATGTCGGTAGGTGGTAGTAGGTAATTGCATTAAATGCTAAGGCTTTTGTCCTGGGGTAGGTAAAGAGAGGGGGTCGAGCGCCTCGACCCGGGCTCACGCGAGTCGGAGCGCTCCCGGTGGGCGATCGAGCCTTCGTGCGGGTCGGAACGCGGTCGAGGCCTCCCGTCGAGGGGGCCTCGTACGAGTCGGAGACGGGATGCGGTCGAGGCATTTCGTCGAGCCGGTCTCGTACGAGGCGGACCTGTCGCGCGTTTTAAAGTGGGCTGTGCTTTGTCATGGCTTAGTCGTTTTAGTTTTTATTATCGTTAAATGTGGGTACCCCTATACTATTGGTACCGACAGTAGGGTAAGAAATATTTCACCGAGGGGTGATGAATTGAGCCAACCAATCAATAATTCCAAGTGATGATATTCAAGATAACCAATCCACCGAGACAAATCAATCACAATCAATGAAGTGAAGACACAATGATTTATCCCGAGGTTCACGTGCTTGCCGGCACGCTAGTCCCCGTTGTGTCCCCCTACACCACGTGGTTCGGTGGCTAATTGGTATCACGCACCGAGCCTCTCAAAAGGCGCCACAAGAACCTACCAAATGGCGAGAAGTTCCGACACGAGCAATCCACTAGAGTTGGAATTCGGCACTCCACCGGGGAACCACAGCCACCCCTCACAACAAGCTCACCGAAGTCGACCATGAACAATCACCGACACGTGCCGGACCTCCACTGCTGCTCCAAGCCATCTAGGTGGTGGCAACTACCAAGAGAAACAAGAATCCCGCAGCAAAAGAACACCCAAGTGCCAACTAGATGTAAACTCACAAGCAAATGCACTTGAGATCACTCAATCTCGCTTTGATTAGGCAAACAAGCAAGGGAGATGAGTGGAAGGGGATGTGCTCAGCTCAAAGGAGTGCTAGAATGATCAACAAGCCAAGAGTTGCTCCAAAGAGCCGGCCAACACCTATTTATAGACGTACCCCTTCGAATAGAGCCGTTAGGCAGTTGATTCTGTTGCAGTCGCGTTGACCGGACGCGCTGGTAGCACAGACCAGACGCGCTGGTCCCGTAGCTGACCAGACGTGCTGGTCAAGCCGAGCAGCACTCCAGCGAGTCAGCGACCGGATGCACTGTAGAACTGACCGGACACGTTACACCCAGCGTCCGGTTTGAGTCCAGTAAGCTCCCACCACGACCGGACGCGTTCGGTCCACCATGACCAGACTCGACACCACGTCCGGTTAGCTTTTCGCTGATTCTGCTCCACGCCATGTTGACCGGACGCACCGGTCCTGTGAGGCGTCGGATGCTCCGGTTAGAAACCCTAGCTGCCCCTCACCCTGCTCGCTGTCACTGACCGGACGCATCCGGTTACGCTAAGACCGTGTCCGGTTACACTAAGACCGCGTCCGGTTCAGCGTCCGGTCACTTCTGTGACCTCCGTTCGCCTCCGTTTCCTCGCGTCCGGCATAGTGGAAAATAGGCGTTTCATTTCCCCAAAAGCGCTGAATCCTGCCTCGCAAGCTCGGCGGGAGGGAGAGAGGAACCCAAACCCCTCTCTACCGCTCAAACTCAACCGCCTTCGCAAATGTGCTAACATCACCAAGTGATCATCACCATGTGCATGTGTGTTAGCCTTTTCACAATTATTTTCGAGGCGTTAAAATAGCTCTCCACTAGATCTAAATGCATATGCAAATGAATCTTCATCTAGTGGCACTTAAGTGATCAATAGCCCCGGAAATTCTCCTCTTTATAGTACGGCTATCGATCCTAAATGTGATCACACCCTCTAGGTGTCTTGATCACCAAAATGCAAAACCCTATTGATACCTTTGCCTTGAGCTCCATAGGGTTGCACCTTGTTCCTCCTTCACCATGGCAAGCACTTGATCACATCACCATTGCTTGATCCTTGCTTCACCATGTCATTGCACCAACCACATCATAGCTACACACATTCTTATGCATATGTGGTTAGTACTTAGGCATTGTCACTAATTGCCAACACCAAACATAGGACTTTCAGCAGCGCCGTCCGGCAAGGTGGCAAACTGGGTGGTCTGCTCCCCCTACAATAGTATAGAAGCATGGCACGAGGGCTGGCCATCAGTGAGGACAACAAGGTAGTGGAGCAAAGGGGCAATTTTGACCCTAGGAGCTCACCGGTGGTGGAGCATGACGACCGACGACGAGGATGGTGGAGGGAGGCGGTGGCCAGCTGCAGGCTCCACATTGGCGGTGAGGCTGAGGTAGCTGACGACGAGGTGGAGCACGGGCCGAAGACGGTGCTACTCCTGCCCACGGCTCAGTGCAGCTGTCGACGCAGTCGAAGCAGAGTGGGCCGGCTCGTGGTCATCGTCGCGAACGCGCTGGTGGAGACGCGGCCACGGACGACATCAGGGACAACGTGCACGCGGAAGCGAGATGGTGCTTGCGGATGAGAGGCAGACACGTAGTGACACGGGGCAGAGGTGCACGGCATCGCGATGACCATCGCGGTGGAGGACAGGCTCGCAGTGGTCGAGGCATCATCGGTCAACGTCGCGGTGGAACCCTCCGTGAGCCCATGCACGGTGAGGCTACCACGGCGTGGCGGCTGGACAACGGCGTCGTGGTCGCCGACGCGGAGGACGATGGTGGTGGCGCGGCTGGGCGTCCCTGGCTGTGGTGTGACGAGGAGACGGTGGCGGCCGCGGTTGCCATGGCGAGGTGGGCGCGACGCCATGGACGGTGTGGGGGCGGTTGTGGAGCTCCCAGCGGCGCGGAGAGGCAAGGCGAGCGCTGGAGAAGGCATGGCGGCGGTGGATGGGGAAACAGAGGAGGACGTGGCGGCTGTGACTTTTATAGGGCATGGCCGGCTAGGGTTTGTGCACTGGACGGGGATCCTCGACGTCCGTACCAAGCCGGGGCATGTGGCATCCATCCGGGAGTGAGGCGGAGCTGGGGCGCTGACGTCGAGGTGGGCGCGGACGCGCGCGCCCGTGGCAGCGGCGGCGATGGTCTTCAGGGTGAAGGGCTTGGAGCGCCCTAGGGTTCCCAGGCAGGGGCGCCTTCTGGCTGGGCCGCTTGGGGGTTTTAAGGGCGAGGCCCAGGTGGTGGAGGCGAGCAGGCCTACGTGGGAGGCGGCCGGTTGGGCCGTGGTGTCGATCTGGGCCGAGGAAGGGAGAGGGGGCACTCGGCTGGGCTGGAGTGAGGTGGAGAGGCTGAGGCTTGGCTGTGGGCGCCGGCTGGGCCAAGAAGAGGGGAAAAATGGTGACCTGGTTGAGAAATGAAAAAGGAAATTTTTTTTCCTTTTATGGATTATGAATTTGAGAGATTTAAAAAGGGATTAAGGGGAATTCAAGGAGAATTGAGACGGATCCGGAAAGGACAACTCGAGATGGATTTCGAAGAGGTTTAAAGGAGAAGATGGTTTTCCCCATTTACACATCAAGATAATTCCTAAAAGGTGTTGACGGGGAATTTTGAAAGGAGCTCAGAAACGAATTCTAGGGAGTTCTTTGGGAGAGATTTGGAACGGGGAAACAAAACGAGTCTTCAAGGGAGATAGGTAGCGTGCCCGTGCGTTGCTACGGGATAATTAATATTTTATACTAAAAACACATAGATCACACGATAATATAATAATACTGTAAAAACTAAAACCCAATGTTAAAATGTCATTATCTCAAAAAAACAAAATTTGTGAAATAAAAAGCAGTCATGGAGAGTGCGGTGTCGCTGGTTCACAGACACTATTTTATAGATCTTTCCGTAATCCGGCTAAGATAATGTTTAATGTTAGCTGGAAGAAATATCCGATATCCATTTCTCTCACTGCAAGACGAAGATGCTTAAAAGATGAAGTGGAAGAGGATTGCTTAATAGTAAACAGCAGACCATGTTTGCTAATTTTGTTTTCCATTTTGACAGGCCGAAGTGATGAAACTGTATGTTTCACTATGTCCTGACTACTATGAAAGATACTTCAACCATTCCTCACTATATGTTTCAACTAATACCAACAGGACCCATGTATGTAGGAAGATACTATATACTGTGAACCGAACCTGAAAGATACTGCAACCACTCCTCACTGGAAATTACAGGTGCATCTTGTTCCTCTGTTGGTGGCTCCTCACTTGAAGTGTCAGTTATACATTCTGACGGGTGAATTTATTTTCATCACTTTTGCATTCAAACATTAATGGTGCCACCTCAAACCTTAGAGATTCAACAGGAAGGCCATTTACCTTAGAACAGGCAACAGCTGAGGAAAAGAAAAGGCAAACTTGGATGAAAAGTATGATCTGCTAATTTATCATAGTAACACACTGGTATACAAGGATAAAAAACAAATAGTTTCTCAAATCAGAGGAACATACACAAAGAATATGGCTGTTCACAAACTCCATTGTTAACTCTTTAGGTTCAAGCAACACAAGATCACCACCAGCCTAAAAACTCCATTGTTCAACTCTTTTTTTATTGGACATATACTGTTAAATTTGCAATTGCATCAGTACCAGAAATCTGCCCGGATTTCATGAGCTACGATATGTACAACATGAGCTAGTCCTTGCATAAATTTGAACATGTTCTGGTGACCAATTTTCCCTGAAACACTTTGCCTTATTTGTTTGTTCAAGGCAAAAATTGTAGATTGCTTGAATATTCAGATTGCATTGCTCATGATTTTGGGACACTAATTTTACATGCCTTGCTGTATGCCTTTCTAAATTCAGAATGTACGGCGTAGACGCGTTGTGCTACCGTGATATATGCATTTGCAAGTACAGTAGTTAGCAGACGTGGTGCCCAGGTTATACTGATTAGTGAAACAATGAAGCCACATGCATATCAATGAATGCAGAACCGCATGTTCAAATCAAATTAAATCAGATCCGAATACAAATTCACACAGCATAAAGTAACGAGGGGTGGGCAAACCCGTTGGGTGGCCGACGAGGACCTGACGAAGGTGCCGACGAAGACCCGATTGCCTGGCGCGCGGGAGCGGCGGCGACCACGAGTTCGGCTCCTGGCGTGACAAAACCACAGAGCAGAGGTCGGTCCGGCGGTTTCGGTGTCGTGGCTTCCGGCGGTGTCGACGAACAAACGGCGTGCTGCTGCGGCGTCGACGAGCGCACGGCGTCCTGCGGCGGCGGCGACCGCCAGACCTAGGCCGGCGTGAGGAGCAGGGGGCAGTCTGGGATTGGCACAGATCAGATCCAAATACACATAGCCAATTAGCTTTAGAGGGGAAGAGAAACAGAGATGGGATTGGCACACGTATACCCGTCACCGGCACACACACAGTTTGAACGTGGAGCGGAGCCTGGGGATATTTCCCTTCTGGTGTCCGTGATTAACGCACGAGGGGTACGACGAATGCTTCCTCTGTTTCTTTTACGTCAGGGATCCTTTCTTATTGTTTATTTTATTTTGCATCCTTCCACCTCTACGTTTACATGTTAATATTTACATCAGGAATCCTTTTTTATTGTTTATTTTAATTTGCACCCTTCCACCTCCTCTTTAGAAAGGCACGGTGTCGCAGGTGAGGGCAGACGGACGAAAAGCGATTGTCTCACCAAAAAAATGTCCCCCTTTTATTCTTTTTAGAAAAATGTCCCCCTTTTATTCTTTTTAGTTGTGGGAGATTATATTAGTTGTGAGAGATATGAGACACTCTATTGAGTGTCTTTCTCAAAAAAAAAAAAGTGGCAGAGTTAACCTACAACACGCCACACGACGCAGACTTGGTGTTTGGTTCATTTGTAGCCTGCGGAGGCCACATGCTTTCGTAGTTCAAGTACTATTAGTGTGTCATAAGAGGGGGCATTAGTGATTTATTTAGATTACCGGTCCTAAACAATTTCATAGCTAAACTTTAAAATTTTGGTTATTCCCTAAACAAGTAAATTCATCGTAATCCAAACTTTGGTTATCACCTAAACAAGTAGGTCCAAATTATTCATAATTTGGTTATTATCCGGCACTATTTTATTATTTCGATAGCTAAGAAAAAAATAACAAAAGAAAAAAAAAGAGGCACCCTGAACATAGGCGCGCGCCCTGGAAAAATTTAGGCTTTCAGCGGGCATTCTGAACACAATACGCGCGCGCCCTGAAAATTTCCCGGCGAGCGGCCTTCGCACATCCAATATTTGGCTACTAATTTACCATTATGCCCTGCCATCCGTGCATCCCGCAATGAAACGTTGGGGACATTTTAGTAATATTGCAGCGCCATATATAATCTGGCTCCGTTGTTTCGCAGGCAACGACGCCACCAAATCCCCCAAATCCTCCGATTCGCCCAGCCAACGCCGCCACCATCCCGCAGATCCGCCGTCCCGCAGCCCCGCTCCACCATCCCGCACCCTCCAGATCCACCGATTCCTCCATTGCCGCTTCGCCATCCTGCTCCGCCGTCCAGCAACCTACAAGCGCGGCCTCGATGGTGAAGGTGACGAGCGCGTCGAGCGAGACCGCCACCATCCGGCAGGCACCACCGATGTCGCCGAAGAAGAGGGGCAGGAAACCAGCGAAGGGGCCACGGCGGGGAGAGCATGTTGAAGGTGAATGTCTCTCTTGCACCTTCTATTTTGGGCGATCTAATTTTGGCGGAGGGGGATGTGCTCGCATGTGCCCCATGAGATGGAGCTGTCGTAGGAAATCGATCGCCTGGAGCTTCCCTGACTTGCTTGGCTTTAATCAATGCAGATCACTGTTACCTTATTTGCCCCACCGTTGATTCCTCTCTACTCTGTCCACATACTGCTACCTGGCGGAGGGGGATGTGCTCGCATGTTCGTTCTTTTATTTAACCATACTGTGACAAGTGCTCCAAATATCAGCCATGCTTTTGTTACAACTAAATTGTTTTTATCTGGAAGCTAATCTGAACTATATTCTAATCAATTGTGAGTGCAACTCCGGGCAGGTGATGGACATATAGGAAATGGCTCACCACCTCTCTAGTGTGCCTGGGAAAAGAGTGATAGTTTGGTCTCCATCTGATTTTGTCCGGCAATGCTGCTTGTATAGTCATCTTGTGTACCCATCTTGTGATAGCATCTTGTGTAGGCATCTTGTGATAGCATCTTGTGTAGGCATTCGTTTTCCTTTTCTTTGTTGGCTTAACCCATAATTCTCTATTGTGATTTGCGAGTCACCATACACCACTGGCTAAACTCTTTCTGTACATTAGCGAAAATTGGGGGAAACCAGGGGAGGAATGTTTGCTGGGTTACCTCACTAGTACTTTCTCCTCTTGGTTTATTATGTGGAACTGTGGATGTGCTTGAAAAGCTTGGGATTGATGCCCTGAACTAAATTGCCACTAGATCCTTGTCAATTTCTGCTGCTACTACTAGCAGTGCCTTCCCAGAGTGATAACATCTGTGGGGTTCTTTAACCTGAACTGTTAATTTGTTATAGGTGTTGTTACTGTGAATTCGAAAAGGCCACAACAGGGAAACCCGATTGAAGGTAAAGTGTCTCCCATGCAGCTTCTATTTTGGGTGAAGTGTCTCTCATGCAGCTTCTATTTTGGGTGATCTCTGTTTCTGGGAATCACAACTATTTACTGTTCTGCGTTCTCCTTTAATTAAAAATAGTCATTGTCAGCTTAAGGTATTTGTAGGTGTGAGATTAGTAATGGCCGGTCCTGGCAGGATAGATAATCTGCATGCTCAGTAAATAAATGTTGTTTTCAGACATTAGTTATTACTTTCCAATTTCTTTACATTGTTAAAACTAAATTTAGAATTCTGTAGAACAGTATCCGAAAGGTTGTAAATGTCTAGTCGGTTTTCCTTTAAATGCAAATTTAAAATGAGTGGGATCAATTCCTAGAGATTGTATGCTTCTGCTCCTCAAAATATAAATGAGTTTACATGTGATGTCTTTTCACTATAACATGCTGACATCTGCATTCTTTGTTCCTTCTCATTGAAGAACATGTTTCTTGTAAATGTGGGGGCTCCAAAGTAATGCCACACGTGTTAGTGCTGAGCGTGACCTAGAAGAGGAACTAGTGGTGGAGAAACAAACATCAAGTGATCTTAGAGTGGTTGTTAAGGCTCAACAATAGCAAATGGAAGAAATGATGAAGAAATTCCAGGAGGCAGAAGCAGCTACAGCTAAGCAAGAAGAGGAGAGGGCGAAGCAAGAAGAGGAGTCTAAGAAAAGGCAAGCTGATATTGATGCACTAATCAAGACTTTGATGTCCATGGTTCCAGGATACCAAGCAACGCAGTAAGGTTGTCTTTGTTATCGGCTGGTGCACTTTGTTGTTGGTTGCTTATTTTGGTGATAGATGCTGCGATGTGAACAAGTGGCTGCGTCTTTTGGTTGAATTGATGCATGGCTGTGAACTTATGTGCATGTGAATTGCAGCAAGGTATTTGACCTGTGCATGCACGGTTTTTGGTGATGGATGCATGTTTTGTGAACTATATTTAGGTGTATGTGAACTGTTGATGTTCTGTGAACTGCAGCATGGTCTTCGACCTGATGCATGCTTTTGTTGTGCCAAAATTCATATGTAACTATGTTTAGATGTATGTATGATGATGGGACCTTGGCATATTTATATGTATATGTGATGAATTGTGGTCATCTATGATGATATGAATCATGTGAATTTAAATTTGAATTGTTGTCAATTTAAATGTGAAATTAGTGTCCATTTAAATTTGAATTTGATGCAATTTAAATTTGAATTTTTGTTGATATGTTATGGGCTACAATGGGCTAATTCTACTATGCAATTGGGCTAGCCCAATAGGTGTAGTAAAATATGGGCCCAACTAAATCTAAAAAAATACACAAAATATGGGCCTAATTGGAGAAAATGGGCCATAGAAAGCCTATTGATGATGTGGCAAGGTGGCAGCCATGTTAGATCCAACATCACCAGATGACATGGCAACCGCTGACGTGGTAGCAAAACCATGACGGTTCAGTTCATCACCATAGCCTCTTCTTACAGTTGCCTTTCGGTTTATCCATGACGATCCAAAAAACTAACCTGTGACGTTCTATTTCGGTTCAAAAAATGTATGACGCGGGATAGGTGACGTTTTACTAGACCGTCATCGATAGTTAACCGTGACGCGTTTTCGCTTGTTCATGACTAAATCAAAACGTCACGTAAAGCCAAATTTCTTGTAGTGTATATTCCCTATGATACAATTATGCGTAGTCCTCTCTCATTTGCTTTAGATTCGCCACGTCTATTACTCCATCTATTTTAAATTGTAAGTTGTTTTAATTTTTTTCTAGATATATAACTTTTTCTATATATCTATATATATGTTATGTCTTGAATGAGCAAGAGCGTGCCATTCATATTCATACCACTGCCGACCATCGGACTTCAGTTTTATTCGTATACAGTACTGTAAAACACAGGTACATAAGACGGTACGGTACATAGTCGTTCATGGACGTACTAGTAGTTGCCAACATTTACTTTACCATATCATACGAGTACATACAGTACTACGTGATTGAGGAGGCAGCGATCAAGGACGTGAGGTTTCTCCGTTCGAAGGTGCAGCGGGTGTGGCAGGGCCGCAGGGTAGTGGCTACCAGGCCTGCCACCGGGGCGGTTCCAGCCAGGAGCACACCACGCCCAACGCATGGAGGAATTTCTTTTTCCAAATCGCCGTAGGCAATGGAACCTGGCCCTAAAAATACATAAATATATATACAAGTAGTAGTAGTATAAATTTATGATCCATCATTAAATGCCACAAGATGAAAAAATGCAGCGGGTTTGGCAGGATAGTAGCTACCAGGCCCGCCACCAGGGCGGTTCGCGTAGGGCCCGCCGCCAGCACCAGGGTGGTAGGGATGGCTAGGAACTGCCGAACTGGGCACCGCCCAGCGATGCACGCAGGACGGTCTGGCCAAAGGCCCTGAAAATGCATAAATATAATGATTCATTACGAGGTGTCGTATCGGATACTAATTAGAAGGACTGAACATGAGCTAATTATTAAACTAATTGTACAAATGAAGACTAATTTGCAAGACGAATCTATTAAGCCTAATTAATCCATCATTATCACATGTTTACTGTAGCACCACATTATCAAATAATGGACTAATTAGGCTTAATTAATTCGTCTTGCAAATTAGTTTTCATCTGTGCAATTAGTTTTGTAATTAGTCGATGATGTGACAGCACTTAAGTTTAGGAGGGGGGTATAGGATGAGCAGTTCGGAGTAGCTAACCAACGCCTCGGGCTCCATGGCAGACGGAGCGCGGCATGATCAGCGCGGAGACGACGAACAGAGTGATCTGCGGGAGCACGAGGAGACCGGTGGTTTTGCTGCCGGAGAACGCATCTGTCACAGTGCGCAAGGTGTCCGCAGGCTCAGAAGGGAAGAAAAGCAAGAGAACTAAGAAGCCCAACCCGAAGTACCACGGCCCAGGTTCGGGCTTGGATTCTCTCCGTGCTCAGGTCGAGGCGCTCAAATCGGCTACTCCGACATCACAACCCCAACTCGGTGAGGGATCTGTCTTCATCAAGTCGCCGGGGTCCGCCCACCTGGACCCATCCTCATCGAAAGCGGCGCATGGGCCGTTAGGCCACGGCGATGTCAACTGTCACCGGAGGGCTGGTTCCGGGGGTGGCCTCACCCTCGAACCACCTCCGGTCAAAGGTGAGCCACTCGGTTCCTCCATCGCTCATACTGGCTTCCATTCCTCTCAGCATCCTTGTTGTCCTAGCCAGCATACTTTCTGTTCAGGCCATCACAACTATCATCACAACATGCCTCAACAGGATTTTCCTAAATTTGATGGTTCCAATCCGAAATTATGGATCAAACAATGTGATTCCTATTTTGATCTATATGATATTCCTCCTGACAATTGGGTGAAGTTAGCAACTATCAATTTCACTGGTACTGCCGCATTTTGGATGCAAACCATTGAGTTGAACCTGCGTCAGTGTCCTTGGGACATTTTCTGTAAACATGTTGTTGACCGTTTTGATAGAGATCAATTTAATCATTTCATCCGTCAGTTTTTCCATGTTAAACAAACTGATTCTGTAACTGAGTATATTACTCTGTTCGACGAATTGATGCATCAGTTGCTAGCTCATGATCCCCTTGTCAATCCTGCCTTTCTCACAAACAAATTCATCGATGGCCTTTCTGATGATATCAAATCCGTTGTTCTGTTACATCGTCCTAAGGATTTAGATACTGCTAGTGCTCTTGCCATTTTGCAGGAGGAAGTGGTGCTTGGGAAACCTCATATTGGCTATACGAAGCCTGATTCTTCAGCTGGGCAGCACAAAAGTTCAAGCAAATATTCTTATTCATCACCTGGCAATACTGTTAAATCAACCTCTCAGCATGCTAGTTCTCAAGAGTCTTCGGCCACTCCTGTTTCCAAACCTGTCAATGACAAGCTAGCCAACTTGATGTCTTATCGCAAGGCCAGGGGATTATGTTTCAAATGTGGTGCAAAATGGGGTCCACAGCATAAATGTCAGCCTTCTGTGCCTTTACATCTTGTGGAAGAGGTTTGGCAACTTTTAGCCGAGACTACACCAGTTCCTGCAACTCAGTCCGAGTCTGATGATGATGATGAACTAATGGCTCTGTCTGAACATGCTGTTCGAGGTACATCTGCTGCTCACACTCTGAAGTTCCCTGCATTTATCCAGAATTTGCCTTCCATTGTTCTGGTAGATTCAGGGAGCTCCCATAATTTTATCAGTCAGCATCTGGCTTCTCAACTTTCACCATGGACATTATTAGCTAAGCCGATGACAGTTAAAGTGGCTGATGGTGCTACCTTGTTATGCACTCATGAGATAGTTAACTGCTCTTGGTCAGTTCAGGGCCACTTATTCACTGATACATTTAAAGTTTTGCCTCTCACTTGTTATGATGCAATTTTGGGTATGGAATGGCTTGAGTCTCATAGTCCTATGCAGATTGAATGGAAACAGAAGTGGCTCAGTTTCACTCATGAAGGTTGTACAGTCAAGCTATCTGGTATCCGTGATGACCCCAAAACTTGCCCTGAAGTTACTGTTCATCAGCTGACTGCTATGACTAAAGCAGATGCCATTTGGGGAGTTGTTCAAGTTTACACTGCTACAGCTGATAGTGAGGTACCACCTGCTGTTCCTACTGAAATCACTCAATTGGTATCTCAGTTTCCTGGGTTGTTTTCTGAACCAACAGGCATACCACCATCCAGATCACTCACTCACACTATTCCACTCATTGCTGGTGCTCAACCATTTCGGTTGAAACCATATAGATACACTCCTTTTCAGAAGGATGAAATAGAGAGACAAGTTGCTCAGTTACTCAAATCCAATATGATCAAAGAGAGTACCAGTCCTTTTGCATCACCTGCTCTCTTGGTCAAGAAGAAATCTGGCGAGTGGCGTCTGTGTGTGGACTATAGGAGATTGAATGCTTATACAGTAAAGAATAAATTCCCTTTACCTATTATTGAGGAATTGTTTGAGGAATTGCAGGGAGCTCAATGGTTCACAACTTTGGATCATAGATCTGGCTTCCATCAGATTATGGTTGATGAGGCCGATCAGCACAAAACTGCCTTTCAGACCCATCATGGTCATTTTGAGTATATGGTGATGCCATATGGTCTTACTGGAGCTCCAGCTACATTCCAATCTGTTATGAACCATATTCTAGCACCATTGCTCAGGAAATGTGTGGTAGTTTTCATTGATGATATTCTCATCTACAGTCAGAGCTTTGAAGACCATATCCAGCATGTGAAGCTTGTGTTTCAACTCTTACAAGACCATCAGCTTAAGGTCAGGCTGTCCAAATGCACCTTTGCTCAGCAGCAACTTCACTATTTGGGCCATGTTTTAAGCACTGCTGGTGTATCTACTGATCCTTCGAAAGTTGCTGATGTCAAGAATTGGCCTACTCCTTCCAATCTTAAGGATCTACGGAGTTTTTTAGGCTTGGCTGGTTATTACCGAAGATTTGTCAAAAATTTTGGCATGTTGGCTAACCCACTTACTGCGTTACTCAAAAAGGGTGCAGTTTTTGTGTGGACTGATATAACTGAGAAGGCATTTCAGTTACTTAAGAATGCTCTTATTACTGCTCCTGTCTTGGCCATTCCAAATTTTAACAAACCATTTGTTGTTGAGACAGATGCCTCTGACCATGGTATAGGGGCAGTTCTACAGCAAGAAGGTCATCCAATTGCCTTTGTCAGCAAGGCTTTAGGTCCAAGAACTCAAGGATTATCTACCTATGAAAAGGAGAGTCTGGCTATCCTTCTTGCAGTTGATCAGTGGAAGGCTTATCTATTACCTGCTGAGTTTACTATTTTAACTGATCAAAGAAGCTTGACTCACTTGCAAGATCAAAAGCTCAACTCTTACTGGCAGCAGAAGGCCATGACCAAGCTCATGGGATTTCAGTACAAGATCTTGTACAAAACGGGCACTACAAACTGTGCTGCAGATGCTCTTTCAAGAATGACTCATAGCTCTAGCATTTTGTCAGCCCTGTCTGTTGCTTTACCAACTTGGCTGCAATCTGTTCAGAGCAGTTATGCTGATCAACCTTCTGCTCAAAATCTGCTGACTTCTTTAGCAATCCAAAATCCGTTTGGTCAGTATTCTCTAGCTCAGGGCATTATCAAGTATAAAAATGCAATTTGGTTGGGACATTCTTTAGCCCTTCAGCAAACAGTCACTGAGCAGCTCCATGCTAGTCCCATAGGAGGCCACTCTGGGTTCCTTGTCACTTATCAGAGAGTCAAGAAGCTGTTTTATTGGCCCCACATGAAGGATACTATTCAGAAATTTGTTGCAGCCTGTTTAGTCTGTCAACAAGCTAAGTCTGAGCATGTGCCTTATCCAGGGTTACTTCAACCCCTACCAGTTCCTGACCAGGCCTGGAAAGTGGTCACAATGGATTTCATTGAAGGGTTGCCTACCTCTGATCATTATAACTGCATTTTGGTGGTAGTTGACAAGTTTTCAAAATATTCTCATTTCATCAAGGTGAAACATCCCTTCTCTGCTTTACAGATAGCTCAGCTGTACATGGAACATGTTTATAAGTTGCATGGTATGCCTCAAGCCATTGTTTCCGACAGAGATAAGATCTTCACTAGCATCCTATGGAAGGAACTGTTTAAGCTGTCCGGTACTAGTCTCTGTATGAGCTCTGCTTATCACCCACAAAGTGATGGCCAAACTGAACGAGTTAATCAATGTATTGAAGCCTATCTTCGGTGCTTTATACATTCCACTCCAGCTAAGTGGTCCCAGTGGTTACACCTTGCTGAATTTTGGTACAACACGTGTTACCACTCTGCTCTTAATCACACACCATTTGAAATCCTCTATGGTCATCCTCCAAGACATTTTGGTATTGATCCTGAGCATGATTGTGTGATAGCTGAACTTGATGATTGGCTTAAACAATGACATTCTATCACTGCTCTTCTTCATCAGCAGTTACTCCGAGTGCAGCAGAAAATGAAGACTCAGGCTGACAAACATAGGCTGGATCGACAGTTTGCAGTGGGTGATTTAGTCTGGCTTAAAATCCAACCTTATGCTCAATCCTCTGTGGCTACTAGAATTTGCACCAAATTGGCTTATCGTTATTTTGGACCTTATGAAGTGGAATCCAAAGTTGGCCAAGTGGCCTACAGACTCAAGCTGCCTCCTCAGTCGAGAGTCCATCCAGTTTTCCATGTGTCATTGCTTAAAAAGGTAACTGGATCTGCACCAATTCCATTTTCTCCTTTGCCTGAAGAGCCTTCTGCTATGCAATCTCCAGAGCTGGTCCTTGATCGTCGTGTCCACAACAAGGCCCATCGTACCAGTTACCAACTGTTGATCAAGTGGAAAGGTTCTCCTCCGGAATTGGCTACTTGGGAAGAAGAAGATGAAATTCTTCGGTTGTTTCCGGAGTTCACGGCTTGGGGGCAAGCCGTTGCTAATGGAGGGGGAAATGTCACAGTGCGCAAGGTGTCCGCAGGCTCAGAAGGGAAGAAAAGCAAGAGAACTAAGAAGCCCAACCCGAAGTACCACGGCCCAGGTTGGAAGACATAAACGAAGCCCAAGCCCAGCTGCGTCTGGTGATGTGCTGTTTGAGACAGCTGTAAGCAAACTCGTTTAAGAGGGGAACGGAACGAAACGGGAACTCGATTTGGAACGCGCCGGTATTAGATGGTGGCGAGCTGCGGCTCGAGTTCACCGGCGGCGACCAATTCCTTGTATCTGTGACGTTCTATTATCCAATCCACAAACTACCGTAGCAGCATAATCCGTGTTGTTACAGCATCGTGCTTTGTCCGGCAGCGATTGCTCTGATGACTGAGTGACCTTGGAGGGGCCGTATTTATAGGCATCAGATCACAGAGCAGCATAAAAAAGAAAGTCACTTACTTGTGTGAGCGGAGATAGTAATTTCAGTGTACACTAAGTGGACACTCAGCAAGCCAGTGCGTTGGGAATTAACTTTTCCTCGTGAGATGACAGATGACCGCACCTGCATGCAAGCGCACCGTAGGCACTGTTCGGATCCTAGCTAAACTTTAGTAAGCTAGTTAGCTTTCATCCTCTAGCTGATGGCTGAATATTGACTCCAGTGTCTCTTTCTTCATCAAGCATACACGCGCGCTCTCTCTCCTTCCCTTCTCCTTCCTCTCGCCCTAGATCTGAACGCGTCCTTGTTGAAGCGCACCAGCGCCAGCGCCATGACCGCGCATCTGTCGCCCACCACCGGGTCCCCGAGCCCCAGCTCCCACCACCGGGAACACGCCGTGGCGGAGCAGCACATGCTAGAGCCGTGGGTCGAACCGCCCACGCGTGGGCAGCAGTCACGCCTTGAGCTCCGCGAGGAGCGTGCGCGCGACGTCCGCCCTGCCGCCACACAGCGCAACCACGAGGCGGGCGATGGCTTCGCGGTTGACCCACGCCTAGATGGATCTCGCCGGTGATGGCGCCGGCCACGTGCGCGACCGCCCTCCACGCGCTGCACTAGCGGCACCGCGTGCGCAGGGGCAGGGAGCCAGAGTCGGAGCATAGGTCACTCTGAACCGGCATAGGAGGCAGTGCAGGGCAACGAGGTTAGGGTCGCCAGCGAGGAGGTTGTTGGCGCCGGCCTCGAGCACAAGGAGGGGAAGGGTGCAGGGGAGGAAGTGCTTCAACTCAGGACGGGAGGAAAGAGACTGGAGCAGCATGAAGAAGGGGATGCGGAAATAATTTATGGGTATTTTGGTCTTTAGCTAGTTTTAGCTGTCATTAGCTGAGTTAAAATAGCTAATGGGATTAGCTCGGTCTCAATAGCTGGGAAATCTTTAGTTGGGTTTAGCTGTGGCCTATTTAAACCCATCACAGCTAAATTTAGCCGGCTAAAATTTAGCTAACCAGGGCCCTCTCCGGTTAGTCAAGATTTGCCACGGCTGACCCTGCGTGACCGGCAAAGGAAACGAGTCAACCGAGCACGGTACGACATTATTCGGTCTTCGTCAATCGTCATGCACAAAATATATACGTGCATCCACCGATCGAGCATCTTTGCACTATGGCGCACCAGCAACGACCTTGACCTTGAGCTAGACCTTGAGCTAGCACTGACTACGAGGAAATGAACAACAACTAGCAAAAAGCGACCGTTCTAGTGTATTTGGAAAATGAGAGCTCAAGTTGGCCCACACAGCTAATCGGAGCAACCCAACCATTTCTCTTCTGTATCTCTACTCTCTATCTCTATCTCTATCTTTATCTCTATCTCTACAACTAAAACATACGGATTGTCAGCGTCTACCGGCAGCACCAAAACCACCATGCGATCCAAGAATCCGGCGCAGAAAAGGAAATCCCCCATATAAAGCCTACCCGGTAGGACCATATCCTACCACCGATCCACGTCCATCCAGCAAAATTAGCGCTCGTGAAAGACTGCATGTCCGCCTGGCCAAATAGAAATAGGAAGGATGACCACATCCCCGGCCAAATATAGAAATAGAAAGAAGGAAATAAAAACACTCGTTCCTCGTCGGCTGAATAGAAAGGAAGGAGAAATGAACGTCACGTCTCTCCTTCCTAAAATAATAAAATCACAGTATCGTGCTGGCCGGGAGATTGATTATCTCCTTTTTTCCTCCTCGCTAGATTTCTTTCTTTCCTTGTATCGAACGCGATCTCCTGCAGCTCCCTCACCGGCAGAGAGGAACATGACGGCATACGCTTAGGAACGAGAGCGCACTGGCTACCTCTTCTCTGTCGACGACAAGAAGTGCACCGTGGTCCGTGGATGAGTGGTGTGGCACGTTGGCGTCTCATTGCGATGTTTGCACTACAGGCGTGTCAAGGAGCAGGAAGCCAGCGTGTTGACACATGCGACGAAAGCGGTTGTGTCCACGGCACCAACATCGATGCAATGCGTCGAGCTCCAAGGCCTTTGACGTGCCGCGAGAGTACCCGTTGCGGAGAGGTCACGGCGTCATCTTTGTCCCCGGACTGCCGAAGTGTGGTATCTGATCTCTCTCTCTCTCTGGTGAGTCCGATTGAATAGCATTGTTTTCTTTGAATTTGTGATGATTTTTTTTCGAAATAGTCTGGTATTGTTTCGGAGTTTATCATGCTATTCCGCAACAATTTGTGATGCATTTTCAAACAATTTGATGGTAGCTGCCAGCTGCGTTGTTCTGTATATATATGTGTTTGTTTTCTGATTTTATTTACATTAAGTTTCACTGTATAACCATAAATCGAGTTTTAAAACTGTAGAAAATCTTTGCAGAAACTCATGACCAATGAAGAGCCCTATGCTTTATATGCTCGATCAAGAGGCTAAAAATACGACTATCTTTGATAGCACACACCTTTGGATAAATCAGGTATGTAAGAGCAATTCTCAATGATGAACAAGACTAGAATTGGTATGAACGCGCAAGGCTATGGATGGAGAGCAAATACTTTTAATTGGAAAACTATAATTTTGAAAACATTCCGGTTGATATAGATATGTAAGTTCCTTTGAACCAGCCCTGTAGAATGATACAATAACTATATTATATAAAAACATTTATTATATGATATATATTATAAATAATAGCTAACAACTCATTTCTATATTACAGAAGTTTGTGTGGGTTATGTCTTCTACAACTAATGGCGGCCTAGAATAATGGTCAACTCACATCGATCAATATGGCGAGCTTAAACGCTAACTCATGGTCATATATATACTTTTGGATTTATAATTTATACAATGATTGTAGTTTCTGATTTTATATTTAACTATGCATAGGATGGCCGATGGATACGAAATGACTTTATGAAGTGATGCAATTGGTCTCAGTGAATTAGCTTCTTCCAATATGAATTTGATTATTTCGGTTTCGCATCAAAACTTAGAGTCATATTTTAATTATCTATCCTTCATGAAGACTTATGGAATATTGATGTTCCAAACATCACGATTGCAGTATCTTTTTTAGGCAACAATTATAACAAGTTCATATATACATATGTTATCATGGTATTATGTTTTTTCATTAAATATGTGGTTTGACTTTTCGAGAACAGGTGGCGTGCAGATACGGGTGTCGCGGGTGGGACAATGTCGGCATTGATAAGGTGGTCGAGTGAGCATAGCCAGGGTCAGGTGGTTGTTCCCGTTGCAACGCACGGGCATGATCCTAGTCTAATGAAAGAAGTCTACATAACCTTCTCACCTATTGCAATTAGACTACTTCACCCTTCAACCTATAAAACCAGGTATTTAACCCCCTCATTTTGCAAAACCGTTCAAATAACCCCCTATGGTGGTTTTACATTGCGGTTTTGCCACGCGGGCGTGCTGAGGTGGACTTTGATGATGATGTGGACGATTGACAAGTGGACCCTGCTTGTAAGTGGCACCCATTCTCTCACTGAAAAGGTGGTGTAACACCCCTGGTGTTAGTCTTGCCTAAATTCACTTGCATTTCATTCATGAGCATCATTAATCCATTCATGAGCATATATCAATAGAAGCAAGAGCATCATTTTCAGTGTTTTCATCATTTCAGTACCAATAGTGTTTGATATGACCAATGTGTGGTGTAGCTAATTATACTGTTAAACATCTTAGCTATGCTCAAAAAGTCATTTGGAACAATGTTCATGTTAATCATGTTGCCCAATTAAGAGTCCAAGCATGGTTTGACTTGTTTTGACCCTAGGACTTTTTGGTTTGACTGTTCAAAAAGTACCACTTAGAATGCTTGCATGTCAAAGCAACCTAAAACAAAGTTGTAGCAAATTACTTAAGGAACAAAAGTTATTTTGTGACCAAGTCATGAAAATGAGCACAACATGTTCATTTTGGGCCCACAAGTCAGATTTGTGATGCTGACTCAATACTAAAATTTTTCTAAGTCAAAATTGTGCATTTCAGTTTCTTTTACCCCTGTTTGGAGCCTGGTATCTCCCTAACCTGACCGAATCAGTTCAAGCTCTAATTAGCAAAGTTGTAGATCTCACTTCAATCTCCAACTTTGTTAACTTGACCTAGAGCTAGATCATCACCGTTTAAAAGTTTTTGATCGATGAAAACGCGCTGTCAGTCGTCGGATGGGTTAACTGAATCGAGCTACAGGGTTTCGGGTTCAGGCGTCGTGGCCGACCGCCGTCGGGCCGAGCGCGCCAAGTGGAGGCCGTACGCCGGCGCTGCCCCCACCGGTCAGGCCGTTGCCGCCACGAAGACGCCACGCGCCCCTGAGATCGCCTATTTGGCCGCCCGCGTCCCCTCCTCGCGTCACCAGTCGCTCGGAGCCGAGCTCGCGTCTCCGCCATTGCCGCAGGGAGAGTCGCCGCTGCTCAGCTCACTCGCCACCGCGTCATTGCCGCCTCCAGTGAGCCACGAGCCCCGCTTTGCTCAGCCGCACCTGCTACTCCATCTTCCGCATCGTTTGAGCCCCGGTGAGAACCCTTTTCGCCGAATCGGCGAGCTCCGCCATGGCTGACACCTCGCCGGAGTGCGTGCCGCCGTGGGCAAGCACCCCCGGAGCCCGTTCACTCCTTTCTCTCCCTTCCATCCGTTTCCCTGCGTCACCTCGTTGCTCACGCCAAGCTCGGATCGGGCCGTTAGGGCCGGAGTTGGCCGGCGCACCTCGCGCAGCGCCACCGCGACCGCCATTGCCGCCGGCGACCTCATCCGCTATGGCTAGGGGGTCCGTTTTGTACTTCCATCGGTGCGGGGTCACGTGCTGTGCGCGTTGGTGCCACTCCCTTCGCCGGACGGCTCGCCGTCGTCGAGCGGCGGCCGGTCAGCCGGTCTCCCCTGCCTCCGGCCGGCTGACCAGTGGGGTCAGTTGACCCGCTGGGTCCCGCCTGTCTGTCTCTCTGGCGCGGGTGGTGGGTGGATAGCCGGGTGTATTTAGCAGTTTAGGGGATGAAATTTAAAAGGATTTCAGAAATGATTTTTGTTTATTCTATTTAAATGCCTTAGAAAATAGTTGTGCACTCCTTTTAACTCCAAATTGGTTGGAACAAATTTTCCTAGGTTCCTTATCATCAGATCTACTTGGGAAAATTATTGCATGTCATTTTTGGGATACTTTTCTGTAGAACTTTATTTAAATCATGAATATTGCTGATAACTTGAAAAATGGGTAGAAAAATCTATAGGCTTCAGAAAAATGTGATTCCCAGTTTGTTAATTTTTGTGTGCCCTCTATTTGCTAAGTAAAATTTTATATCAGGTCTGTTCTGTAGAAAAATGTATAGTTGTAGTTCAAATGCTTTCTATCACTAATATTTGTTATTTTTGTTATTTAAATAAATTTGAATAAAACATGCAAGTGATAATTTTTCCATAGTGTTTGTTTAGGTAGTAGATAGTAGAAAAATTCCTAAATCTGTTGTTTGATACTTTTCAAAATGCAAAGTATTTTAAATAGCTGTTTTAGGCCTTAATTTGTTATTTTTGTATAGTAAGTTCTAATTATCCAAATGCAGTAAAAATCTTGTGTCATGCTAGTTTTGATAGTAGTAATCCACTGTAATTTTCTAAGATTTTTCTGAGCTACTAAAATATGTGTTGCTGTTCAAATGTAGGGCTAATTAGGGTTTCCCTTTTATTCTTTAATGCAAAGATAATTAGTAAGGTATACTTTGGTGTATCTTTGAAGCATCTTGAGTGTTCAAGTGCCCTTGCATGGTAGAGAATAGTAGTGGTAGTTTTCGAGTACATGTTCTTGGATGACGTAGACTACCTTGTAGAAGAGTCATAATTTCCGCATGATCCGATAACGTAACATATCCACTTCATCGCATGCACACCGCATCATCATCATCTCATGTCACTTCTGCAATGCATCTATGCATGTTGCACTCATACTTCTGCATCATACAGGATCGCAGGAGGTGGTTCCGACAGTAGTTCCCGAGGACGCAGAGGAGCAGCCCGAGGAGCCGGAGCCAGCAGAAGCAGAAGAGGAGTCCGGTGAAGAGCTTCCGGAGTGCCCCGACCATCGTCCCAGTACCTTCGAGCGAGGCAAGCCCCGGAGCATTTCTCCCCCGGTTTGCAAAGAATTAATTATTAATTTCAATTAATCCAATGCATTAAGTTTAGGAGTTGTTTGCACACGTTGCTGCATTATACCTTGTTTCACCTTGTTTTACCCGATCCTTGTCACCCTGGTGTCCACGGTCAATACTTGCTTAGCTTGCTTAGACCGGTAGAAGTCGGGTGATTGCCTGTCATCCGCGAGCTATAGGGGATTACCTGGTTTTATGTGAAAGAAATGTCATGTGAGAATAACTAAGTGTGGAAATGAATATGAGACCGGGTGGAAGCTTGCAGGGTTCTGGACTGTAGTGCCTTCCGTCTGTGTCGATTAAGGACCGTCCGATGTCGGGCCTCGGGTCATGTTGAACGCATGCCTCACATTTAGCTGGCCGGATAAAGTACCTTTCGACCGCGAAGCCGGGAGATTATTCGGGCCGAGTAGATTGCCCGCAACGCACTGTACCGGAGCAGTAGTGGCAGGAAACGGGGGCGCGATGATAAGGCCAAAGAGCAGTCGGGCGGCCCCCGGGTACATGTGGTTCCTGGCAAGCTCGCGACTTTACCTGAATGGTTGACTCGGTGACCAATACCTCACTTTAGCGGGTGAGTGAGGTTTGTGTGAGGAATAAATTACCAGCTGGTCAATAATCGATTCGAATCGCCATCGTTCACTGGATAGTGAACACTTGACTTGAGTTACTTCATCGTAGTAATATGGAAGCAACACTTGGATAGTTATGTGGGAAATGACATGGTAATTATTGTTAAATATCAATGGTGATCCTTGCTTGCTTAATTACATGGTTACTTCAGCATAAAGTGCAAACATAGTTGACAGGAGAATAAAGAATTAAAAGATGACATGCTTTTGTAAATGAATTGGTAAGTTAAAAATGCTCTTTTTGCAAATGAGTCAGCTACCCCACCAAAAAGCCTATCATGATCCTTGGAGTCTTTTTGTTTTGGTTCTGTCGGGTAAGTCTAGCTGAGTACCTTCTCGTACTCAGGGCTTTGTTCCCACTTGTTGCAGATGGACAGATGTACTATGGTTATTGTATCAACTGTCTCTACCCTGCGATGGGCGAAGCCTAGGACCATGGGCAATGGTCACTCACTACTCCTCGCCTGATGCTTTTGTGGGAGATGATCGCGAGCTGGCACTTTATTTTGGAAAGTTGTGCGTGTGTGTGTGTGCTTTGAACTAATGCTTCCGCTACTTTATTTGGAACTGGTTTGTAATAACTATGTTTAAACTCCGATGTATTTTGTGCCGCAAACTACTGTGTAACTTATGAAGGTAATCGCTGAACTTATTACGATCTTGGCTGTGATGTGAAATGGTTTGAAATCCGTCGAGATTTCACGGACTACCGGGTTATACGGGCTTAAGTTTGGTAAATTGTCCGTTCGTTGGATGATTTTCTTACTTAATCTCGTATAATTGGGCGGTTCTGTTACAGCTGGCATCGGAGCATGGTTTAGCGTAATTACTGTTCATAAGTGTATTTAAACCAAAACCTTGCTTAAAAAGTGTGATTTTGAAACTAAAAAGTGTGCCAGTGGTCATATCCTGTATGCCCAGTTAAGGACTCTAGGTGGCTATTTAAGTACTAACTTGGGGTTCTGCACCATATTTCTTTTTCGTTGCTCATACGGCGTGCTATTGTATGAGTGCCACTTAATTGAGTGGTAATGTATGGATCAGTTACCTCTACGCTTCGGTAAGTGTGAGTTGTGAGAGCATGATCGGATACACCGCCGATCTAGGGAAAGTGCTTATATGATACTTGGATAATTACATGTTTTACACATGTTTTTATAAAAGTGTCGCATGTGTGGGTGTTCCATCCGTTGAGGCGATGCCGTCAATAGGACGATGTGTTTGGGTAGTCACTACCGTTGTACACGCATCTGGGGATTCGTGTAAAGCGGGTAGATAGATTTACTGCTTTCATGCATTCATGGGGACTGGGCTGAAATGAGTTTTCTGCAGGTACATAACAGCGTATCGTGTAGACCGAATTAGTTACGTATATGAGAGATCGTTGTATGCCACCGAATTCACCGTTAGATGCTTTTTCATAAGTTGGTGAGAACGTAAGACTCGTGCATGCATCATATTGTTTGTGCATTCCATTCATGGCATGCATTCCTCCCCTTATAAAAGGATTATCCCATTTCGATAAAAGTGACCTCAACTAAAATATGTTCTCACCGGGTAATTTAAAAACTTGTGCTACAGATGGCCCGCACGAAGCAGACTGCCCGCAAGTCCACTGGCGGAAGAGCACCCCGTCGTCAGCTAGCCCCGCGGGAGCACCGCAACACGGACACTTTTCTAAGCGAGTTTGGCATGCCCACCTTGCTTTGGAGAGTGCTCCATGATGTGGGGTACCCGGAGGGACAAGAGCCAGTTTACTCTTGGAGCGAGAGTCAGCTAGCTGAAGATGGACTTGCTGTGGTAGAGATCACCGTCCCTGCTCTTGGTGATGCGCCAGAATGGGATGGTTGGCATCTGGAGTTCGAAGGACGCACTCCGGTCGAGGGTGCAGAGGGCGCAGCTTTTCGCGTCATCCGAGACATCATGAGCAGATTTCCCAATGAGTTAGCAGCAGCTTTGGCCGGTACCTTCCCGAGAGATGATCCTCGCGACGCCATTTGGGTACAGCCGCAAGGAAGTGCCCTGGTTAGAGGCCCCAGTGAAGGACGGGCTAGCGACAACCACACCATGAGTGCCATGTATGCAGCCATCAGAGCATACCAAGGTCTGGAGAATACCTATTGGACCTTGACTGGCCTACGTGGTGATGATCGGCTTGAAGCAAGGAAGCAGAAGAAAAAGCAAGCGCGTGCCATAGCTAGCTTGCAGGAGCAGTTGGCTGATATGAGCTTGCAGCGGGACCGAGCTCTCGAGAGAGGCGAGAGTTCCTTGCAGCAGGTGCAGAGGCTGACCAGGCCAACAGGAATGCAGATCGCCTGTTGGAGCAGCTAGTACAAGAAAGGAATGAAGCCTGGAACGAAAGGGACCTTCTGAGGCAGAGGGTCGAGGAGCTAGAAGGGTACAATGCCAACTTGCATGAAGAGTTCCATGCCCTCTACAACAGGATAGGCCCGTATGCTCCTCCGAACGCCGCTCAGATGGACATCGACGACGACGCTGCAGCTGAGGGTAGCGATGGCGACGCCTCCGACATCGACGATGGCCCCGAGGAGTAGGATAGTGTCCTGCGTTAGTAGCTAGGCTTGACGCGATGGCCTTCTTTTGGTTTTCATGTATCATGATGTATCCTGTTCGACCTTGAGACTGACGATCTTTGGAGTTTGGTTGTGTATGCGATACCCGAACGCATAAAAGTCCAGTGTATGTATGCTGGCAACGTGGTTGTATGGAACGCGATGTTGCATTTGAAGTAACTTAATTGGTGCTGTTGTTTAATTGGAATGACATTATTGCGCCTCTGTTTTCTGTATGACTTGTTCTCTCCAATGAATTCAGTATGGCATAATTGTTCATTCGGACATAATTTTACAACTTCACTCATTGTGCTTGTTGCTGAAATATGCAGATGGCCAACACTCGTCGTGCTACGTATGAAGCCGCTGAGACTGGTGGCAATGGTGCAGGAGCTGGTGGAAGTGGTGCCAACAATGTCAACCACCAGGAACCACGTCCAGAACCACATTTGCCCCCTCCTCCGCCGCTTACCGCAGAAATGTTCTTCACACAGTTTCTTGGAAGTCAGCGCAATACTGAACAATCACAGAGGAATATGGAAGACTTTCTGCGTACCATCGCGGAAAATGTTCAAAGGGGAAATAACCAAGGTGGTGGCCATGGAGTGAACCAGTACAGCAGTTTCAAGGATTTCATGGATACGAGGCCACCTATTTTCAAAGAAGCAGCAGAGCCACTTGATGCCGAAGAATGGATTAACACTATGGAAGATAAGTTCCGTGTGTTAAGGATGACAGAAGTTCTGAAAGTAGAGTATGCTGCACATCAGTTACAAGGACCAGCCGGAATGTGGTGGAAGCATCACCGCAGTACTTTTCCTCCTAATGCCCAGATCTCTTGGAGGGATTTCACTGAAGCTTTTAAGGGAGTTTATATTCCCCCAGGGTTGGTTGAGATGAAGCTTGGAGAGTTTTTAGCCTTGAATCAGGGTACCAAGACAGTGACACAGTATCTGCATGCCTTTAATAATTTGTGCCGCTATGCTCCAGACATGGTTGACACAGATGC
>CM039615.1:46105251-46333678 GCA_022457205.1 Saccharum spontaneum | reverse complement strand
AGCGGACCGAGCTCTCGAGAGAGGCGAGAGTTCCTTGCAGCAGGTGCAGAGGCTGACCCAGGCCAACAGGAATGCAGATCGCCTGTTGGAGCAGCTAGTACAAGAAAGGAATGAAGCCTGGAACGAAAGGGACCTTCTGAGGCAGAGGGTCGAGGAGCTAGAAGGGTACAATGCCAACTTGCATGAAGAGTTCCATGCCCTCTACAACAGGATAGGCCCGTATGCTCCTCCGAACGCCGCTCAGATGGACATCGACGACGACGCTGCAGCTGAGGGTAGCGATGGCGACGCCTCCGACATCGACGATGGCCCCGAGAGTAGGATAGTGTCCTGCGTTAGTAGCTAGGCTTGACGCGATGGCCTTCTTTTGGTTTTCATGTATCATGATGTATCCTGTTCGACCTTGAGACTGACGATCTTTGGAGTTTGGTTGTGTATGCGATACCCGAACGCATAAAAGTCCAGTGTATGTATGCTGGCAACGTGGTTGTATGGAACGCGATGTTGCATTTGAAGTAACTTAATTGGTGCTGTTGTTTAATTGGAATGACATTATTGCGCCTCTGTTTTCTTGTATGACTTGTTCTCTCCAATGAATTCAGTATGGCATAATTGTTCATTCGGACATAATTTTACAACTTCACTCAATTGTGCTTGTTGCTGAAATATGCAGATGGCCAACACTCGTCGTGCTACGTATGAAGCCGCTGAGACTGGTGGCAATGGTGCAGGAGCTGGTGGAAGTGGTGCCAACAATGTCAACCACCAGGAACCACGTCCAGAACCACATTTGCCCCCTCCTCCGCCGCTTACCGCAGAAATGTTCTTCACACAGTTTCTTGGAAGTCAGCGCAATACTGAACAATCACAGAGGAATATGGAAGACTTTCTGCGTACCATCGCGGAAAATGTTCAAAGGGGAAATAACCAAGGTGGTGGCCATGGAGTGAACCAGTACAGCAGTTTCAAGGATTTCATGGATACGAGGCCACCTATTTTCAAAGAAGCAGCAGAGCCACTTGATGCCGAAGAATGGATTAACACTATGGAAGATAAGTTCCGTGTGTTAAGGATGACAGAAGTTCTGAAAGTAGAGTATGCTGCACATCAGTTACAAGGACCAGCCGGAATGTGGTGGAAGCATCACCGCAGTACTTTTCCTCCTAATGCCCAGATCTCTTGGAGGGATTTCACTGAAGCTTTTAAGGGAGTTTATATTCCCCCAGGGTTGGTTGAGATGAAGCTTGGAGAGTTTTTAGCCTTGAATCAGGTACCAAGACAGTGACACAGTATCTGCATGCCTTTAATAATTTGTGCCGCTATGCTCCAGACATGGTTGACACAGATGCAAAGAAGATTGCTAGTTTCAAGAGAGGTTGAGTCCGAAGATGATGAAGCATGTGGGTACCAATACCCGCAACAGATTCAACGACTTTATCAGTGACTGTTTGAAGCAAGAGAAGAACAATAACGCTTACACCGCATCCAAGAACCGCAAGAGAGTGTTCGAGTCAGGACCATCCCAGTCCAGAGTTGTCCCTGCCAACCGTTCATCTTATCGTCCGTCCGCACCTGGTGCGAGGTTCAGGCCGCCGCAGCATAAAACCCAGAACTACAAGGGGCCACAGAAACCGTACAAGATGGCAGTGCCGCCAACAAAGACCAACGCAGCTGCAGAACAGAGCAACTCCAAGGGAGCAATAGGGTCTGCTGGTACAGTGAAAGGGCCCTGCTACAACTGTGGTCAGCCAGGCCACTTTTCCAAGTTCTGCCCTTATCCGCCTAAAAGAAGCAACAGACTTACAATGCCCGTGTGCACCACACCGCCATTGATGAAGTTCCTGAGGGAGAGCCTGTAACTGCTGGTAAGTTTCTTGTGAACCATCACCCTGCAGTTGTTCTTTTTGATTCTGGATCTTCGCATTCTTTTATGAGTCAAGCATTTGCACGGAAGCATGAACAACTATGCACAGAATTGAGTTATGGTTACCGCATAAGTTCAGCAGGAGCTGATGTGTTAACCAATAAGATGGTTAGGGGGGCAACCCTTGAGTTAGGTAGTCGGAAGTTCCGAGTGAAACCTGGTAGTTATGCCTGGACTAGTCTTGGATGTAATAATAGGAATGAACTGGATGAAAGACTGGGAAGCAGTCCTAGATACGAGCAGTCGGATGCTTACCCTTAAAGATCCCCAGGCAGAGGGTACTTTTCAGGTACCATTGCCTAAAAGAACAGATCTTGTGAGTGTGACCTGTGCCATGGAAGTTACTCCTATCCATCAGATCCCAGTAGTATGTGAGTTTCCAGATGTGTTCCCAGACGAATTGCCTGGCCTTCCTCCAGATAGAGATGTTGAGTTCGGAATCGAGTTGATCCCCGGGACGGCTCTAATTTCCAGGAGACCTTATCGGATGCCTCCGGATGAATTAGCTGAGTTGAAGAAACAGTTGGAAGAGTTATTAAAGAAGGGGTTTATTCGCCCAAGTAAGTCTGAATGGGATGTCCTGCCTTGTTTGTAAAGAAAAAGAAAGAGGGTACTCTCAGGATGTGTGTGGATTACCGACCTCTTAACGCTGTAACCATCAAGAATAAATATCCACTGCCTCATATTGATGTTCTGTTTGATCAGTTAGCTAAAGCCAGAGTGTTCTCCAAGATAGACTTAAGGTCAGGGTATCATCAGATAAAGATTAGACCTCAAGATGTTCCGAAAACCGCCTTTTCTACCAGATACGGGTTGTACGAGTATCTTGTTATGTCATTTGGACTAACAAATGCTCCTGCATATTTTATGTATCTGATGAATACGGTTTTCATGCCAGAGTTGGATAAGTTTGTAGTTGTCTTCATTGATGACATTCTAGTATACTCTGAAAACGAGAAAGATCATGAAGAGCATCTGAGAATTGTCTTGACCAGGCTGAGAGATCATAAGTTATATGCTAAGTTCAGCAAATGTGAATTTTGGTTGAAGAAAGTTCCTTTCCTCGGTCATATTCTATCTGAGAATGGAGTTTCTGTAGATCCGAGTAAAGTGCAAGAGGTTATGGATTGGAAGACTCCAACCACAGTGTCAGAAGTCAGGAGTTTCCTAGGCTTAGCTGGTTACTATCGCCGCTTTATCCCAGACTTCTCGAAGATTGCCAAGCCTATGACAAGTCTGTTACAGAAAGATCACAAGTTTGCGTGGACAGAGGAGTGTGAGACGGCTTTCCGTACCTTGCGGAAACTGTTGACCACTGCTCCAGTTCTTGCACAACCCGACATCGAGAAACCTTTTGATGTGTTCTGTGACGCATCAAAAACGGGACTAGGGTGTGTGCTAATGCAGGAAGGAAGAGTCATTGCTTATGCCTCCCGGCAGTTGAGAAAACATGAAATCAATTATCCGACACATGATCTTGAGCTTGCCGCTGTAGTGCATGCCTTAAAGATTTGGAGACACTATCTACTGGGTAACGTGTGCAACATTTTTACCGATCATAAGAGTCTCAAGTACATTTTCACCCAACCAGAATTGAACATGAGACAGCGGAGATGGTTAGAGCTGATCAAGGACTACAACTTGAATGTACAGTATCACCCTGGGAAAGCCAATGTGGTAGCTGATGCGTTAAGCAGAAAGTCACATTGCCTGAATGTGCAACCCTTACTTGAAGATGGTTTCGATCTAATGCACCCTGCCGTGCTACAAAGTATTCAGGTCAGTTGTTCCTTGGAGAGTAAGATTATAGAAGGTCAGAAAACAGACAAGGGATATTCCACATCAAAAAGAAGATTCAAGAAGAACCCTCGAAACACTTCAGGGTGGATGAACAAGGTGTGTTGTGGTTCGATAACCGTCTCGTTGTTCCAAAGGATAGAGAGCTTAAGAATAAAATTATGGATGAAGCTCATCTCTCTAAGTTGTCTATTCATCCTGGCAGCAGTAAAATGTATCAAGAATTAAGACCTCGTTTTTGGTGGACCAAGATGAAGAAGGAAATTGCAGCGTATGTAGCCAGATGTGACACGTGTTGTAGAGTAAAAGCAATTCACATGAAGCCTGCCGGAATGTTACAACCTTTGTCAGTACCAAGTTGGAAGTGGGATGACATAAGTATGGATTTTATCACGGGTTTACCCACTACTCAAAAAGGTCACGATTCCATTTGGGTAATTGTGGATCGTCTTACTAAGACAGCCCACTTTTTGCCTGTCAAAACGGAATATAGACCACCTCAATATGCTGAGAAGTATATTGCAGAGATTGTGAGGTTGCATGGCATACCAAAGACCATAGTGTCTGACAGAGGGTCACAGTTCACTGCTCACTTTTGGGAGCATTTGCATAAAGGTTTGGGGACTAGTCTGATTCGTAGCACTGCCTATCATCCTCAAACAGATGGTCAGACTGAGAGAGTTAATGCTGTTCTAGAAGATATGTTAAGAGCTTGTGTGTTGTCTTCCAGAGGTTCATGGGAATCATGGTTACCATTAGCAGAGTTCTCATACAATAACAGCTATCAAGAGAGTATCAAGATGGCACCTTTTGAGGCTCTGTATGGCCGAAAGTGTAGAACACCGTTAAACTGGATTGAGCCCGGGGAAAGAAGGTATTATGGTATTGACTTCGTAGAAGAAGCCGAAAAGAAAGTTCATATCATCCAGCAGAATATGAGAGCAGCCCAGTCACGACAGAAAAGTTATGCAGATAAGAGAAGGAGACCGCTTGTGTTCGAAGTTGGCGACTATGTCTATCTAAAAGTTACGCCAATGAAAAAGAAAAGGTTTGGTGTGCGCAGAAAGCTGGCCGCCAGATTTGTGGGACCTTACAAAATCCTGGAACGGAAGGGTCCTGTGGCTTACAAATTGGAATTACCAGAGTCAATGGGTGCTATATTCCCAGTTTTTCATGTATCACATCTCAAGAAATGTTTGCGCGTTCCAGAGGAACGGATTGAACCTCGAGGCATAAAACTGAAGTCAGATCTGGTGTATCGTGAGCAGCCAGTTCGAGTTTTGGATACCAAGGAAAGGGCTACTCGAAACAGTGTGGTGAAAACGTATAAGATACAATGGAGTCATCACGATGAAGGGGATGCATCTTGGGAAACGGGTGAATACTTAAAGAATGCTTATGAAGATTTTTATAATGAATGGTTCGTAACCCAAATCTCGGGACGAGATTTTTATAAGGGGGGAGGGCTGTAACACCCCTGGTGTTAGTCTTGCCTAAATTCACTTGCATTTCATTCATGAGCATCATTAATCCATTCATGAGCATATATCAATAGAAGCAAGAGCATCATTTTCAGTGTTTTCATCATTTCAGTACCAATAGTGTTTGATATGACCAATGTGTGGTGTAGCTAATTATACTGTTAAACATCTTAGCTATGCTCAAAAAGTCATTTGGAACAATGTTCATGTTAATCATGTTGCCCAATTAAGAGTCCAAGCATGGTTTGACTTGTTTTGACCCTAGGACTTTTTGGTTTGACTGTTCAAAAAGTACCACTTAGAATGCTTGCATGTCAAAGCAACCTAAAACAAAGTTGTAGCAAATTACTTAAGGAACAAAAGTTATTTTGTGACCAAGTCATGAAAATGAGCACAACATGTTCATTTTGGGCCCACAAGTCAGATTTGTGATGCTGACTCAACACTAAAATTTTTCTAAGTCAAAATTGTGCATTTCAGTTTCTTTTACCCCTGTTTGGAGCCTAGTATCTCCCTAACCTAACCGAATCAGTTCAAGCTCTAATTAGCAAAGTTGTAGATCTCACTTCAATCTCCAACTTTGTTAACTTGACCTAGAGCTAGATCATCACCGTTTAAAAGTTTTTGATCGATGAAAACGCGCTGTTAGTCGTCGGATGGGTTAACTGAATCGAGCTACAGGGTTTCGGGTTCAGGCGTCGTGGCCGACCGCCGTCGGGCCGAGCGCGCCAAGTGGAGGCCGTACGCCGGCGCTGCCCCCACCGGTCAGGCCGTTGCCGCCACGAAGACGCCACGCGCCCCTGAGATCGCCTATTTGGCCGCCCGCGTCCCCTCCTCGCGTCACCAGTCGCTCGGAGCCGAGCTCGCGTCTCTGCCATTGCCGCAGGGAGAGTCGCCGCTGCTCAGCTCACTCGCCACCGCGTCATTGCCGCCTCCAGTGAGCCACGAGCCCCGCTTTGCTCAGCCGCACCTGCTACTCCATCTTCCGCATCGTTTGAGCCCCGGTGAGAACCCTTTTCGCCGAATCGGCGAGCTCCGCCATGGCTGACACCTCGCCGGAGTGCGTGCCGCCGTGGCCAAGCACCCCCGGAGCCCGTTCACTCCTTTCTCTCCCTTCCATCCGTTTCCCTGCGTCACCTCGTTGCTCACGCCAAGCTCGGATCGGGCCGTTAGGGCCGGAGTTGGCCGGCGCACCTCGCGCAGCGCCACCGCGACCGCCATTGCCGCCGGCGACCTCATCCGCTATGGCTAGGGGGTCCGTTTTGTACTTCCATCGGTGCGGGGTCACGTGCTGTGCGCGTTGGTGCCACTCCCTTCGCCGGACGGCTCGCCGTCGTCGAGCGGCGGCCGGTCAGCCGGTCTCCCTTGCCTCCGGCTGGCTGACCAGTGGGGTCAGTTGACCCGCTGGGTCCCGCCTGTCTGTCTCTCTGGCGCGGGTGGTGGGTGGATAGCCGGGTGTATTTAGCAGTTTAGGGGATGAAATTTAAAAGGATTTCAGAAATGATTTTTGTTTATTCTATTTAAATGCCTTAGAAAATAGTTGTGCACTCCTTTTAACTCCAAATTGGTTGGAACAAATTTTCCTAGGTTCCTTATCATCAGATCTACTTGGGAAAATTATTGCATGTCATTTTTGGGATACTTTTCTGTAGAACTTTATTTAAATCATGAATATTGCTGATAACTTGAAAAATGGGTAGAAAAATCTATAGGCTTCAGAAAAATGTGATTCCCAGTTTGTTAATTTTTGTGTGCCCTCTATTTGCTAAGTAAAATTTTATATCAGGTCTGTTCTGTAGAAAAATGTATAGTTGTAGTTCAAATGCTTTCTATCACTAATATTTGTTATTTTTGTTATTTAAATAAATTTGAATAAAACATGCAAGTGATAATTTTTCCATAGTGTTTGTTTAGGTAGTAGATAGTAGAAAAATTCCTAAATCTGTTGTTTGATACTTTTCAAAATGCAAAGTATTTTAAATAGCTGTTTTAGGCCTTAATTTGTTATTTTTGTATAGTAAGTTCTAATTATCCAAATGCAGTAAAAATCTTGTGTCATGCTAGTTTTGATAGTAGTAATCCACTGTAATTTTCTAAGATTTTTCTGAGCTACTAAAATATGTGTTGCTGTTCAAATGTAGGGCTAATTAGGGTTTCCCTTTTATTCTTTAATGCAAAGATAATTAGTAAGGTATACTTTGGTGTATCTTTGAAGCATCTTGAGTGTTCAAGTGCCCTTGCATGGTAGAGAATAGTAGTGGTAGTTTTCGAGTACATGTTCTTGGATGACGTAGACTACCTTGTAGAAGAGTCATAATTTCCGCATGATCCGATAACGTAACATATCCACTTCATCGCATGCACACCGCATCATCATCATCTCATGTCACTTCTGCAATGCATCTATGCATGTTGCACTCATACTTCTGCATCATACAGGATCGCAGGAGGTGGTTCCGACAGTAGTTCCCGAGGACGCAGAGGAGCAGCCCGAGGAGCCGGAGCCAGCAGAAGCAGAAGAGGAGTCCGGTGAAGAGCTTCCGGAGTGCCCCGACCATCGTCCCAGTACCTTCGAGCGAGGCAAGCCCCGGAGCATTTCTCCCCCGGTTTGCAAAGAATTAATTATTAATTTCAATTAATCCAATGCATTAAGTTTAGGAGTTGTTTGCACACGTTGCTGCATTATACCTTGTTTCACCTTGTTTTACCCGATCCTTGTCACCCTGGTGTCCACGGTCAATACTTGCTTAGCTTGCTTAGACCGGTAGAAGTCGGGTGATTGCCTGTCATCCGCGAGCTATAGGGGATTACCTGGTTTTATGTGAAAGAAATGTCATGTGAGAATAACTAAGTGTGGAAATGAATATGAGACCGGGCGGAAGCTTGCAGGGTTCTGGACTGTAGTGCCTTCCGTCTGTGTCGATTAAGGACCGTCCGATGTCGGGCCTCGGGTCATGTTGAACGCATGCCTCACATTTAGCTGGCCGGATAAAGTACCTTTCGACCGCGAAGCCGGGAGATTATTCGGGCCGAGTAGATTGCCCGCAACGCACTGTACCGGAGCAGTAGTGGCAGGAAACGGGGGCGCGATGATAAGGCCAAAGAGCAGTCGGGCGGCCCCCGGGTACATGTGGTTCCTGGCAAGCTCGCGACTTTACCTGAATGGTTGACTCGGTGACCAATACCTCACTTTAGCGGGTGAGTGAGGTTTGTGTGAGGAATAAATTACCAGCTGGTCAATAATCGATTCGAATCGCCATCGTTCACTGGATAGTGAACACTTGACTTGAGTTACTTCATCGTAGTAATATGGAAGCAACACTTGGATAGTTATGTGGGAAATGACATGGTAATTATTGTTAAATATCAATGGTGATCCTTGCTTGCTTAATTACATGGTTACTTCAGCATAAAGTGCAAACATAGTTGACAGGAGAATAAAGAATTAAAAGATGACATGCTTTTGTAAATGAATTGGTAAGTTAAAAATGCTCTTTTTGCAAATGAGTCAGCTACCCCACCAAAAAGCCTATCATGATCCTTGGAGTTTTTTTGTTTTGGTTCTGTCGGGTAAGTCTAGCTGAGTACCTTCTCGTACTCAGGGCTTTGTTCCCACTTGTTGCAGATGGACAGATGTACTATGGTTATTGTATCAACTGTCTCTACCCTGCGATGGGCGAAGCCTAGGACCATGGGCAATGGTCACTCACTACTCCTCGCCTGATGCTTTTGTGGGAGATGATCGCGAGCTGGCACTTTATTTTGGAAAGTTGTGCGTGTGTGTGTGTGCTTTGAACTAATGCTTCCGCTACTTTATTTGGAACTGGTTTGTAATAACTATGTTTAAACTCCGATGTATTTTGTGCCGCAAACTACTGTGTAACTTATGAAGGTAATCGCTGAACTTATTACGATCTTGGCTGTGATGTGAAATGGTTTGAAATCCGTCGAGATTTCACGGACTACCGGGTTATACGGGCTTAAGTTTGGTAAATTGTCCGTTCGTTGGATGATTTTCTTACTTAATCTCGTATAATTGGGCGGTTCTGTTACAGGTGGTCCCCACCCGTCATCACCTACCTCCAGCTCCAGCATCCACTCTTCCAAATCTCGCTCGGTTATCCACTGTGATTTCTTGTTGGTTCCCTTCTGGCTTTCTCTGTGCTCGTGCAGCTGCGGCGACGAAGTGGAGAGATGAGCAACAAGAAGGCGGAGGGCAGCAGCAAGCTGGGGTGGTGGCTGGGCGCGCTGGTGCGTGCACGGTGCGCTGTCATGGGCATGTGACTCGTATGTGCGCTACTAAATTTTGACCCTGTTGCACCGACCATTTTTTGATGTTATAGGTCTAAAATAGATGCAATAGTTCGGTGTCGCATCAATTTCTCGTTTGATGCCAGCCGATGCAAGTGGTCTTGATGCAATAGCCTTTCCCATCGGTTACTTGTGGTTGATGCGAGAAGTAGCTATTGCATCATCCATTCATGGTCTCTTGCATCAAAATTGAGAGATGCAATAGCTTATTGCATCCAAATCATGTTGATGCAATACATCTATTGCAACGGCTATCGTTTGATGCAATAGACTATATTGCATCCATATTAGGTTCGATGCTATATAATCTATTGCATCACCATTTTGATTCGATGCAAGAGGTTGTATTGCATCACCATTTTGGTTCGATGCAATACGAACTATTGCATCAACGTTATTTATATCATCCAGAACCATTGATGCGTACAAGGTGTAATAGTACTTCCTAATTACAACCATATTCTAAACCGGTGCTAAACGACATGTACCTACTAGATGACATAGGCAATGACATGCCACTCAATATTATGGAATATGACAAAATAGTTACTAGTTGGCCACGATGAGGCACTCGATGGCATATGACATGTCACTCGGTGGCATATGACATGGCACTTGATAGGGTGAGACTACATATCAAGTTGACGTGGCATGCTCAATGCGACACCACGACATAAGGAGACATAGACAACTCTCACTATGACACCATGATATGTACCTACTAGTGAGACATGATTGAGTGCATGTATGTTTTAGAAAATATAAATAGTTTTTTTAGTAATTAATAGGTTCTTATCTACATCATTCATCATCCATATGACCATGATACAAATAAGTTTTCATAAATTATAAGTGCAGTTGTAATGTTTAATCTAAAAGGTTAAACAAAAAAATTCCAAAAAAATAGAACTAAAAATGCTGGCACTATATAGAGCCCGCAGGGCTCAACCACAACATATCCACATGGCCATGATACAAATAAGTTTTCAAAAATTATAAATGCAGTTGGAACGTTCAATCTATAAGGTTAAACAAAAAAATTCCAAAAAAATAAAACTAAAATTGAAGCACTGTACAGGATCAACCACAACATACGGGAGCCTAGCAAAGCCCTAGTCGCAAGTAGGCCAATGCAGTGTGTTCAGAATGCTATCCATGACAAGGAACTATACTTTTGGTACCATCTTAAGCTTTTAACCTGTGCTTTGGTTCAATGAATTAGCGAGGTGTAAGGCTGGATAACGAGCCAGCTCGGCTCGGCTCGGCTCGGCTCGGCTCGTTATGGCTCGTTAGGATAACGAGCTAGCTCGGCTCGGCTCGTTATCTTAACGAGCCAGAAAGCCAGCTCGGCTCGGCTCGTTAAAAGCTCGAGCTGGCTCGTTAGGCTCGCGAGCCAGTTATAAAAAATATATAAAATTTAATATTTACATTTATCAAAAGCTTAAAAATAGTAATAATATAAAAATAATATATCCAATAGCCTTAAATTAAATAAAATATTCGTATGAGCTAACATATCAATCATTTGCAGAGTGCAAGACATGAAGTAATACAAACATAATATAAGTTATGATGACTTTTTCTCTAAAACGATGACTCGTTTGGCTCGCGAGCCGCTCGCGAGCTAGCTCGAGTTGGCTCGTTATAGCTAACGAGCTAAAATCTTGGCTCGGCTCAGCTCGTTACGGTAACGAGCCGAGCCGAGCCGAGCCGAGCCGAGCTAGCCACGAGCCGAGCGAGCTAACGAGCTTCGAGTTTTTCGTCCAGCCTTAGCGAGGTGGTACTAATGTGTAAGCGTTTGGCAACAGCCAACACAAACCCGTTATTGGGCTGGCTCAATTCGTTTCCTCAAAACCCTACAAGCCCGCACCGGCCGCTTCTTCTCCCGTTCCCCACCCGTGTCTCCCCACATTCACTCCCACGGCCGACGGCAGCGAGGGCGAACTTGAATCTCCATGGCGGCGACCCTGTGAAGCGGCAAGCGTGGCCACAACGCCCGGAACCAAGCGCGCAACTCGCGCGGCCAGTTGGCCCCCGCGCGCAAGGTGGTCCTCGTCGTCTCCGACTCCGACGACGACGTCAACCCGGCCGCAGTGCGGTTGGAATTGGAGGTTCGGTCTTTAATCTTAGGCACCAGCTTGGTCGAATGGCCTCTGTTTATGGCTTCATATGCTTTAAGCCAAGCACTGCCTGGAACAATTTGGAAAGATGTAGGATTAGTATCACGACCTGAGCATTACATTTCCAGGAAACTAGGTTTAATGCTTCTCAGCTATACAAGCGGAATAGCCTCTGTTTATGGTACCACTACCAACTTTATTATCTTATTATAAGAAAGTTTTCAGAACATGGTTTTTGAAGTGCTCACTTTCCAGGAAAGCAGACTATATTTTGGATTATTGTTCTGTAGATATATGACTGCACAGTATTAATGGCCATGGCACATATATGACTGGACCATTTTCATGGTGCATATATTAGTACACAGTTTTTGTAACTTAGGCTAATAATTAAAAATGATAAAGGATGAGATGTCATGGTTCAAATTAAAAATGTGGTGTCAAGATATTTTTTTTTAGAAACAGAGGTCTCCCCCGCTTTTTTCATCATAAAGCGTCAAGCATACAATTCAGTTCAGAAAGCGTATCGGCGCGCCCGCCCACAGAAGGCCTAAAGGCCAGAAGTCTCAGCAGTATTAACACTCATTACAGACTTAGAACTTTTCTGATTCACACCGATGCAACCCGTCACCAAAGGCAGTAACACCGATGCTTGAGAATGTAACGGACTACAGCTGATTCCTGGTGGTCTGCTTGCCTCCAGTTCGATCTTTTGGATTATCACCATCAGCTCCTCCTCCATCACCGCCTTGTACATTGGCCTCCATCATCTTAATGTTCTTGCAATCCCTGTCAGCACCTTTTTCATTCCCATCCAGACATCCCCCTGAAAACAGATTTTATTACGCATGTTTCACAAGCACCAAAGAGCAGCAGCATTCACTACATTAGCCAACATGAACTTTTTGTTTGCTATCCATAAGGAAGCAATATATTCCAGGTGGTGTCAAGATATTATAGCATAGATTTGAGAAAAGGGCACTATAATTCGAAAAAAGATAAATATACTAGTGAGTACATTCCCTTTTGCTCTGCCTATTCTGGTATTGACTTCTGTGTAAAATTCAAAATGAGAGTAGCTTATAATCTCACGTTCTCCTTTTCAAAATCTTGCACAGATGGTTTAGAAGCTTTAACATCTTTGTTTATTTTGTGTCCTTGTAGCTACTTCTATGCGATATTGTAGACATAGCTTATATAATTCTTTAGCTCTGAGTATGTCAAAATATATAAAAACATATAGGGTACTGAGTTATTAAACATGCAAAGTGGATTGTGGTGTAAATATAGGCAGGGATCCCTAAAGTTGTGTCATCTTCCAACAAGATCCTACAGTTAAGTTGTTCAAATAGTACTTCAATTTTTTTCACAAGCTTGACAATATTGATTATTAAGTGTATCTGTCTATGTAGTACTTGTATTGCATTATAATCCCTGTATCTCTACTATGATGTGTCTTAAATACAAAAAGTAGCCATACTCAGGAACTATTCTTATAAAACAGGGGACTCCACTTCTGAATGGTAGATTGATTCAATGTCTTTAGGCATGGTGGTGCTATCTACAGGTAGGCAAGCAGATTGTTTCAGTTATGTATTCATGGTTGATTCATAGCAGAGCTTCTCATCTGCCACTTCTCATTTTCAGTTGTTTCAGTTATGTATTCATGGTCCTATCGACAAATTGTGTATCACCCTTGCAAAGCTTCTCATCTGCCTCTTGCATTTTCAGTTATTTTTTACCCAATGACTGATGAAATTCTTAGTAATTAGTATCTGTGCCTTAATGATATGTTCAGTCATAACCATATTTTTTTATTAAAGGTTCCTGATGGCAGTAACGAGGAAGACAATTCTTCGTCGAATGCCTTCTACACTGATTCCGGTGATGAACTTGCGGACTTTGATGAACTTGGTGATCCTGTCGACATGGACCTGCTGAAAGTGACAGTTGAGGCAGCTAAGGCCAATGCCAAAAAAGCCAACAAGCGCTGTGCGAAGAAGTCAGACTGTAAAGTTGATGAGTCGTTTGATAGGCAATACTGTGACATCAAGGACGGCGTGCTGGCAGCCTGGCACCACTAAAGAAGTACAAGCTGAAGAACATGAAGAGGGCTGCTCGCAAGAAGTGAATTGCAAGTCTGAAATGCAAATCTGACCTGGTGGTCATCTTTTGTAGTGGCTGATCGTCTCTGGAATAAACCACTGTTATATATATGTATGTGCTGTGGTTGTATGAACTAATGGATGCACTCTATGTGCTGGTGGTTGTAAGAACTAATGAAAGCACTGTATCTGCTAGTGTTTGGTAATTTGTAAGACGTAATGGAACCACTATGTATATATGCTATTGCCTGCTAGTTGTCATGACTTGGTGTCAATTTTGAGTCTGGTTTTTTGCTTCCCTTCAAGATGTCGAGCAATTTCTTGCTCTTAGCTGCAATTAAGCTGGTTGAAGTATTCCAATTGCTCTTAGCTGCAATTAAGCTGGAGTACCTGGAAAAGTTTGCAATTAATCTGATTGATGTATTCCATGCAGCATGGAGATTGGAGATATATGATTCAAAAAGATTAATGAAATTAGTGTTGTCATGTTAGTTGTGCAATAAATATGTCAGAACCAATTGCTCTGTGCATGTGCAGCATTTTCCATTTTAGTTAAAAAAGTGTGTAGCTGTGATACATGTTTTGAATGCTTGATTAGGCCACCTTGTCATCATCTCGTGGACTCAGTCATGATGAAGTATGGGCCAGTGATGCTGATTCATGTGTTGGGCCGTTTCCAAAAGCAGCCTGGCCGCGTCTAGTACATGTATCTATCCAGATTGCTGAGCACGGCTGGGATAAGTATCCAAGGAGTATCCGACGCGTATCCGGATATGGTATACATGACCCCTGTGAAGTATCCATGCTTCATAGGCCCATGCCCATGTTGACCTTTTCCAGGGCCAAGGCACTTATGGCCCAATAGTGACAATGTACCGCATCAAAACATTCGTGAACCAATGCAATAAAAATCACATAGTGCATTAGAGTCTAGCACTATCAATCCATTATAATAGTACTTCCTAATTACAACCATATTCTAAACCGGTGCAATACCACCAACATATTGCATCAAAAATCAATACTAATGCAACAAAATTTGTCCAATGCAATAATTTCTACCTATTGCATCTCTTGTATGAAATCGGTGCGATAGATCATACCTATTACATCGACATCAATTACTATCGCATCCAACTCCTTCTTGATGCAATAATGACCACCTATTGCATCAGATTTACAAAATTGATGCAATAGGAGCCACCTATTGCATTAGATTTGCGTTTGATGCAAGGCGAAGCGATGCGATAGGGTCAAAAATTAGTAGTGCTCCATACATATGTCCAAATATCCGATGTGGCGAGGATTAAATTTTAGGAGGGGGAAACAAACTCAAGACCTATGCAACCTATGTTGATATAATTATTGGTGTGTTCAAAGAATAAGGTCCCCTTATATGTAGATGCCTACTTTTGTCTAAGTGTCTAAGCTTGTCGTTCTTAATTCAACTTTATTCTGTTTGACCTAATCTATAGTACTAATAGAGTATATAGCCATTGCAAGTCCAAAAGGTCAGTCGAATGTTTGGATGTCTGGACATCACCTGAAGCAAGAAGACAACATTATCTGATGTATTTTTTTTGTTAAATTTAGTTGTATAATACACATTCTCTGAATGGCGTATGTACAGGACAAGTTCCTATAATATATTGAAATAATGCAATGAATTGAAATATCTCTTAATTGTGTTCCTATACTTTTCTAGTGCATCCCTAAAATGAAGTCGTGGTGTTAGCACAGACACTATACTAGTAAAATATAAGTTCCTCAAATGATTTACTCGATCGCTCAATGTGTATGATCCTTACCAAGGCATTTGATTGTTTTGCCTTCTTTTCATCCTATCTCTAAAGGTTTTGAGTGGAGTTTTAGGTAGATATGAATGAGAGGCATACTTACATCACATATATTGCTAAGTCAAAAACCGGATCCAAGGAGATGCAGGGCATACACTTTGATCAAGATGTGCAAGTGTGTGAAATATTTTCTAACCCTAGTATTTTTGGTACTCCTTTGATCATGACTTTCTCTCTTATGAGTAATTTCCTTGGAAGTAGGGGCTATCTTTATTTCTTTCTTTTCAATACCTTGGAACCTTCATGTGTTTCATTCTTTTTCTTCCTTTCTTTTGCTATTTTGAGAGCTTTATATGTCTCTCCCTTTTTTAACATAGCCCCATACTTCTTTTTGGCATATGAAAAACTTTGGAGAGAAAGACTCATGACAAACAAATAGAGTTTTTATTTTGGTGGACGAAAAAACATGTTGTGTAACTCTCAGTGTAAGAGTTAGTATTTTATTTATGGGTGTAAGTGAATCTTGATCATGGGTGCATGACAAGAATCTCTACAAGGGTCACAATAATTTAACAAAACTCAATGTGAATATAAGTAGCATATGACTAAGATTTTGAATTTGAATGTGTCGTATGGCCGTGGTAGGAATTTATAATCATTAAGGAACTTTTGATTTTAGTATTTTTAAAATAAAAAACTTCGGATGTCAAATTTCTCTTAGAATAAAGTAATAGCAAATCCTATTTACCATATCATAACTTGCAACAACTTAGAAAAAGATTATGCTTTTGCAACCCACAAGTTTTAAACTTTTGGATGAGACATTTTAGCCAACAAACTTAAATCTTAGAGAATACTAAGTTACAGCCTAGGCACAGATGAATTATAGACAGAGCGACTATTCATCATTTTAACAAAGGAGAAACTAAACATTCTTAAATCACATATGGGAGTGGAATAAATATTTTTATTGTTTTTATCATATTTCAATTTTTTCAATTTTTATATTTTTAGATTTTTTTAAATGCTAGTAATTAAATGAATACAGAAATTAAATAATACAAAAATTAAAATATGAAAAATTAAAGATACTACTTACCTCTGCGGGGTCCTCCCCCAAGCTTAGCTCGTTGCCAGGTGAAGGCTCCGAGGTACGTTATTTATTTAGTGTATCAACTAATGTTCATGCTTAGTAATTTTGGTACAATGATCAAACTTGACTCTATGTTTCGTTTGATTAATGTAGATTGATTAACCTAAGTCCCACACTTAATTTAAAAGTCTGTGAGAGTATGATTGCCAGTGTAATCACACCTCAAATCAAAAATACTTTGTTGAACATTGGAAGATGACCAAGATTTATTGAAAGGTAAATTTTAGGTGGATTCTTTGTTTTATTATATAAGGTTTGCTAGAATTTATGTTGTTTATTTCAACCATTGTCTATACTTAGCAGTTTTTGGTTCAATGATTAAACATCTAATCGAGGTAGGCTAAATAACTTAAGCACCATGCTTAATTTAAAAAGCCTATGAAAGTATGATTGCAAATGAAAATCATACACAAACCAAAACATGCTTTGTATAAAAAATGGGAAGAGGCAATTTTCAGGCAAATCTTTATTTTGTATTTTTTTAGACTTATTAATGCCTAAATTAGGAATTCTAAGTTTAGCATAATTATAAAGGATAACTACCGATTTACCTTTAGCAAGGACTCGACATTTTTAGTCTGTCGGACAAGACTTTTCCTCCATCATTGGTATGCAGCTGCATGAACATTTTCGAGAGAATTCTCAGGTTGCCCCGGGGTTTTTTCGAATGATCAACAGGAATAGCAGCAGCTATTTGTAAACTTTGAGTTTCTATCATTTTGTTAAAGCTTAATTGATTTTTCACAGAGGAAGATAAACTTTCTATTTTAGAGTTGATGTTCTCTAGCGTTTTATCATTATACATCAACTTCTTAGTAACATTTTCGTTAATTTTAACTTGGCCTAATACAAAGTCTTTAAAAGAAGGTTGATTCGAATTATAATTGGAATTGAAGTTCGAATTACCTTGTGGGTGGGACTGGTTGTTCCACCCATTGGTACCTTGTGGTTGGCGAAACCCGTTGTTAATGAAAGCAGCTTCTTCACGGGTCCTGGGGCAATCATTCCCCAAATGGCCAACATTGCCATAGACCTCACACGTCATGTGTGAGTCCAAGGCCTGGACGGTGTCCTTCATTGCTTCTTTATCTTGGGCCCGTTCCTCCAGTCTTTTCGTCAAAAGGTCTATTTTTGTGGCAAGCATATTCGTCTCCTTCATGATATGCATACCGTTTTGTGATTTTCTTTCTTCCCCCAGCTTTGATATGACACCATTTTATTGATGAGAGCCATGGCTCCATCAATGGTGAGGGAAAGGAAAGCGGCTCCAGCAGCAGCGCCGATGTGCCCCTAGACATGATTGTTAATTCATCACAAAAATATTGAAGTGCTAACCAATTTTCAATCTCGTGGTGCGGGCATGATTGGATGTAGTCCTGCAGCCTATCCCACGCCTCAGGAATGAATTCAATGGCGTTCTGCTGGAAGTTGGAGATTCGTCCCCTCAGGGCATTGGTTTTGCCCATGGGGAAGAATTTGGTGAGAAACGCCGTGGAACATTTGTTCCATGTGTTGATAGCTTCCCGGTCCTTGTAGAACCACTGTTTTGCCCTCCTCGAGGGGGAGAAGGGAAACAAGTAGAGCCTGATGCTTGCATGCTCGACATCCTTGATGATGATAGTGTCACAGAGCTCGAGGAAGTGTTGGAGATGCACGTTTGCGTCCTCACTAGGCAAACCACTGAATTGGTTTGCCTGCACCATCGTGATGAGGGCAGTGTGGAGCTCGAAGTTCCCATTCCCAGTATTGACAGCTGGCCCAACAGGCACATTGGCAACAGCGGGGACAGAGTAATCACGGAGTATCTTGGCCATGATTGGGGTAGCTGATGGTGCGGGGTGACTAGTTAGTCTGTTGGTGGAGTGGCAGAAGAAGAAGCGGCACGGGACCGTTTCTTCCTTAGGAGTGGCTTTGGATTTTCGACGTAGTTGTTCGACAGATTGTAACTGGTCATACACTATCATGTTTTCATCCACAACAGGAGAAAAAAGCAAAGTTACCTTGCATAAATAATGGCTACCTTATATGCATATTATCATGAACATATCCTACTAGATTCTTTAATCAATATGCCTTCCCCGAAAATGCTTGTTGGTATTTCTTAACGTCACTACTAAGTACGGGGTTTGAATCCGTCCTCAGCAGTGGCACCAGAAATACCTTGTTGGTACTTCTTAGCAACAAAACTAATGTGTAGCCATGCTACTAAGAAATAGCCTTGATAGTTCCTTAACAATTTTAGATATTTATCCGCAAGCGCAGGGAGCTATCATTGTAGCATTTCACCCGAAAGTATTCAGGGTATCGTTATTTTATATTTTCCCAAAGGAAGGCATTTGATTAAGAGTCTAGTATGGATATGAACTTGAATAATAATACTTATAAGTACACCAATGCATATAACAGGGGTAAGAATAGTAATTCCAAGATAGTGGATACACACTTGGCATTCCTCAAAAGATAAAATAGAAAAAAGGATAAAAGAATAATCCTAAGTCGAGCAGGCATTGGTCTAGTGTAGTCATACAAAGATTAGTTGATAATCATACAAATTACATAATCAGTTTTAGGGCTAAGTGTGAAGTAGGTCAGGAGGTCACCGAGTACTGGTCTGCCAGTAACCTCATATGACAATTTAGACTCCTATACCCTAAACGAACATGGGAGATTATGAAGGACGGACAGGGCTATCACCACATGACGCCTAACCCTCAACCAGAGAGAAGGACAATGCATTCACCTGTCTCTCCATACCCAAGCACCACGCTTGCGTATATAGAAACTACCCAAATCCCCTCGAGTCCCTGACCCTACGGATCGACAGGTAAAGAACTTGGGCACACCTGACGGCATGATGAACCGCCACCTCAACTTAGCTCTAATTCTGATTATGTAAGTTATATGATTGTTTAACATAAAGTTAAGTGTGCTATTCCCATGACACATAAACTCTCAAGATCATAACACAATAACTATACTCTAGTTCATAAGTATGACTATAATAATAAGGTGAAGACATGACTTTGGAAGAACCCATATTGATATTCATACCAAGAATCTCTTCTTCTAAGGAGCCAAGCCCTCCAAGGTGGCTTTGCCTTGCTCTAATACAACTAAAAAGTAAAACTAAAGAGAGTAGAGAGTGAGGTGTTGCTTATTGTGGTGTGTGTTGAGAGGGGGGTTCCCTCTATTTATACACGGAGGTATGGTGGTGCTCTGGCTATTCTTGGCGCGAAGCCCCGGGTTGCACTACCTTAGCATGGAGCCATTGTTGACGGTTCTTAAGTATTAATTATAACCATCAAATAAATAAAGAAAAGGACCTATATGCAAGCAACACCTAGAATTAGGGTTTGATCTAACAGAATTCCACGAGTTTTGCTGTTTATCTATTTCTGCAGGGGGTTATCAGGAAAAATGGAAGAAAGGCCCACATGTCGGAATAATGACGGGATATTAACCGAACACGTAATTATCTTACATCTAGAAGATTCCAGAAGCCACGGGAACGAACGGGAGCCGTAACGGGCCAGGACACAGGGCGCCCGCCCTGTGCCCTAGGGCGCCCGCCCTGCCCCCGGGACCAATCAGGTCGAGTCTCGCGGATTATGCTCCACCGCCTTTGAGGATCAAGGAAAACCGTAGGATGAAGGTCGGTTTGATCCGACGGTCCAGATTCATCCAAAAGGGCTATATAAGCAAGGCCCCTGACCCCTGGTGGAGAAGACCCCAATTCATTATTCAGTTGCATATCTCTAGTTAGGGTTTAGAGAGAGAGGTTCCCTCTAGGGTTCCCACCTCTTAGGGCTTAGCATCCAATATGAAAGTAGAATTAGTTCTACTAGATTGAGAGAGATAGAGTGGAGGTGTAGATCGGAGGAAGCCGGCCTGTCGGTGTCTACTCCGAGGTTGTACCTACGGGAGCAAGTTCTTCTAACCCGAGGCTTGTTCTCAGGATTCTTCAGTATTTCGACTTCTAAATTCTAGTAAGTTCTTTGTTTTATTGTTCTTTGGTTTATGAGTTTACTTTGATCTCTTCGCGTAGAGTTTAGAGTAATCATCTCTAGCGTAAACGTGGTGTTTAAGCTAGGATACTCATAGATATCCCCTCGTCTAGCCGGACCGTGGTAGTAGCGAGGAACGTGACAATTCCGAGTTACCTTTGTATTCCATATCCCGTTAGCAGGATCGATAGGGTTTATAGGTGCGGGTTGAACATCCTTTGTGGTGTCTAGATTCCGTAAACCTCCCCAATAGAACAGTAGATCATCCTTACCAAGGTTAGAAGAAGAGTGCGGTTGTAGTCTTCTCTATACATCACTCACATCGAATCATAGTGGTTGTAGCCTAAAGGTTAGTAGTAATAGATTTGGTTAGTCAGATGCACTCTTTCTCCTAAAGGTAAAAATATAAATACGATACCCAGGATAACATCTCGGGTGAAGTGCTCACCGATATCCGTGCGCTTGCGGATCCTATTTCCTAATTGCGTTACCAAATATCAACAAGCATTTTTGGCGCCGTTGCCGGGGAGAAAGACGGTTTGCTGAGATAACCTTGAGTCTTACTACTAGCTTGTATTCATACTTTTTATTTTCTTATCTTTTTTATTCTTTCTTTTTCTTTTTACCAAAAATGGAAAACCAGGTTCTATATCTATCTTTGATGCCGCAACACCTTCAGCAACTGACCTTTTACCATGGGAGTCATCACAGCCTATCCAAACATCCCAGTATAAGTTAAGTTCAAGGTTGATTGCGATGATTCAAAATTTATCTTTTTCGGGAAAGGAAGACAAAAACCCTTACCTTCATATTAGAGATTTTGAGCAGACATGCGATTGTCTTCGCATTAATGGCATCTCTGATAAGACTTTACGTTGGAAGCTTTTTCCTTTTTCTTTAAGAGGAGAAGCTAGACGATGGTATAGTCAGAAGGTAAGTCAACAGCAAGGTGAATGGGGAATTTTAAGAGCCAACTTTTGTCTAGATTTTTATTCCCTTGACCGTACTGGTGACCTTAGACTCGAAGTCCTATCTTTTAAACAAAAAGATAATGAAACTTTGGGGAAATCCTGGAAACGTTTTTCTGATCTTTTAGAATCTGGTCCAAAACTTTTGCTTGAAGACACTGTTCTTTTATTTCACTTTTTTCGAGGTCTTCAGAAAGATAATAAACAAATGCTGCATATTATGGCTAGATGTTCTTTCTTTCGTATCCCTACTGATGAAGCTAAGGGGATCTTGAATAGAATCCTAGAAGCTGAGATGGATAATGCCCTCCATGATAAAACCTACGAAGCCGAAGTAGACACTCTGCCAAATTTTTCATCTACTTTAGCTATCCCAGGTTCTGAGCCACAAAAGGAAGAAATTCTACCATCTGATTTCATGCTAGACATAGAATCCGATCTCTTTGCCGATTTTGGAAACATTTCAAACTACCATTCTATAGACCGACCCCAAAACGGCCAATTTAGCATTTGTTTACCAAGTGAACGTCAATTGAGAGAGCTTATCTCGGTTATGAGTAGCGAATGGTTAGAGGAGTCAGAGCTTTCCTCTGAAGTAATCCGAGTGGACACACCCTCTATAACTATACGCTGTGCTTATAATTCTGATCAATTTAACGCTCTCTATAATCCTGTTGTGGGGATCAATATTATGTCCGAAGCTTTTGCACTTAATTTATTTGGGAAACTTGTTTTAACCCCCACAACAAAGGTCATAAAGGAATCTTCGGGATGATTAGTCCCCAGTCTTGGAATTATTAATGTCCTACCCTTTATGGTAGAAGGCTCCATGGTTCATTTGAACTTTTATATCTTTGATATATGGGGTTTCGACCTACTGATTGGACAACCTTTTAGAAGACTCCTTTATGAAGGTCAAACTGGAAAGCTCCACATTTCCTTGGGAAAGGATTTTAAACTTCCAATTACAATAACTCACTCCTTGAATAATAAGACCGAGCCATATCTTTTGCCTGATCCTATGGAGGAGGTAAAGGCTGCATCTCTAGATGATCCAGACTTAGAAGAGGAAGCCCCCTTCTTCACTGAAGAAGAGGCCGAACCTTCTGAACCTAAACCCTTAGATGAGTTTGCAGAAACACCTAGACCCCCCATAGAACTCAAAACTTTACCACCTGGTCTTACCTATGCTTTCCTAAACAATAATCCAGAGTTTCCTGTGATCGTTAGTAATAAACTCACTCAGGAGCAAACTCTGCGATTAATGACCATTCTTGAAAAACACCACTCTGTTTTCGGCTACTCACTTCAAGATCTCACAGGAATCAGTCCTATGATTTGTACCCATCGTATTCCGACAGATCCATCTGTTACACCCTCTCGAGAGCCTCAACGTAGACTTAACAACGCGATGAGAGAGATAGTTAAAAAAGAAGTTATAAAGTTGCTGCATGCAGGGATTATATATCCTGTGCCGCATAGTGAGTGGGTAAGCCCTGTTCAAGTTGTGCCTAAAAAGGGAGGCATGACTGTTGTTACTAATGATAAGAATGAGCTAATTCCGCAACGCACCGTCACTGGGTGGCGGATGTGCATAGACTATAGAAAACTTAATAAAGCCACGAAAAAGGATCATTTTCCTTTGCCTTTTATAGATGAGATGCTTGAGCGGTTAGCAAAACACTCGTTTTTCTGTTTTCTAGATGGATATTCAGGGTATCACCAGATCCCTATCCATCCTGATGATCAAAGCAAAACCACTTTTACATGCCCATATGGAACGTATGCTTATCGTAGAATGTCTTTTGGGTTATGTAATGCACCAGCTTCTTTTCAAAGATGTATGATGTCTATATTTTCTGATATGATTGAAGAGATTATGGAAGTTTTCATGGATGATTTCTCAGTTTATGGAAAAACTTTTGATAGTTGTCTTGAGAACTTAGATAAGGTTTTGCAAAGATGTGAAGAAAAGCACTTAATCCTTAATTGGGAAAAATGTCATTTTATGGTTAGAGAAGGAATAGTGCTAGGACACCTAGTGTCTGAAAGAGGTATTGAGGTAGATAGAGCTAAAATTGAAGTAATTGAACAACTACCTCCACCTGTGAATATAAAAGGAATTTGAAGTTTTCTTGGCCATGCTGGTTTTTATCGCAGATTTATAAAAGACTTTTCATTTATTGCGAGACCACTTACTCTTTTGCTAGCCAAGGATGCTCCTTTCGAATTTGATGATGCATGTCTAAATTCTTTCAATTTATTAAAGCAAGCACTCATCTCTGCACCAATCATTCAACCCCCTGATTGGTCGTTGCCTTTTGAAATTATGTGTGATGCTAGTGATTATGCTGTGGGGGCAGTTTTGGGACAAACTAAAGATAAAAAGCATCATGCAATTGCTTATGCAAGTAAAACTTTGACAGGAGCTCAACTTAATTATGCAACCACTGAAAAAGAGCTTCTGGCTGTTGTTTTTGCCATTGATAAATTTAGATCTTATTTAGTTGGAGCTAAGATAATTGTTTACACTGATCATGCTGCACTAAAATATTTGCTCACTAAGAAAGATGCTAAACCTCGCTTAATCAGATGGATTTTATTACTCCAAGAATTTGACTTAGAAATAAAAGATAAAAAGGGAGTAGAAAATTCTGTTGCTGATCACTTGTCTAGAATGTACTTTAAGAATTCACAGGAACCCCCCATTAATGACTCACTCCGGGACAACATGCTTTACGGGATTAACAGATCTGACCCCTGGTATGCAGATATTGTTAATTTTATGGTTTCAGGTTATGTACCACCCGGAGCAAATAAGAAGAAGCTTATTCAGGAAAGTCGTTCACATATATGGGATGAGCCATATCTCTTCCGAGTATGCGCTGATGGCCTACTTAGAAGATGTGTGACCACTGAGGAAGGATTGAAGATCATCGACATATGTCACTCATCACCATACGGAGGTCACTATGGAGCATTCCGTACACATTCAAAGATCTGGCAATGTGGATTCTACTGGCCTACGATGTACGATGACACGAAGCAATATATCAGAAGATGTGGGCCATGTCAAAGGCACGGAAATATAAATACAAGGGATGCCATGCCACTCACCAACAACCTTCAGATTGAACTCTTTGATGTCTGGGGAATAGACTACATGGGTCCATTTCCCCCATCTAAGAAGTGTGAGTTCATCTTGGTGGCGGTTGATTACGTCTCCAAGTGGATAGAGGCACTACCTTGCAAACATGCCGACAATATCAGTTCGAAGAGGATGTTTGAGGAAATCATATTTCCAAGATTTGGAGTCCCCAGGATAGTGATAAGTGATGGAGGATCACACTTCATTGATAAGCGCTTCGAGCACTATCTATCAAGACATGGAATCCGTCACAACGTCGCTACTCCCTATCATCCTCAGACAAGTGGCCAAGCAGAGACTTCTAACAAGCAAATCAAGAACATTCTTCAGAAGACGGTGAACGAGATGGGAACGGCATGGAAGGACAAGTTACCCGATGCACTCTGGGCTTACCGGACAGCATACAAGACCCCAATTGGAATGTCTCCATACCAATTGGTATACGGAAAGACCTGTCACCTACCTGTTGAACTTGAGTTCAAGGCACACTGGGCCATAAAAAGATGGAATATGGACCTAGATATCGCCGGAAAACATAGAAGAATGCAATTATCGGAGTTAGAAGAATGGCGGGAGAAAGCATATCACAATTCAAAGATCTACAAAGAAAGAGTCAAGAGATGGCATGACAAGAGGATCAAGAAGAAGGAGTTCTCACCCTGAGATAAGGTATTACTTTTTAATTCCAGGGTGAAGCTTTTCGGGCATGGAAAGCTCCGGAGCAAATGGGAAGGACCATTCAAGGTAATTCATTCATCATCCCACGGAGCTATCACACTTCAAAATGACGAAGGTACGTAATTCAAGGTAAATGGTCAACGTCTTAAATTATTTTTGGAGCATAGTCTTAGGAGGCGTGAGCGTCGCTGAGCTATCTAGATTAGATCTTGGGGCTATATATGTCTTAGTTATTATTAGATTCGATTAGGTTCGCTTATAATCAGTTTAGATCTATTATATTCGGTTATTATTATTATTCGGTTGTAATAAATGCCTCAAGATTAATAAAGATTATTATTAGTATGTCTTGTGTGTCTCTACTTTATTTTTGTGCAAGAAAGCAGAAAACAAGTATGGGGGAGATTCCTGACATGTCACACACACTTCGATCACACCACTCCATGAACCAGGTACACACTCTGCACACTTTTATTACACACTTACACACTTACACACTCACCTTACCCAGGATAACATCTCGGGTGAAGTGCTCACCGATATCCGTGCGCTTGCGGATCCTATTTCCTAATTGCGTTACCAAATATCAACAGCCATGACACCGCCTATCGATGGAGAGGCTGAGGCACGCCACTAAGGGGCCGGCCTCCCCCTAGGATCGGCCGCCCCTTGACTGCGTCGCCTCGCCACCGCCTTTGCGTGGTAGGCCATGGGCTAGTCATGGATCACTGCTCCGTGGGTTTTTGCCCAATTTGAATTGAGTTGATGGGCGTCTGAAAGTCCTTTGCTTGGTGTTGGTAATTAGTGACAATGCCTAAGTACTAATCCTATGCCTAAGTTGTATGTAGCATATGAGGATTAGTACATTCCAAGGTTGGTGGCAAGATGGACATGGTGATCATGATGGCTACACTTGGATTTGGATGCAACCCTATGTGATCAAGGCAAAGGTATATGCTTAAGGGTTGTGTTTTAGTAACCAAGACACCTAGTGGGTGTGGTTACATTATAGGATAGATAGACGTACTATAAAGAGGGGAATGACGCGGCTATTGAACTCCTAAGTGCCTCTAGGTGTGCATTTCATAATCATATGCATTTGGATAGAACTAATAACGCCTCGAAAAATGATTGTGAAAATACTAACACACTCGCACATGATGTGATCACTTGGTGGTGTTAGCACATTTGCGAAGGCGGTGGAGTTTGAGCGGTAGAGAGGGTTTGGGGTCCTCTCTCCCTCCCGTCGAGCTTGCGAGGCGGGATTCAGGCGTTTGAAAGCCCAAGTTTGGTTTTGGTAATTAATGACACCAAGTTGCTAATGCCATGTGTTAAGTGTTTTGAGTTAGGCATAAGCAACACATGTGATGAAGGTGTACGTGGCAAGGAGTGGTGGCCACAAGATCACAAAGAGATGGTGCATGGACATGAAATGTTGATCATGATGGAATGCACATAAAATGATGGACATGATGATCAAGTGGAAGAGAAGGATCTAAGAGCACAAGGCAAAGGTATAACCATAGGGTTTTTCCTTTTGCTGGTCTAAGATGAGTAGAGAAGTGATTGACCGGGTTTAGGATACATAGCCGACTATCAAGAGGGGCAATCACGGTTAGCTCGGGAATCAAGTGCCACTAGATCAATGTCTTGAGCATATGCATTAGGATCTAGTTGAGAGCCAACATAACGCCTTGAAAAAATGTTTGTGAAATGCTAACACACATGCACATTGATGGTGTACACTTGGTGGTGTTAGCACATTTACGAAGGCGGTGGTGTTTGAACGGTAGTATGGGGTTTGGGGTTCGCTCTCCCTCCCGCCGAGCGTGCGAGTGCGGGATTCAGGCGTTTTTGAGGAAATGAAATGCCTATTTTCCACTGCACCGGAAGTCGGAAAAGTAACGGAGGCGAACGGCGGTCACTGCGTTGACCGGACGCTGCACCGGACGCGGTCACGGTATGACCGGACGCGTCCGGTCAGTTCATCGCGGCGCGGGTGCTAGGGTTTGTGACTGGACGCGGGTCTGGCCTGACCAGCGCGTCCGGTCAGTTCAACTGAGCGTAAAAGTTAAGCGCGCGACCGGCGCGTCCGGTGCCTCACGGAACCGGAGCGTCCGATCAAGTGTCCAGAGAAGCAGAGCGCAGCGGAAGTGACGATCGGACGCGCGGCGCGTCCGGTCACGAGCGACCGGACGCGTCCGGTCGCAGCGGGAGCTTACTGGAACGCGACCGGACGCTGGCACTGTCGCGTCTGGTCATTCGCAGGAGCGCGTCCGGTCAGGGCAACGGCTAGTTCTGACGTGCACTGTTCACGGTTGTCTGGTAGTGACCGGACGCGTCCGGTCACCCTGACCGGAGCGTCCGGTCAGTGCGATTTCAACTGCGCCATCCGGTAACGGCTAGCTGCGTACCCCTTCGTTATAAATAGAGGATGTCCAGGGTTTGAGGGAATTGCTTGCACATTTTGAGACCTAGAGACATCATTTGAGCTAGAGAACAACCCCTCCACTCATCTCTTTGCATAGTTGCACATCTTGAGTGAGATTGAGTGAGATTCAAGTGCATTGCTTGAGAGTTGCATTCTAGAGGCACTTGATCTTTGAGTTGCTGCGGATTTCTTGTTACTCTTCCGTGTTTCCCGACACGGTAGACGGCTTGGAGCAGCGGAGGTGATTGAGCTCGCAATTGGAGATTGTTCGAGCCCTCACCAAGTGTTGTAAGGGGTTCGTGATCCTTCCCCGCGGGAGTTCGCGAATTGGATACTCTAGTGGAGCTCGTGGCTTGGAGGATCCCCATCTTGTGTGCGGTTGTGCGGTGCCCGCCGAGGGCTCGACTCTTGATAGTCGATTAGCTCGCGAACCGACAAGTGGGTGTATCACCACAACGGGGAGTAGCTTGCCGGGAAGCAAGTGAACCTCGGGATAAATTCTTGTGTCATTCTTTTCCCGAGGATTTCTCTTGTGTGATTGATTGATTGGTACTTCTCATCTCTACACGGCGGTATAATCACTCGAAGCTCTTCTCTCGTATTACATCTTGTATCTAGCTTGTTGTTGTTGTTGTGTTTAGTGGATAGCCTTGTACTAGACTTGTGTAGGTGGCTTGCTTAATTAGTTAAAGCTAGTGCTTTTGCTCCGCCACCTTTTGTACTAACTTGTGGTTAAGTAATTCTTGTAGAAGTTTTAATTAGGCTATTCACCCCCCTCTAGCCTATTTGGACCTTACAAGTGGTATCAGAGCCGAGGCACCGTTTATTTGAGGCTTAACAACCTACGGTGAAGAAGAAATGGCTCAATTAAGTTTGCACATCAACAACACCAAGAAGGCACCTCACTTTGATGGCACAAATTATGCATATTGGAAGGTTAAGATGACCGCACACCTCAAGTCAATCAATAGAGAAGTGTGGAAGGTCACCGAAACAAAATTTGAAGTTGCTAATCCGGAAGCACCTACTCCGGTGGAGGAGAAGCTTCAATGCAATGATATTGCCATTAGTGCTCTTCATGAGGCATTAGATGATAAGACATTTGAGCAAGTAAAGAACATAGAATTTGCACATGATGCTTGGGCCAAGCTAGAAGAAACATTTGAGGGCACCGAAGGCACAAAGACCGCTAAAGCATATATCTTGCAAGAAAAATTTTCAAGCTTCAAGATGCAAGATGATGAAAGTGTACCGGAAATGTTTCATCGATTGCAAGTCATTGTCAATGAGCTCAAGGCACTTGGTGAGGAGGTCAAGGACAACCAATTCTCTATGAAGTTCTTGAGAAGCTTGCCCAAGAGATTTGATACATTGATCACCGTGCTTGTGAGGACTACTTTGAAGGATTCAACTCCTCAACAAATATTTCAAGAAGTGATGACCGATGATTCATATAGAGAAGATGATGAGAAGGATGAATTGGTCAAGAAGAAGAAGGAAAATGAGAAGAAGGATGATGAGAAGAAGAAGAGTGTGGCATTCAAAGCCACCACATCCAAGGGCAAATCCAAGATTGAATCATCAAGTGATGAAGACACAAGCTCTTGTGATAGTGATGACATTGATGAGAAGATGGCTCTTTTTGTCAAGCAATTTGGCAAATTCGTGAAGAAGAAGGGCTTTCGTGCAAGAAGGAGGAAGAACTCATCCAAGAAGAATGAGCATACCATGAGATGTTTTAGATGCCATAGCAAGGATCATCTCATTTCAAAGTGTCCTTATGATAGTGATGATGAAGATGCTATCAAGAAGGAGAGGAAGAAGCAAAAGAAGAAGCAAGAAAAGAAGGAGAGCTCTCATAAGAGAAAGAATGATTCTCATGTTGCTACATGGGATAGTGATGATTCCTCAAGTGATGAAGAGGATGACAACAAGAGCAAGAAGAAGGGACATGCTAGCATTGCCATCCAAGAGAAAGTCTCCCTCTTCGACACTCCATCGTGCTTCATGGCTAAGGCCGCTAAGGTATCATCCAACGATGAGAGTGATCATGATAATGCTAGTGATAGTGATAGTGATGAAGAAGAATTCACTAAAGATGAACTAATCACTATGCTAGAAGATTGCACTCAACACTTTAAAGAATCTAGAAAGGAGTGCAAGAGCTTGCTTAAGGAAAAGAAAAACCTTATGCAAGAACTTGATGAGCTTAGAGCATCTTATGAGAGTCTAAAGGTAGACCATAAGAAGCTTCAAAAGTCTCACACTAAGCTTGAAGAAGCCCATTCCTCTCTAGTTGAAAAATGTGAAAACATGCCAACTAATGTTGAGAAAGCTAAAACTTGCAACATAGGCATATCATGTGATATAATTGATGAATCTTTTCATAAGCCTATTGTTGTTGCTACCACTAATCTTTCATGTAGCGCATCCACATCATCCTCATCTAGTAGTGACGGTCTCACTTGTGACTCCACACTAATAGTTGAGAATGAAAATCTCAAGAAGGAGGTAAAAGAGCTCAATCACACCTTAGCTAAGGCTTATGGTGGTGAGGACCGCTTGCTTATGTGCTTGGGTAGCCAAAGGGCTTCCCTCTATAAAGAGGGATTGGGCTATAACCCCAAGAAAGGCAAGGCCGCTTTTGCTCCTCACAAGACTCGTTTTGTGAAGAACAATGGTAGCTATTGCAAAAGTTGCAAGCAAGTTGGTCACATAGAGCAATATTGCGTGAACAAGAAATCCAATGCTAATGTATACTCAATTAAGTTTAATTCTTTCTATATACTTACCAAGGGTACAAATGGTGTTCATGCTAAGTTCATTGGTGCACCATGGATGGGCTCAAAGAAGAAAGCCATTTGGGTACCAAAGAGCTTGGTCACTAACCTTGGAGGACCCAAACAAGTTTGGGTACCTAAAAAGAATTGATCTTATCTTGTAGGTCAATTACAAAGCCGAAGGAAGGCATTGGGTGCTTGATAGTGGGTGCACTCAACATATGACCGGGGATTCTTGTATGTTCAAATCAATTGATACAAGTCAAAATGGTGGTTTTGATGCTATCACTTTCGGCAACAACAAGAAAGGCAAGGTCAAGGGGCTTGGTAAAATTGCTATCTCAAATGACATGAGCATATCAAATGTGTTGCTAGTTGAGAGCTTGGATTTCAATCTTTTGTCGGTGGCACAACTTTGTGATCTTGGCTTCAAGTGCATATTTGGTAGTGATGATGTTGAAGTCATAAGTGTTGATGGATCAAATTTGATATTCAAAGGATTTAGACATGGTAGCTTATACTTGGTTGACTTCAATGATAGTGAGACACAATTGACATCATGCTTGCTTAGCAAATCTAGTATGGGATGGTTATGGCATAGAAGGCTTGGTCATGTTGGAATGAAACAATTGAATAAACTTTTGAGGCATGACTTAGTTAGAGGCTTGAAAGATGTGACTTTTGAAAAGGACAAACCATGTAGTGCTTGTCAAGCCGGCAAACAAGTTGGAAATACACATCCTAGTAAGAGTGAAATGAGCACATCAAAGGCATTTGAGCTATTGCACATGGACTTGTTTGGGCCAACAACATACACTAGTATTGGTGGGAACAAGTATGGTTTTGTGATTGTTGATGACTACACTAGATACACTTGGGTGTTCTTTCTCTATGACAAGAGTGATGTTTATGATCTATTCAAGTCTTTTGTCAAAAGAGTGCAAAATGAGTTTGAAATCACCATCAAGAAGATTAGAAGTGACAATGGTAGTGAGTTTAAGAACACAAGAATTGAGGAATTGTGTGATGATCTTGGTATTGGACATCAATTCTCTCCAACCTACACTCCTCAATCCAATGGTGTAGTTGAAAGAAAGAATAGAACTTTGATTGACATGGCTAGATCAATGCTTAGTGAATACAATGTGAGTCATTCATTTTGGAGTGAAGCTATCAACACGGCTTGCTATTGTAGCAACCGTCTTTATTGCCATGGGAAGCTTGGGAAGACACCATATGAGCTATTGAATGGAAGAAAGCCCAACATTGCATACTTTAGAGTGTTTGGTTGCAAATGCTATATTCTCAAGAAAGGCACTAGATTGAGCAAGTTTGAAAAGAAATGTGATGAAGGGTTCTTACTTGGTTATTCTACCACAAGCAAAGCATATAGAGTTTGGAATCTCACAAATGGCACCTTGGAAGAACTTCATGATGTCGAGTTTGATGAAACCCAAGGGTCTCAAAATGAAGCTCAAAACCTTGATGATGTGAGAGGAGATCAATTGTCAAATGCAATGAAGAACATGGATATTGGTGACATAAGGCCGAGGCAAGTTGATGATGATGATGATACTCATGTGATCAACCAAAGTGTGCAAATTGATACAAATCAAGCAAGCTCTAGTGGTACTTATGATGAGGCTCAAGTTCAAGGTCAAACAAGTGGAAGCAACCAACTCCCAATACTCCAACCTACTAGTATTGCAAGAGATCATCCATTAGATCAAATCATTGGTGGAATTCAAAGTGGTGTTCAAACTAGATCAAGGCTAGCATCCTTTTGTGAGCACTACTCATTTGTGTCACTTGAAGAACCAAAGAAGATAGAAGATGCATTGAAGGATTCCGATTGGGTAAATGCCATGCATGAAGAGCTAAACAACTTCACTAGAAATCAAGTTTGGGAACTTGTTGAAAGGCCGAAGAACTACAATGTGATTGGTACTAAGTGGGTCTTTAGAAACAAGCAAGATCAAGATGGTGTAGTTGTGAGGAACAAAGCAAGATTGGTAGCACAAGGATACACTCAAGTTGAGGGTCTTGACTTTGGAGAAACATATGCACCGGTTGCAAGATTGGAGGCAATTAGAATCTTATTAGCATATGCTTGTGCACACAACATCAAGCTCTATCAAATGGATGTCAAAAGTGCATTTCTCAATGGTTACATCAATGAAGAAGTTTATGTTGAGCAACCTCCCGGTTTTGAAAATGACAAGAAGCCCAACCATGTTTACAAGCTCAAGAAGGCATTGTATGGTTTGAAGCAAGCACCAAGAGCATGGTATGAGAGATTAAGGGACTTTCTTCTCTCTAAAGGGTTTAAGATGGGAAAGGTTGACACCACTCTCTTCACCAAGAAGCTTGGAAATGACTTGTTTGTGTTGCAAATCTATGCGGATGATATCATTTTTGGATCAACCAATCAAGACTTTTGTGAAGAGTTTGGAAAAATGATGGCAAATGAGTTTGAGATGTCTATGATTGGAGAGCTTAGTTACTTCCTTGGACTTCAAATCAAGCAAATGAAGAATGGCACTTTTGTAAGTCAAGGCAAGTACATCAAGGACATGATCAAGAAGTTTGGATTGCAAGATGCTAAGCCAATGAGTACACCAATGGGCACAAATGATCAATTGGGTGGTGATGCTAGTGGCAACATGGTAGATCAAAAGCAATACCGGTCTATGATTGGAAGTTTGCTCTATGTCACCGCTTCTAGGCCGGATGTGATGTTTAGTGTGTGCAAATGTGCAAGATATCAAGCTTTACCTAGAGAAAGTCACTTGAAAGCAACCAAGAGGATATTGAGATATCTTAAGGGCACTCATGATGTTGGATTATGGTTTCCAAAGGGGTCTAATTTTGAGTTGATTGGATATTCGGACTCCGACTATGGTGGATGCAAGATTGATAGAATGAGCACAAGTGGCACTTGTCAATTGCTTGGAAGGTCTCTTGTTTCATGGTCATCAAAGAAACAAAATAGTGTTGCACTATCTACCGCCGAAGCCGAATACATCAGTGCCGGTAGTTGTTGTGCACAATTGCTTTGGATGAAGGCCACCTTGAATGACTTTGGAATAAAATTCAAGAATGTGCCATTGTTTTGTGACAATGAAAGTGCTATCAAGATGACTCAAAATCCGGTTCAACATTCAAGAACGAAGCACATTGACATAAGGCATCACTTCATAAGAGACCATCAACAAAAGGGTGATATTAGCATTGAGAGCATTGGCACCGAAGATCAACTAGCCGGCATTTTCACAAAGCCACTTGATGAAAAGAGATTTTATAAGTTGAAGAATGAATTGAACATACTTGACTTCTCCAACTTGAAATGAGTGCACCCCCACATTCTTATATGACATGCCTCTCCTCCAACATAGCAAGGTAAAGTTGTTTGGCATATCATCCATACTTTATTAAGGACATGTTTAGAACATATAGACATATTTGCATGATAAATAGGCTCATTCATGAAAATCAAATGAGTTTAATGTATATATGGTGCCACTATTACTTCTATGTTTGATTGATCGAGTGGTAGCATATGACATGTTTGTGGGCTTGCAAACCTAGTGTTGAATCTAGAAAATGAGCTCATGATGTGTAATTCAACATGGTCAAGATAACCCTTATACTTTATGAGGTGTGAAGAAGCTTGTCCTTGGATCAAACCGAATTACATATTCTAGGCAAGTGATCTAGATTGAACCATAATTTAGACTCCCTCATATTGATTGACTTGACTCTCACTAAAATTGGCACCTTTTTGGTGATTGTTGACAAAGGGGGAGAGAAAAGTCACAAAGATAGAAAAGTCACAAAAATACAAAGTTAAGTTACTAAGGGGGAGGGAAAAGCAAAAGATATGACATTGAAAAGGGATCAATTAAAAATTGAGCACACAAGTAGGGGGAGCAAGCTCATGAACTGTTTGTTGCATTTGTATGTGCATTAACATGATGAATTGTTGCATTGCAAAGCTTAAATTCATATTCATGTTTGTATGGTGATTGCTAGAATTAGAACTTGAATGATGATTTGTTGTGAGTAGCTTTACAAGTGGTATTTATAGACACCTTTGCTTATAATATTGATCTCACGGGGTACTTTAGTGTTTGTGATCTTTACAAGTGATGAATTACAAGTGGTGTCTAGCTACATCGATGCTAAGGATGGTATACAAAGGCAACTCCGATTGGTATCACGCTTCAAAGGTCCATTCTAAATACCTTAGCATCAATTTGATAGTAGTAACTCTCCCAAATTTCAAATCCATACATATGTGCACAATTGAACCAAACTCATGGAAGCACATATGTAGGGGGAGCTAATACTATCGAAATTGAAAATTGATTTCACTTCATATCTTTGTGATGGTTGTCATCAATTACCAAAAAGGGGGAGATTGAAAGCCCAAGTTTGGTTTTGGTAATTAATGACACCAAGTTGCTAATGCCATGTGTTAAGTGTTTTGAGTTAGGCATAAGCAACACATGTGATGAAGGTGTACGTGGCAAGGAGTGGTGGCCACAAGATCACAAAGAGATGGTGCATGGACATGAAATGTTGATCATGATGGAATGCACATAAAATGATGGACATGATGATCAAGTGGAAGAGAAGGATCTAAGAGCACAAGGCAAAGGTATAACCATAGGGTTTTTCCTTTTGCTGGTCTAAGATGAGTAGAGAAGTGATTGACCGGGTTTAGGATACATAGCCGACTATCAAGAGGGGCAATCACGGTTAGCTCGGGAATCAAGTGCCACTAGATCAATGTCTTGAGCATATGCATTAGGATCTAGTTGAGAGCCAACATAACGCCTTGAAAAAATGTTTGTGAAATGCTAACACACATGCACATTGATGGTGTACACTTGGTGGTGTTAGCACATTTACGAAGGCGGTGGTGTTTGAACGGTAGTATGGGGTTTGGGGTTCGCTCTCCCTCCCGCCGAGCGTGCGAGTGCGGGATTCAGGCGTTTTTGAGGAAATGAAATGCCTATTTTCCACTGCACTGGAAGTCGGAAAAGTAACGGAGGCGAACGGCGGTCACTGCGTTGACCGGACGCTGCACCGGACGCGGTCACGGTATGACCGGACGCGTCCGGTCAGTTCATCGCGGCGCGGGTGCTAGGGTTTGTGACTGGACGCGGGTCTGGCCTGACCAGCGCGTCCGGTCAGTTCAACTGAGCGTAAAAGTTAAGCGCGCGACCGGCGCGTCCGGTGCCTCACGGAACCGGAGCGTCCGATCAAGTGTCCAGAGAAGCAGAGCGCAGCGGAAGTGACGATCGGACGCGCGGCGCGTCCGGTCACGAGCGACCGGACGCGTCCGGTCGCAGCGGGAGCTTACTGGAACGCGACCGGACGCTGGCACTGTCGCGTCTGGTCATTCGCAGGAGCGCGTCCGGTCAGGGCAACGGCTAGTTCTGACGTGCACTGTTCACGGTTGTCTGGTAGTGACCGGACGCGTCCGGTCACCCTGACCGGAGCGTCCGGTCAGTGCGATTTCAACTGCGCCATCCGGTAACGGCTAGCTGCGTACCCCTTCGTTATAAATAGAGGATGTCCAGGGTTTGAGGGAATTGCTTGCACATTTTGAGACCTAGAGACATCATTTGAGCTAGAGAACAACCCCTCCACTCATCTCTTTGCATAGTTGCACATCTTGAGTGAGATTGAGTGAGATTCAAGTGCATTGCTTGAGAGTTGCATTCTAGAGGCACTTGATCTTTGAGTTGCTGCGGATTTCTTGTTACTCTTCCGTGTTTCCCGACACGGTAGACGGCTTGGAGCAGCGGAGGTGATTGAGCTCGCAATTGGAGATTGTTGGAGCCCTCACCAAGTGTTGTAAGGGGTTCGTGATCCTTCCCCGCGGGAGTTCGCGAATTGGATACTCTAGTGGAGCTCGTGGCTTGGAGGATCCCCATCTTGTGTGCGGTTGTGCGGTGCCCGCCGAGGGCTCGACTCTTGATAGTCGATTAGCTCGCGAACCGACAAGTGGGTGTATCGCCACAACGGGGAGTAGCTTGCCGGGAAGCAAGTGAACCTCAGGATAAATTCTTGTGTCATTCTTTTCTCGAGGATTTCTCTTGTGTGATTGATTGATTGGTACTTCTCATCTCTACACGGCGGTATAATCACTCGAAATTCTTCTCTCGTATTACATCTTGTATCTAGCTTGTTGTTGTTGTTGTGTTTAGTGGATAGCCTTGTACTAGACTTGTGTAGGTGGCTTGCTTAATTAGTTAGAGCTAGTGCTTTTGCTCCGCCACCTTTTGTACTAACTTGTGGTTAAGTAATTCTTGTAGAAGTTTTAATTAGGCTATTCACCCCCCCTCTAGCCTATTTGGACCTTACAGCGTTTTCGAGGAGTTGAAACGACTATTTCCCACTACGCCGAAAGTCGGAAATCGAACGGAGGTGAACGGAGGTCATAGTGGTGACCGGACGCTGGACCGGACGCGGTCTCTGTTTGACCAGACGCGTCCGGTTAGTGTTCAGTGTCTACGCGTGTTTTAGCTTTTTGATCGGACACGCAGCGCGTCCGGTCACTGTCGACCAGACGCGTCCGGTTATTGAGGGAGCTTACTGGACTCCAACCGAACGCTGGCACTGTGGCGTCCGATCAGTTCTTCAGCGTGTCCGGTCGCTGTTTCATTGTGCGCTGCTCAGGCTTGACCAGCGCGTCCGGTCAGTTATAGGACCAGCACGTCCGGTCGAGCCCAGCGCGTCCGATCGTTGCGTAGAGCGCGTCCGGTCGGTGGTTCGCGAAAGAGCCGTTGTGTGATCGGCGCGTCCGGTCCGCGCGACCAACGCGTCCGGTTAGCGCGACTTCGGCTGTTTCAAGTGCGTAACGGTTATATTCGAAGGGGTACGTCTATAAATACTCGTTGGCCGGCTCAAAGCTCTCTCTCTCTTGGACATTTGACACACTTGTGAGCACTTTGAGCTAAGCAACTCCCCTCCCACTCATCTCTCTTGCTTCTTTGCATATTTGAGGTGAGATTGAGTGATCCAAGTGCATTTGTATTGTGAGATAGCATCTAGTTGGCACTTGGTGATTGATTTGCTGTGGGATTCTTGTTTCTCTTGGTGGTTGCCGCCAACTAGACGGCTTGGAGCAGCTTGGAGGCGTTGGCAAGAGTTGGTGATTGTTCTTGGCCACCTCCGGTGATTGTGAGGGGTTTGTGCCTACCTCGGTGAAGCGCCAAAGGCAACATTAGTAAATTGCTCGTGTCATTGCAACCTTTTGCCATTTGGTAGGTTCTTGTGGTGCCTTTTGAGATGCTCGGTGTGACACCGATTAGCCACCGAACCACGTGGTGAAGAGGGACACAACAGAGACTAGCGTGCCGGCAAGCACGTGAACCTCGGGATAAATCTTGTGTCATTACTTTCATATTATGATTGATTGATCCCGGTGTTCGGTTGTCTTGGTATTCATTGTTGATCATATTGGTTGGCTCAATACTTCGCCCCTCGGTGATACCCTTCTAACTCTCTCTTGTATTAATTTCTTAGTTACTTTGCTAGAGTAGCTCTTTTGTGTAGCTTGCTAGTTGTAGTTTCCTTCTCGGTTTGACTTGTGCGGTTGAGTGCAAATATACTAGAATTGTGAATTGGATAGGTGGCTTGCAAACACCCCGTAGGCTAAGCAAAACACGCATCTCGCTATTTGTTGTATTGACAAACTTGTTTAGCTTGTCTTTGTAGAAAATTTTAAAAGGCTATTCACCCCCCTCTAGCCATCAAGACCTTTCAAGTGGTATCGGAGCCGTGGTCACCGTTTGCAAGGCTTAACAACCTCGGTGCAAGATGGCTCAAGTTATGTTCAATCATGTTAATGGCAAGCCTCCATTCTTTGATGGCGTCTCTTCCTTTGATCATTGGAAAAGGAAGATGAAGCAATATCTAGGCAATATACATGAGAAGGTTTGGGATGTGACCAAAGAAGGATACATCATTCTTGATGAAGAAAATCTCACTCTAAATGACCGCATCAACAAACAATGCAACACGGCAGCACTTGACACAATCTACTGTGCCATTGATGACAAAGTATTTGAGCAAATCAAAGATCTTGAAAAGGCAAATGAGCTTTGGATAAGGCTTGAAGAAACATATGAAGGCACTTCAACGGTAAAAAGTGCCAAGCTATATATGCTCAAGGACAAGTTCTCCACTTTCAAGATGAAGGATGATGAATCCATCCCGGAGATGTTCTATAGGCTCCAAGTCATTGTCAATGATCTCAAGGGGCTTGGAGAGAAGGTTGAGGACAAGGACTTCTCACACAAGTTCTTGATGTGCTTACCCAAGAAGTTTGCCACCTTGAGAAGAATGATCTTTAGAGAGGGATTGGACAAGGTCAAACCAACCGATGTGCTTGGAGATATAATGACCGATGGCCAATACAATGATGATGAATATGAGGTAGAAGAGAAGAAGGAGACCAAGGTCAAGCAAGAGAAGCCCATTGCATTTAAGGCTTCATCTTCTAAGGGCAAGAGCAAGGTGGAGAGCGATGATGAGACCATGGCCCTCCTAGTGCACAAGATGGGGAGGTTCATGAAGAAGAAAGGATATGGTGCAAGAAAGAGAAGGGACTTCATGAAGGCAAAGGAGGTGCTTTGCTACAATTGCAATAGCCCCGATCATGTAGTGGCAAAGTGCCCCTATGAAGACAAAAGATATCATGATGGGGAGTTGAAGTTGAAGAAGAACAAGAAGGACAAGAAGGAGAAGAAAGAGAAGAAGAGCTTCACTATCAACAAGAAGAAGAAGGGTGGTGGTTATGTGGTCACTTGGGATAGTGACAACTCCGATAGTGATGATGATGAAAGCTCTAGTGATGATGAGAGGACCACTAGGCGAGCCATTGCAAGCATCGCCCTCTCCAACAAGTCATCCATCTTCGACACTACATCGACATGCCTTATGGCCAAGCCTACCAAGGTAAAATATGACGATAGTGATGATGATTCTTGTGCTAGTGATGATTGTAGGAGTAATGATGAGGAGGATGAGGACTACTCCAAGGATGATCTATTGGGCATAATAGATCAAATGAGCAAGGGCTATAAGAGGACAACCAAGAAATACAAAATCTTGGAACAAGAGCTCATTGCCAAGAGCAATGAAAATAATGCCTTGATGGAGGAGCTTATTGCTCTCAAAAAGAGTAAGGAGTGCAAAGGAATTGAACAAGAGCTCAAAGCTCTTAGGAAATCCTTTGATGAGCTAGAGGCCTCTCGTGAGTGTCTAAAGGAAGACCACGAGGACCTTGAAGTTGCTCACACTAGGCTTAAGGAAGCCCACTCCACTCTACTTGAGCTCATCAAGGAAAAGGACCTCAAGTTAGAGAAGTTCATGAAGGAAGCTAAGGAAGAGTAAGTGATTGTCACTTGTAATATTGGACTAACATGTGATATTATTGATGATTCTTTATTTGTTGGTCCTACTAATGCTTCATGTAGCTCATCATCATCCACCACAACCAACTCTATCTCTACTACTAGTGATTCATCACTTGTGGTTGAGAATAAGACTCTCAAGAGAGAAGTGGATGATCTCACCCGCGTATTAGGAAATGCCTATGGTGGGGATGCCCGCTTGCTAAAATGCTTGGGTAGCCAAAGGTTCTCTCTTAACAAAGAGGGTTTGGGCTATACTCCCAAGAAGGGCAAGGCGGCCTTTGCTACTCCAAAGTCTCGCTTTGTGAAGAGCAATGGTCGTTATTGCAATAGATGCAAGCAAGTTGGGCATCTAGAGATTAATTATAATAAAATGAACAAGAACAACAACAAGTTTCATGCTAAAATGGATTACATTCCTTTTGATTCTTGTTATGTGCTTACCAAGGGTGAGAAAGGTGTGCATGCTAGGTTTGTTGGTACACCAATTGTGGGTCCAAAGAAGAAGGCCATTTGGGTATCAAAGAGCTTAGTTACTAACCTCCAAGGACCCAAGCAAGTATGGGTACCTAAGAAACATTAATTTATTTTATAGGTAAATTACAAGGTCGGAGGAAGGCATTGGGTGCTTGATAGTGGGTGCTCTCAACATATGACCGGTGATTCAAGAATGTTCAACTCTCTCAAATCAAATGATAGTGGCATTGATAGTATCACATTTGGTGACAATAGCAAGGGTAATGTGAAGGCTCTTGGAAGGATTGCAATCTCAAATGATCATAGCATTTCCAATGTGCTCTTAGTTGAAAAGTTGAATTTCAATCTTCTCTCGGTTGCTCAATTGTGTGATCTTGGTTTCAAGTGCATATTTGGTGTTGATGATGTGGAGATAGTTAGTGTTGATGGCTCCAATTTGATCTTCAAGGGTTTTAGATATGAGAATCTATACTTGGTTGATTTCAATGCTAGTGACACTCAACTCTCAACATGCTTGCTCACCAAATCAAGTATGGGTTGGTTATGGCATAGAAGACTTGGTCATATTGGCATGAAGCAATTGAACAAGTTAGTGAAGCATGACTTAGTTAGAGGCTTGAAGGATGTCACATTTGAGAAGGATAAGCTATGTAGTGCATGTCAAGCCGGAAAGCAAGTAGGCAACACTCATCCATTAAAAAGCATTATGAGTACCTCCAAGGCATTTGAGTTGTTTCACATGGATCTATTTGGGCCAACTACATACACAAGCATTGGTGGCAACAAGTATGGCTTTGTGATTGTGGATGATTTCACTAGATACACATGGGTATTCTTTCTTGTGGACAAGAGTGATGTATTTGACATATTCAAGAAGTTCATCAAGAGGGTGCAAAATGAGTTTGAGACCACAATCAAGAAAGTAAGAAGTGACAATGGAAGTGAGTTTAGAAATACAAGAGTTGATGAGCTATGTGATGAGCTTGGAATCAAGCATCAATTTTTGGCCAAGTATACACCTCAATCCAATGGCCTAGTTGAAAGAAAGAATAGAACCTTGATTGATATGGCAAGATCAATGTTGAATGAGTATAATGTGAGTCATTCATTTTGGGCCGAAGCAATCAACACGGCTTGCTTCTATAGCAACCGCCTCTATTGCCAAAGTTTCTAGAGAAGACACCATATGAGATCTTAAATGGAAGAAAGCCCAACATTGCATACTTTCGGGTATTTAGTTGCAAATGTTACATCTTGAAGAAGGGCACTAGATTGAGCAAGTTTGAGAAGAAATGTGATGAAGGATTCTTACTTGGTTACTCCACTACTAGCAAAGCTTATAGAGTTTGGAATTTGGCTAGTGGTTTACTTGAGGAAGTTCATGATGTTGAGTTTGATGAAACAAATGGCTCTCAAGATGAGGAAAATAACTTGGATGATGTGAGAGGAACTCAATTGACCAATGCTATGAAAGAAATGGATATTGGTGATATTAGGCCAAAGCAAGTGATTGATGTGGATGACAACAAAGATCAAGTGCTCCAAAGTCCAATTATACAAGCTAGTGGGTCTCTAATGCAAAATCAAGCTAGTACATCATCTCAAGTGCAACAAGATCAACAAGTGGCTAGTTCATCATCTCCAACTCATGATCAACATCAACATCCAAGCAATCAAGTCTAAGTGCTTCAACCAACTAACATTGCAAGAGACCATCCATTGGATTCCATCATTGGTGACATACAAAGGGGAGTTCAAACTAGATCAAGATTGGCATCATTTTGTGCTTACTCTTCTTTTGTGTCAATGGAAGAACCCAAGGACATTGATAAAGCATTGAGAGATCCGGATTGGATAAATGCAATGCATGAAGAGCTCAACAACTTCAAGAGAAATGAAGTATGGGAACTAGTTGAGAGGCCTAAGGATCACAATGTCATTGGAACAAGATGGGTCTTTCGCAACAAGCAAGATCAAGATGGGATAGTAGTAAGGAACAAAGCAAGACTAGTGGCTCAAGGTTACTCACAAATGAGGGTCTTAACTTTGGTGAAACATATGCCCCGGTTGCAAGATTGGAAGCAATTAGGATCTTACTTGCCTATGCTTGTGCTCATAATATCAAGCTATATCAAATGGATGTGAAGAGTGCATTTCTCAATGGGTACATTCAAGAGGAGGGTATGTGGAGCAACCTCCCGGTTTTGAAGATGACAAGAAACCCAATCATGTCTACAAATTGAGAAAGGCTTTGTATGGATTGAAGCAAGCACCTAGAGCATGGTATGAAAGATTGAGGGACTTCTTGCTAACCAAAGGATTTGTCATGGGCAAAGTGGATACTACTCTCTTCACCAAGAAGATTAGGAAAGACTTGTTTGTATTGCAAATATATGTTGATGATATCATCTTCGGTTCAACCAATCAAGATTATTGTGATGAGTTTGGGAAAATGATGGCAAAGGAATTTGAAATGTCAATGATCGGTGAACTTAGTTTCTTTCTTGGACTCCAAATCAAACAAATGAAGGAAGGAACATTTGTGAGCCAAACCAAGTACATCAAAGATATGCTCAAGAAGTTTGGCATGGAAGATGCAAAGGGCATTACAACCCCAATGGGCACTAGTGGAAGTTTGGATAGTGACAAGAGTGGCAACATGGTGGATCAAAAGCTTTATAGATCAATGATTGGTAGCCTACTCTATGTGACGGCATCAAGACCCGATGTGATGTTTAGTGTATGCATGTGTGCAAGATTTCAAGCCTCACCAAGAGAAAGTCATTTGAAGGCAACAAAGAGAATATTGAGGTATTTGAAGCATACACAAGATGTTGGATTATGGTATCCCAAAGGTGCAAGCTTTGAGCTAGTTGGATATTCGGATTCCGACTATGCCGGTGACAAAGTGGAGAGAAAGAGCACTTCCGGGACTTGTCAATTGTTGGGAAGATCACTTGTCTCATGGTCATCCAAGAAGCAAAATAGTATTGCACTATCTACCGCCGAAGCCGAATACATCGCCACAGGTAGTTGTTGTGCACAAATCTTGTGGATGAAGGCAACATTGAAGGATTTTGGAATCAATTTCAAGAATGTGCCATTGCTATGTGACAATGAAAGTGCCGTGAAGCTAACCAACAATCCAGTTCAACATCAAAGAACAAAGCATATTGATGTTCGTCATCATTTTATTAGAGATCATCAACAAAAGGGTGACATTGCTATTAAGAGTGTGGGCACCGAAGATCAACTAGCCGATCTATTCACCAAGCCACTTGATGAGAAGAGATTTCACAAGCTAAAGAATGAGTTGAACATACTTGACTTCTCCAACATGAGTTGATGCACCTCTCCTTCGAGCCCCGAGGTACAATTGGTTGACATATCATACATTCTATGCTAAGGACTTGTTTAGCGCATCTAGTCATAATTTACATGTTCTAGGCTCATTCATGAAAATCAAATGACTTTGAAGTTTATATGGTGCCACTATTGTTTCCATGTCTTGTATGATCTAGTGGTAGCATATAACTTGTTTAAGTAGCTTGTGATCCTAAGTGTTTAATCTAGATCACTTGTCTAAATATTTGCTTCAACATGGTGCATGATAACCCTCTAGTGAGGTGTGAAGAAGATTGCCCTTGGATCAAACCGAAGCATTTTATTTATGCAAGCAATCTAGGTTGAATCACAAACTTGATCCTCACCCCATAATTCAACATGATAATCTATCTAAAATTGGTCTCTTGCGGTCATTGGTGCCAAAGGGGGAGAAAATGTTGTTAACAAAGATAGATTCTAAAGGGGGAGAAAACCTAAAGGGGAGAATTGATAAAAGAAGGGGATCAACTAAAATTTTGAGCACACAAGTAGGGGGAGCAAGCTCTTAAACATGAATGTTGCATTTCCATGTGCACTTCATTTGTATAATGCATAGTTATGCATTTCTTTTTCTCCGATACATTGCTTGTGTGGTGACTTGCTAGTATAATTTGAATGGTGTATTGAGGTACTAGCATGAATAGGAAGTAGTTAGATTTTTCTTGCTTCATGTTTTTCAAAGAGGTACTAGAGCCTTGCTTATAATGTTGATCTCACGAGGTTTCTAGTTATGTTTGTGCTTTTCCAAGTGGTATCTAACTACACAAGGTGCTAAGACGGTGTTTATTGCTACTCCGATGGTATCATGCTTCAAAGGTCTATAATCTAAAACTCTTAGCACCTATTGATAGTCAATGCTCCTAATCTTTCCTATCTAACATGTATGCTTCCAAAATCCAAACATATAGCATACATGTAGGGGGGCCATTGCTATCAATTTGAATTCATGATCACATGTCCATAATTCTTACACATGGTAATATACTTGGACAATGTGACATGGGTTCAATTAAAATTTCATCATAATATCTTTGTGAAAGGGTTGTCACCAATTACCAACAAGGGGGAGATTGAAAGTCCTATGCTTGGTGTTGGTAATTAGTGACAATGCCTAAGTACTAATCCTATGCCTAAGTTGTATGTAGCATATGAGGATTAGTATATTCCAAGGTTGGTGGCAAGATGGACATGGTGATCATGATGGCCACACTTGGATTTGGATGCAACCCTACGTGATCAAGGCAAAGGTATATGCTTAAGGGTTGTGTTTTAGTAACCAAGACACCTAGTGGGTGTGGTTACATTATAGGATAGATAGCCGTACTATAAAGAGGGGAATGACGCGGCTATTGAACTCCTAAGTGCCTCTAGGTGTGCATTTCATAATCATATGCATTTGGATAGAACTAATAACGCCTCGAAAAATGATTGTGAAAATGCTAACACACTCGCACATGACGTGATCACTTGGTGGTGTTAGCACATTTGCGAAGGCGGTGGAGTTTGAGCGGTAGAGAGGGATCGGGGTCCTCTACGCCGAAAGTGTTTTCGAGGAGTTGAAACGACTATTTCCCACTACGCCGAAAGTCAGAAATCGAACGGAGGCGAACGGAGGTCATAGTGGTGACCGGACGCTAGATCGGACGCGGTCTCTATTTGACCAGACGCGTCAGGTCAGTGTTCAGTGTCTATGCGTGTTTCAGCTTTTTGATCGGACGCGCAGCGCGTCCGGTCACTGTCGACCGGACGCGTCCGGTCATTGAGGGAGCTTACTGGACTCCAACCGGACGCTGGCACTGTGGCATCCGGTCAGTTCTTCAGTGCGTCCGGTCGCTGTTTCATTGTGCGCTGCTCAGGCTTGACCAGCGCGTCCGATCAGTTACGGGACCAGCGCGTCCGGTCGAGCCCAGCGCGTCCGGTCGTTGCGTAGAGCGCGTCCGGTCGGTGGTTCGCGAAAGATCCGTTGTGTGATCGGTGCGTCCGGTCCACGCGACCAACGCGTCCGGTTAGCGCGACTGCGGTTGTTTCAAGTGCGTAACGGCTATATTCGAAGGGGTACGTCTATAAATACTCGTTGGCTGGCTCAAAGCTCTCTCTCTTGGACATTTGACACACTTGTGAGCACTTTGAGCTAAGCAACTCCCCTCCCACTCATCTCTCTTGCTTCTTTGCATATTTGAGGTGAGATTGAGTGATCCAAGTGCATTTGTATTGTGAGATAGCATCTAGTTGGCACTTGGTGGTTGATTTGCTGCGGGATTCTTGTTTCTCTTGGTGGTTGCCGCCACCTAGACGGCTTGGAGCAGCTTGGAGGCGTTGGCAAGAGTTGGTGATTGTTCTTGGCCACCTCCGGTGATTGTGAGGGGTTTGTGCCTACCTCGGCGAAGCGCCAAAGGCAACATTAGTAAATTGCTCGTGTCATTGCAACCTTTTGCCATTTGGTAGGTTCTTGTGGTGCCTTTTGAGAGGCTCGGTGTGACACCGATTAGCCACCGAACCACGTGGTGAAGAGGGACACAACGGGGACTAGCGTGCCGGCAAGCACGTGAACCTCGGGATAAATCTTGTGTCATTACTTTCATATTGTGATTGATTGATCCCGGTGTTCGGTTGTCTTGGTATTCATTGTTGATCATATTGGTTGGCTCAATACTTTGCCCCTCGGTGATACCCTTCTAACTCTCTCTTGTATTAATTTCTTAGTTACTTTGCTAGAGTAGCTCTTTTGTGTAGCTTGCTAGTTGTAGTTTCCTTCTCGGTTTGACTTGTGCGGTTGAGTGCAAATATACTAGAATTGTGAATTGAATAGGTGGCTTGCAAACACCCCATAGGCTAAGCAAAACACACATCTCGCTATTTGTTGTATTGATAAACTTGTTTAGCTTGTCTTTGTAGAAATTTTTAAAAGGCTATTCACCCCCCCCCTCTAGCCATCAAGACCTTTCAGCGTCTCCTTTGTTCCTTTGCGCAAATCAGCGTCAAAAAGCGCCTTTTGGTGATTTATTCCATGTATTTGTGTTTGTGACCTGCAAAATAATGTTCTCCAAATACATGTGGAACTTGGTTAATAGTAAATGCATATGTGATTAAGTTACCAATTTCTTCTCTTTTTTGTGACTTAATTGGCGGTCGGATTTGCAAGATAAAGACCACAAACACTAGTCTTCCCTGAGCTGACATAGCATGAAGTACCTCAGTTGGTACTGGTAATGGCATAGCATGAACCGGTATTGGCATAACATCAACCAGTGTTGGCATAGCATCTCTGCCTCCTTGGTCATCGTCCAAATCCTCTGAATCACTGCTAACTACATCACCGAAATCCTGTCCTCCTCCTCCTGCTCCTCCTCCTCCTCCCGCAGGAACTCGTTCGCATCGAAGTCATTGCTTATAAGACCTACTGAGAACCACCTCAAATCATCGACTGCCATTGGAGTTAAATGAAGCTGCTCCCGCGTCAACTGACCATCCAAATTCATGTTACCCAGAGTTGCATCCCCTTCGACCCCCTTTCTTGTTAATTGCCTCCAACACCGTCAATGGACGGCCCCTCCTGGAGACCCTGCATCCTGTACCCATTCTTCACCACCACCTTAGCCATGGGCACATTGGAACATTGGATCACCCTACTGTAGCGGGACCAATGAGCATGGTCGCCTAAGGGCATCAGGACATAGTGTGCCCTAGTCTTTCCACTATGAAACCTCCCCTTCAGTGTGAAATCACCGCCAAACTTTGCATTCAAATGGATACAAAGGTCGTTGAAGCTAGGAGGTTCATCAAACCATTCCAATTCTTCTTCCATATCCTCAAACATACTATCTTCTTTCCTAACACTTCCTCCGTAAAAAACTCGAATACAACAATCCATCTACAAATGCATTTGAGGAAACTTCATCAAGTCGTCCAAATTTCCGTACCTACTAACTACACCTATACTAACTAACTATACAAACTAATCTAATATTAACACCTATACTAACTATTCTAAGTAACTATAATAATTAACTATACTAGACTAACTATAATAACTAAGTACACTAACTATATTAACATCAGTACCTATACTAACCAATCTATTATTAATACCTATTCTAGATGTAATAATAAAAACCAACTAACTAAATATACAACTACAAACTATAGTACAACCAAAATAATCTCATCACATTCCTAACCCTAACTAAGCAGTCAAAAAAAATTTAAATCCTAATCCTAACTAACAAACATCCGAATCAAACTACACAACAGAGAAGGGGATTACCTTGACAATGACAGTGGGGAAGGTTGGGGCTCAAGGTCGGCACAGTGCCAACAACTGGCCAACGACGAGGAGAGGGAGGGAGATGGGGGCGGGTCAGGAGAGAGGAGAGGGAGGGAGATAGGGCCGGCTCAGGAGAGGGTAGGAGGACGGGGAAGGATGAGAGGGAGGAAGGGAGGGAGAGATGGGGCCGTCGGCGGCAATGGTCGGCCGGCGGCGCTGACCAACGCAGCGGGGTGAGGGGAGACAGCGGCCGGCTCTGGGGAGTGAGGGGAGAGAGGGGAGGGCAATGCGGTGGGGGAGAGGGGGCAGGGAGGAGCCAGCAGCGGCGGCACGAATGAGGGCGGCGAGAGAGCGGGGCTGGCGGCCGCGGCGGCGCTATCTCCGCTACCGGATCTGAGTGAGGGAGAGAGTGAAGGGAGGAGGAGGACGCAGCACCTGTATTACGCACTGCTGTGCCGTGGATGATGGCGCGTCAGTGCCGCGCCGCGGATCAGGGTGCGGCAGTGCCTGCCACGTCAGCGGTAAGCGGGCCTGGTCGCTGCCACGATGGTGGCCCTGCCATGCCGCCATGCATGGCACGGCAGCGTGGTTTGGCTGCACCACAAATTTGGGAATAGTTTTAAAAAAGGGTTAAAAATAAAACAATTTTGCCATAGGTATCACGTGGTTTATACACTGTCAAAAACCAGTGACTGTTAGAATTTTCAAACCATGTATTCTCAAGATAAAAGGCGTAAACACAAAAATATATATGACAAGATAAATATGAGTGCAAATGGACACTAATTGATTTGTTTTATTTTTATTTGAAGAATTCATTAGCATGGGCGAAGCTATTCAGTATCTAGGGGCGCAAATACATCCTCTCAAAAATTTTAAATCAATGATTATAACTAAAATTTTATCATATATGTATTTCACTATTCCCCGTGACACAAGTCTATGTAGTCCTCGCTCATTTGCTTTAGCTTCACCACTGTCTACTGCTCCATCCATTTCAAAATAAGTCCTTTTGCCTTTTTATGGATATATAACTTTTGTTACGTATTAGATATATGTTATTTCTTGATACATGCCACTGCTGACCATCGGACTCTAGTTTTATTCGTATACAGTATCACACACAAGTACAAGAGACGGTACGGTGGTGTTATCTGCTTATATTGTACTAGCTGACATATGTAGTCGTTTATGGATCCAAGATTGTACTATCATATCAGTACGCTTTCCCTTGATCACATGCTCACAGTGCATAGTAGTAAACCACAACATAGAACACACACGCCATGTCTTGTAGTTCACACCACCATCTTGTAGAGGGGGTGGTTTAAGTGATGCAGCAAAGCTAGCAGCAAAAAAAAACCTATCAAGTTTTTAGAATGTTGAATATTTAGTCATTTTACGGCATGCTTTAGTCTATAAATACGACGTTACATACGACATGACACGTATGAACGGAGCTTCAGAGAGGATCTTGACATGACACATATGAACGGAGCTTCAGAGAAGCTCTTGTAGAATATTTAGTCATTTTACGACATGCTTAGTCTATAAATACGATGTTACATACGATCTTGTAGAGGGGGTGGTTTAGCGACAAGAAGCAGTCGCACAGAATGACACATATGAAGCTCTCGTAGAATATTTAGGCCTTGTTTAGATACCCAAATTCACCCTCAAATTTCACTATATAAAAAGAAGATTCTCCATCATATCAAAATGTTGGTACATATATGGAGTACTAAATGTAGATGAAATCAAAAACTAATTGCACAGTTTTGTTGTACTTTGCGAGACGAATATTTTAAGCCTAATTAATCAATATTTGGACAATTATTATCAAATAAAAACAAAATTGCTACAGTGTGACAGGACATTTACTATGCAAAGTTTGCTTCCCAAATTTAGGATACAGTGTGACAGGACATTTACTATGCAAAGTTTGCTTCCCAAATTTAGGATCTAAACAAGGCCGGCCTTAGTCATTTTACGGCATGCTTATGTAGAGGGGCTGCACAGAATGATTCCTGCCTACCTGTGCAAGTAGGCTAAGTAGGCTGATGGACGGAGCTCAGGCCGAGGATCACAGAGAGGTTGCCAAGCACAATCACGTCTGCCCAAGGCCATGGGCACGGGCGGCACATGTGTGTGGCCCCCAACTCTCCCTCTCACCTTGTCTATATGAGCACCAACAAGCTTTCTATTTATGTTGAGCTCCTTCTTAGTGAGTGTACCATGTGGTACTAAACCCACTTTCACTTAACACTTATTATGGGCTTTGGAATTCCTTTGATTAATTGCTAAACTAACGATGGGCCAAGCCCAATTAATCCAACAGTAAAATGCTATGCTAGAAAACAAGGAAGTCATGTGTTTTAGACAATCTATTTTTGCAATACTTTCTACCAACGGTAACCGCTAGGTTGTGTTTAGTGGCCCCGCCTCTTCTGCCAATGAACTTCCTTGGACGGCAGGGCGGGCGTGGAATACATGTTAGTCGTTGACGTGCTTGGCTGCCCAAAAACCCACGGCGAGTCGGCGACTCACTTGCACTATAAAAAAAAACGCAAATCGTGAAGAAGCATGCAAGCGAAGCGACAAAGTAGTGTACATCTGGGCTGTGGTGGCTAAGAGTCCAAGAGCCAGGGTTCTCAAACTTGTCACACCTTTCCTTTAACCTGCATTGTTTATCCACCATTATTGACTTTGTCACACGTACTTGTATCGTTTATCCACACCACTACGCAGAGGACAAGCACCGCAAAGGACGGATCGATCAATTCAACGTATGCAAGTACAAGTGTAGAACCGAAACCTTAGAAATGCAGTACATCAAACCACTAGTTATTTTCAAACTTGTGACTTCAAACCTCACAGTTTGAAATCTCAGCATTACTACTCATCTGGATCATATATATAAAGCTGCGCCATCATCCTATTCAAGAAGAGCTGGTTGGCGTATGCGTATATGAGGACACAAGTGTACAACATAGGTACCTTCATACAATACTAGTGTAGTACTTTGACATGCATGTATATATCTTACCTATTTGCACTCCTCTTATTCATTGATCGTCAGAACTCAGAAGCAACTGCATCTCTCCTTACTCGACGATGCCACGGTAGGTCCGTCGAAGCTCGTCCACTAGCTTCTGCAACGCGACGCGTGAAGCACCTCCTTCGCTCACCGCCGACTTCGCCGCTTGCTGCGCCCACGTAGCCCTCGCCCTGATCTTCTTCCCGGCCTCGCTGTCCGCGTCCATCAGCCTCCGGACCTTCTCCTCAACCTCGGCTCTCCCGATGACGACGTCGACTGCTGCCGCCGTGCCGTGGGGCTTTGTGTGGACCTTAATGCCGGCGCCGACGATGTCCGCCACATGCCTCGCGTTCAGGTGCTGCTCCGCTATCATCGGCCATGCCAGGATGGGCTTCCCGGCCGCAAGGCTCTCCATGACCGAGTTCCACCCGCAGTGGCTCACGAAGCCACCCACTGCCTTGTGGCCCAGAATGCTTCTCTGCGGGACCCATCCACGGACGATCATGCCATGGGATCCGCCCATGTCCACCGACGGTGACCACGTGTCGGACCTCACCACCCAGAGGAAGGGGTGGCCGGACTGCACCAGCCCGGCAGCTATCTCGTCGAGCTGGCCGTCGGAGATGTGGGTCTGCGTGCCGAACGAAACGTAGACCACCGATCCCGGCTGTCGTCCGGCCCTCTCGTCGAGCCAGGCAAGGCAGCCCTCGGGGTCTTCTTCCTCTTCCTCGAGCCCCGACATGTCGCCGGCCGCGAGGAACAGCGGGCCGGCGAGCCACGCGCGGGCGCCAGGCTGCAGGTAGAATGACTCGAGTGGCGCAACGTAGTCCTCGTCCAGCGCGGCGACGCTGTTGACCAGGACGCCCCAGCTGAGCACGTCCGAGTAGCCGATTTCGTCGATGAAGCAGCGGGTCACGGGGTCCTCCAAGTCCGCAAACTTCACCACAGCGTCGGGGATCTCGTCCGCCGTGATCGCCACGTGCTCCGGCATGCCGTGCACGTGGAACGGAGAGCTGAGGTCGACGCCGCTGGCCGCCGCCGGTGGGCGGGTGATGAGTGCCTTGCAGATGGCCATGGAGAAGCAGGACATACCGTGGAACACGACGCGGCGGACGCCGGCGTCCGTGGCCACGCGGTGCGTGAATCCGAGGAAGAAGTCGGAGACGAGCGCGAGCGGCGGGGACGGGAGCGACGTGAGGAACTTGGCGAAGGGCTCCCGTAGGCGCGCCGTGGCACGCAGGAACGACGGGAACAGGGACATGGACGGGAGGGCGTCGGTGGACTCGACGCCGGCTGGCAGCGGCGGCAGCGACGGGAACGGGAGCTCGACGAGGCGCACCGACGAGGGCAGGCGGCTGGCGGCGAACGCGCGGTTCGCCGGGGTGGTGAGCAGGGTGACGCTGAGGCTCATGTGGTGCACCGAGAGAGCCGCGGCGAAGTGGAGCAGCGGGAGCGTGTGGCCTTTCGCCATGAAGGGGAAGATGACAACGTGGTCACGGCCAGCTGCTGGCGCGCCATTTGCAGCATCGTTCGCTGCGGTGGCGGTGGCGCCTTTGGTGGTGGTACTAGTGGCCATTGCAAAGCTAAGGCGTTAATTTGGTTGGGTGCTGCAGAGTTGAAGTCTTGATGGGGTTATTTATAATGTATATACATATACATACAAGCTTCATGACACGGTGTGTGACGTACCAAAGTCAAGTATTACTGCTTACTGGTCTACAGTATTTTTTCACGATGAGGGAATATAGCCCGTTTTTTATTAAGCAGAGAGAATTACACGACGCAGCTACGAGAGAACCCTCATAGCACAGATTACAAACCACCAAGCTGGTGGTGAGTGACCTGGAAAATAAACATAAACTGAATAAAAAAGAATACAAAGGAGGGCGACAGCCCACGACACCTAATACCTACCAACTGAGCTACGGCAAAGCACTCGTAGTGGTGGAAGGGCCAAGTCACCCTCGGTAGCAAAGCAGCTGCAAGAGAGGAGGTCGACGACACGGCGGCAAAGCATCCGCCAATGAACCAAACGACGGCAAAGCCTCCGCCGGGGGGAAGCAGTAGTGGCAAAGCATCCGCCACGATATCCAACAACAACAAACCGGACACCAACGCGCCCGAGGATGGCGCACGCCGGGGTGGGGCAGAGGCGCCACGCTGCCGCAGGGAGCAGTGGAGGCCGCCCGGCCGCTTGCTTGCTCGCCAGTGCGGAGGGGGCCCGCGGCCCGACGACACCGACACGCCCGAGCACGATGGCGCACGCCGGGGTGGGGCAGAGGCGCCACGCCGCCGCAGGGAGCAACAGAACCGGGAATGCCAAGGCATTACAGATGTGGGAGAACTTGGTCTCCAGAATACATACGAGAGTGGGTCGCTCCTGGACCACAAACTCCCTAACGACATTGCGACGCGCACGGACGTTGAGGCCATGCACGTTCCAAGCGAGGCAGCTATCTATTGGCGACATAAGCAACCGCTGTGTGACATAATAGGAAGGACACTGGAGGTTCAAGCCTCAACAGCGTCATCGTCCCCCGTTCGAGACGATGCCCAAGGCCTCCGAGTCAAGATCGCCTAAGAAGAGCATTTGCAGAGCTCGCTGCTTCCTGACGGACATGCTGCCGTTGATTGTCTCCTTGAACCTCCGCTGGATCTCCGAGTCGACCGAAGCATCGTCCACGTGCATCCCCAGCTTTTTGAGTAGCACGGACTGTGCTTGCTTGGTGGAGTTTGCCGCCCGCGGATTTGCCGCGAGCCTGCCGCTGCGCCTGATGGAGCGAGTAGACCTCGGCGTTCTGGAGCGACGCAGCCTCGGGCCCCCACGGATCAGCGGCGTCTGTAGAGGCAGGCAGATCCGGGCTTCGAGCTCCGCCTGGACCTGGTCGCTGTTCATAGGAGTCTGGTCAGTATCCTCGTCTGCGAGGCCACGGTTGTCCACCTCGTCGGCTGACAACGGGTTGGAAGAGGCCATGAACTCCAACTCCATCACGTCAAAGGGCACCACAACCTGGTTCGACGGAGGAGCCGGCCCAGAGCCGCGAACAGATGGGCTTGCATCAAAGGCACCGCAAATGAACCCACATGGGCCATCAAGTTGGGCCAGCCTAGCCGGAGGCAGCTCGGGCGACATAAGGCCGATGTGAAGAGGCAGCTGCGCCCGTCGCTCCTCGATCAGCCGCATCGGATCCGAATCAAATCCAGGAGCCGGTGAGCTGTCAACCTTCCAGGCCCCAAAGTCAAATTCACAGGCCTGCGCCTGCACGCCACGTCGCACAGGTGTAGCCTGCCCCCTGCAACCGGCATGGGCGAGGACGCGGAAAGGTGCGTCACGACGTCTCGATCTCGCTGCTGCGGCGATTTGACGTCCGGCGTCTCGCGAGCCAGGTGGCCACGGCCGAAGCGGCATGCGCCACGCCAGGACCATGCCCTGCGGCCTACTCCCTCCGTCCCCAACTACTCCCTCCGTAAAAAAAAAAAAAAAACGCACTCCAGCGATTTAAAATTTGGATCATGTTTAGATGTCAAATTTTCTCCTAAATTTCACTATGTAAAAAAAAGATTTTCCATTACATCAAAATGTCAGCACATGCACGGAGTACTAAATATAGATGAAATCAAAAACTAATTACACAGTTTAGTTGTACTTTGCGAGACGAATCTTTTAAGCCTAATTAGTCAATGTTTTGACAAAAATTCACAAATACAAACGAAATACTACAGTGCGAAATCTTGTACTATGCAGATTTTGGACATCCAAAATCAACCCAACTAAACACGGCCTTGTCCGGAAAATATTGCACTTTTATGCAGTGTCAAAGCAGGTTGAGGTGCCAGGGCACGGTGACCAATCGGCTTTCAAAAGCCTGTAACCTTCATGCATGGACGTGGCACCTTATTGGCCACTCATTTAAACTTCTAGAGCATTCTTTCCTGTAGAGCAGTTTGTTTGTTGTTAATAAATAGTGCGCTGCAAAACTGACATACATATGGTGTATAAGTACATACAAAAGTATTTTGGTAATTTTTCTGGCTGCATTGGTTTGTGTTTATTACCGGCGGAGGGAGTAGGTAGCAGCGGCCCTCATGGACCATCTCGTAGGGGTTGGGGGACCACCAGATATTTGGCTTCTCTGGCAAAGCCGGCATGCATGTATATACTCCGTACTTCGAGCCTACTAGTACATACTACGAGCCTGTTTAGTTGGCATGGGTACCCTAAACCTAAAAAGTGCTACAGTACCTGTCACATCAAATCTTACGGCACATGCATGAAGTACTAAATGTAGACGAAAGAAAAAACTAATTACACAGTTTGTCTATAAATATCGAGACGAATCTTTTGAGCCTAGTTAGTCTATGATTGGATAAATTTTACCAAATAACAACGAAAAGTGCTACAGTAGCCGAACCCAAACTTTTTCACCATCTAAACAGCCCCTACGTATAATTTTGGTAAATATATCCCTGTTCGGCTGAGCTTATCAGCACGGCTTATCAGCCGTGAAATAGTATTTTTCTCTTACAGCAAAACAGCCACAGCCGGCTTATAAGAAAAAAACAACCTGTCGAACATAGCCATAGTTTTTGAGAAATTTTACGGTGCTTCGCTGGAACTAGCGGTTCCACTTAAGGGCACTCTGGTCATCTTGTTGCGGTCATTATTTTACCTCATCGTACGAACAAAACACACAGAAAGTGGCCGGGAGGGACTCGCAGCCGCCGGCGCCTGCGTGCACGGAGGCGCACCTGTAGCCTCCAGGCTGCCGGAGCCCGGAAGCCTACAGGGGCCCGGCGGTGACCATCGTCTGCACTCTGCAGGGGCTCGTCGGCGCCGCCTGCAAAGGCCTACTGGGGCCAGCTGCGTCTGGGTCGGCTTTTCTCCCATGTGCGCAGCAGAGCCACCTCTGTTCCTGCATCTTGGCTCACCTGAAAGAGAATGCAGCAGCAACATGTATGGGCATGGGGGCAGCAAAAACAGTGACGAGGTCCGTGGAGACGGCGGCTCCCAGAGTGCCGAATTGATCAGGCCACAAGACCAGCACTGCCAGCGTTGAAGGGAAAATTTATGTATTGATCCCCATGAACTAATCAGTTCAGTAACCTATAAAAATACCACTATACCCTTATAACTAAATTTAGAATTGGTTCCTAGCCCACCAATATTAAGTTCCGGCCCACAACTTAAGTTCCTCCCTCTAGGTTCTTTTATTTTTTTAACCATTAGATCTAGATGGATGAATGGTTACCCTTTTTTCCAAGCACCGTAAAATTTTTAATAGTTTTTTATGGAATACATTTAAAATGGTTTGACTTATGGCAACAATAAAAATAAATGCCAACATAATCGGAAGATCTGAATACAATCAAGCATAGCTTCACTATGTAGAGGTAGAGCTCATCTTTAGGAAAAAAAATATGTAAAAGTTTCATACTCTTCTGAGCTACAATGAATTAGTATAAATTTTCGAAAGATTTAACCAGGTTTTAACAATTTCAGAAAATAACGGAAATCTTTATTATTGAAAAAAATGTCATACTCAAATGTGCCAAGCACCGACTAATAATATGCAAAAAAAAAGGGAATATAAAGTGAATCTACACAAACGGAAATCATTAGCATTTAGCAAATACATTTAGATCGCACTATGTCAGACACGGCACAATAGTCCATTGTTTTACGTGTCTAAGAATTTGTGTCTATGATACGGAGTCATCATAGATGCCTATAGACAGAACGCTTCTGTGATGATAAATTGGAAAAACAAAAAAAGAAGAAAAATCTCAATGCCAGGCTCAGAATGGCCTTAGACCGGCCACAGCGTGGGAGGTGCTTAAAATCATTTCAGCGTGCCATCTGTCCAGATGCCTCAACTCCGGCTTATCTTTACAATGTCGGCACCGATGCTGTCCCTGTGCGTGGACCCCAACCGCAGACCCTTTCCCCTCCTTCTCTCGATTGCTTTGGCGCGAGGGACATTTCATGCCGTCTCCGCCCAAATCGATCTCTCTATCCCCGCTAAATCAGTCCGCAAAAACCACACAAATCGATCTCGTCGTCCCCAAATCAAGCCCTCCTCGAAATCGTAAATACAGACCAACGTGCCGGCTCAAAATCATTCTTTATTCACTCAGGCATCGGTGAAAGAACAAGCCTCGTATCATCCCAAAACGAACTGAGCACCGCATGCCACAGTGGTGGGCACTGGTGCTGAAACACTCTCTCACCTGTTTCAGCACCGGCAAAAGCCCACGCTGTGGCCGGTCTTATCATTGGTCAACTACACAACTGTCATTGCATTACAACATACAAACATGACATCCAAATGGTAGCCATTGATAAACTTAGTACCACTAGACCACCTAATGTAGCCAACACTAACATACTTAACCTAGAAAACTATTCAAAAGGTGTATAACTACATAGAGCAGGTATCACCGCATTGAAAACTTGTTTCCATGTATCACCACATAGAGCAGGAATAAGTAATCTTGAAATTGCAGGGAATACTTTAATTTGGAGTAATAACAAGCCACGTAGCTGTTTGAAAAGGGAAAATTATCAAAAAATATATTATTCCCAAATGGTAGCCATTGATATATTATCAGATGATTTCCGGGTGGGATCATGTTTCCTACGATGGCTTCGGGGATTGCCACGACGAGATCGCCGTTGCAAGCGTCGATTTCATCGGCAAGAGGCCAATTTGTGGTCTTTACACAGGGAGGGGTGTTTCTAGGAGCCCCTACGAGGACAACGACTCCGGGGCATCGATCTCATCATCGATGGTTGCGGAGAGAAAATCAGGTAATGAATCTGTATCATATATCCTCCTCCACAGCCCTCCATCGCTGGGCACGTCGCGCTGAGGCCCTCCGCGTCACCTCCGCTTACGCCGCCGATGTCTCTGCGGGTCCCTTCCACGGCACCACCACCGATGGACCCCTCTGCCGCGGACACCCCGGGGATGCTCGTCGACGCCGGGGCTGGTGCGTGCGCGCATGCTGTTGCCATCGTAGCCGCCACTGAGCTCTCCAACTCCGGCTATGGGCCCCGACTGCGAGTTCACTCTCCACCCACATCGCCGTCGACGCCAGGCGCTATCGTCGTGGACGCCACCGCTGGGGCCAAGGCCATCACCGCCCCACTGATGCCTACCACTAGTGGATGCCAGTGGACAAGGAGTCGGTCATCGTCGAAGATTGCTTGGAAGACGAGGACGAGGAGGACGCCGTCCCCACGAGCAGGAGCTCTTCCCTGTCTCCTCTGGCCATACCCTTCTTCCCAGCCTTGTAGTCCGCGGGCAGATCCAAAGCTCAGCGTTGGAGGGAGGACTCCTATGACCCCGATCTCGACTGGGTCCAGCCATCGTCGCCATACCTAAAAGCTGCTCGTCGTGCTGTCGAGGCGACGGCCTCGGCCGGGCCGCGTGATGGGGGCAGCCCTGTCTCACGTCCGGTCGTCATCTCCAAGAAGCAGCGCCGCCGCCGCGCCAGGGCCAGAGAGGCCACTGGTCCTTCAATGGCCCCCAACACTCAGTCGATAGGCTGCCCGCGCACCAACGGCTCGGCCCCCAGCCGGCCGCACGTGTGCCCGTGCACCTGCGCCTATGACAGCGGCAGAGGGCATCGGCACCGGGCGATCGCCTTCCCCGTATGGTTGCGCCCATTGACGATGATGGCTTCACGCAGGTTCAAAGTCGTCGACGCAGGCGCTGCCATGGCCTGCCTCACCCTCGTCGCCAACGGCCAGTGCCGCCTTCGCTCGTCGGTCTCTGCTTCAACTGTCTGGCGGCAGACCACATCGCCGCCTGGTGCACCTTCCCGTCCCGCTGCCTCATCTGCCTTAGCAGGAATCACCGACGAGGGATTGTAGGGCTTTGTCGTCCGCCCCGACACCTCTCCTCGGACCGTGTGCGGGAGCCTCCAAGACGTTGTCTTCGGCATCGTGCCGATGAGGCCACCACGGTCGCGCTGGCTCACTCTCGCACCAACCACGTCCCGACGCCGCCGGCATTGATGATGGCGGCGGCGGCCGCCTGGGCACTATTGGCGCGCCAGAAACACACCATGTGGCACACATCATGGTCGGACGGATCCTTTGTCCGACCCCTTCGGTGTCGCTGGTGGCGGATGGAAGCCCACAGCCCTCCCTACATGCGCTACACGGTGGCTCGGACGGATCAAAGGGGACTGTGGGGGGCGCCAACCGCGCCCGTCGTCGACGCCGGCAGCGCCGAAGCAAGCTGCTGTGAGAGGTCAACACCGTCAGGCCCCTGGACTACGCCGACGTTGTTGACCCGCTCGCGCTTGCGTTGTGTGAGGGCGCGAGGTATGCCATTTGGGTTGATCCGATGCTCGATGAGCTCAATGCCTCCCTCATCGTGAGTTGGCCAACGGGAGCTTCTGTGCGGCACCCGTCTCCTCCGACAGTTGCCTCTCTGGAGGCTCAGGCGGCGCTGGCAGACACTCGTTCGCCGCCACGTATGGTCCAGCTCAACTTCGCAGATGGAGAGGAGTTGGGGGTAGATGGTGAGGTCGCTGCGGTACCAGCCACTACTACACCGTCGACCACATCTGCTGCTCCGCTAATTGGGTCGGTGTCTCTTGCACCTTCTATGCCTGGTCAAATCCTCGCCACAGGGGCGCCTGCTGCTGTGCAGCCACCTATCTGTGAGCTGGAAGGCCACTGCTACTTAGGAGAGCTGGAACATGGCCCGGGCAATGCCCTGATGACCCCTGTGGCACAAGTCCGGCCTCTCCCTCCCCAGCACGACGCACCACCGGACGACATTGACATTGGGGCCATCTTCATCAATGCCATCACGCTGCCTCTGCAGGAAAGTCTCCTTTAGGTGCCCCCCCGTCGGTGTGCCCGACATAAGGAGCATGAGAACTTCATTCCACGCCGTAGCGACAGACTGGCGGCAAAGTTCGTGTTCCGTGACCCAAACCCCGAGAAGCAGGTCAAGCGCATGCTCGTCAACAAATGGGAAGGACGGCCGGACGACGCTGTCATGAACACCCCAGATAAAGGCATTGCTGTGAAGTTCCATGCCGCCTTTGGGGGTCTGGTGTCCCCCCGTAAGCGCGAATATATGCGCGAGCTCTTCCATGAGACGAGCCAGTACGAGCCCGAGGAGCTCGAGTATTGAGCTGCGGCCGCCAGAGCTCGCTCGCTCGCCCCTGTCGCACTATAGTTTATTTTTTAGTACATCAAGGCTAATCCACCGCAAAGGACGGTGATTCGTGTTTAGTGTTTACTCCAAGCAGCATATGGCCTCTCGTCAAATCACTCCTTGGAGCGTGTAATATTCCTACTTCCACTTAATGAAGAACGTGCAACGCACGCTTTCGAAAAAGAATTTGTATCATATATCGTACCCGATCATGAAGCTACCGATATTCTTTCAACGATTTAGATGCGTTTTGGACTGGTTCTGAAACATTGGATCTTACGGCATATCCAAAGTTTGGGGTTTGTCGTTGGATTCGGCCTGAGGACAGAGGACTACACTTTGGCTCTGGCGTTCGTGGAAGCCATTAGGGAGGAAGATAATGGAAGAATCTAGATAGATTATGTAATTTTTTATTTCAGTTTTTTTCATGTGTAATTTGGGGATGTATTGTGCCAAGATTTAATATAAGTCCCCCTTTCCTTCACAAAAAAAATGTAAGCCATGCTCTCAAATATCAAGGCAAAGATAAACAAATCTTTGCTTGTATCAACTTTTGAGTTTTGCGTGTTAGTTACATATTTATGTTTAATTTGATCTCATTTTTCATCTTGTGTTGGAATCTGGTTAGACTATCACTAATACTGATTTGACAATAGGTGATAGCTTTTCAATTATTTTCTTCGTTTTTAGTTTCTGTACCACAGCACAAATTTCTTATTTTTACTTTAAAATGAAGGCTCGCCATAGCTATTATAACAGTGCGGTAGCCCCTCAAGCACATGAATTTTTTTTCTTACTTTATGGTTTTTAAAAAGTCTTAAGACCATTTTTAGAGACGGTTGAGTGCTGCTGGAAAACATTTTTAGGGGCAATTGACATAACAAACGGCCCCAAAAAAATCTATTTTAGGGGCAGTTCTCAGAAAATGCCTAATTTTAGCAATCGATGTTGCAGTAAAGGTTTTGAAAACCAGCCCTAAGAATCAATTTTTACCACCTCTAAAAATCTATTGTGTGCTATGGTGCGATTTTTGGTATTTTCAAAGTATCTTTTGTTTTAGTTTTATTCTTGTAGCTTCTTCAGTGATTTGGGATGGACCCAGTGATGCTAGCATGCAAATATGAGAATTTCCTTCAAGTGATGTTAGATTAAATCCCTTTTTGAGCACTTTAAATATGTGAATTTTATCCAAGCCTATTGCTTGTATAGGATATTTGCAAATCCATGAATTGCTCACAGAATATTGATCAATTGGGGTCGGGAAAGTTTTAATGCAAAGATATTAGAGGAGGTACAATTAAAATGTCATGATATGTGGTGGTTGTTTGATCGGTTTTTGAATTTTGCATCTTAGTTACATATTATGCCTAATTTGATCCTGTGGAGTTTGGTAGACTATCCCTAATACTTTCTTCAATTTAGTTTCGATAGTCACACAAAAAATATCTTATTTTTACTTTAAAAATCACGGCTAGTGATAGCTATAACAGTGTGGTAGCCTGTCGGGCATATGAAAATATTTTTTCTTATTTCTAAAAGTTAAATTTTTTTTTGGAGGCAGTTTACTGAGTCAATTGTCGTTGCAAAACATTTTTAGGGCAGTTGACTTAACAAAGTTTGTCCCTAAAATTTGATTTTTGGATGCAGTTTTAAAGCAATTCTTGATAATGCCTAATTTTTATCATTGATGTTGTAGTTAAGTTTTGAAAACCGGCGCTAAACTTTGATTTTGATCGTCTTCAAAAATCTTTTGTGTGGTAGTGTCTGATTTTGGGTATTTTAAAAGTCTTTTTGATAATAGTTTTATTCTTGTAGCTTGTTTAGTGATTTGGGATATGGATTCAATGCTAGCACATAGAAGTGAGAATATCCATCTAAAGATGTGTTATATTAAATCCCTTAATGAGTGATTTAAATATGTGAACTTCAACCAAGCGTATTGCTTTTATAGGATATTTGCAAATCCATGAATTGCTCGCAGAATATTGATCAGTTAGGGCCGGGAGAGTTTTTATGCAAAGATTCACAATGTATTATTAGAGGTGGCACAATTAAAATGTCATGATATCTGGAGTTTGTGTGATCACTTTTTGAGTTTTGGATCTTAGACACATCTTTATGTCTAATTTGATCTCATTTTTCATCTTGTTGTGGAGTCTGGCGTCTCGAGAAAAATAAGAAAGAGAAGGTGACCTTTTGCTTTTTTCAACCCTGTTTTTGTTATATAATACAATATACAAACACTAACATCTTTCAACTATCTTTTAGGTCTCAATGGTTTCATGCCCATTGAAGATCGGGCGAAGTTGTGCGTACCATTAGAAATCACTTGAGTTGGAAATGCCACCTTGTTTCAATCAAATGTGTTTTATTTATGCTTTAGTTGGAATCTTCAACAAATGAATTGATGGCCGTTCTTATCATTTTAGGTTTTTGGTTAAGCCAGATAGTGTATGCAATTAAATATGGTATCAAAGTTAGAACTGTCTGTGGCCCCTCCAGTTCCTAAAAAAAGTTGAACTATTGAGTTCAAGGAGTGCCTAGTACAATTAAATAAAATATTGTTGCTTGAAAGAATATAATGTTATTCTTGCTTGTCCTAAGTCAAAACCATCTTAAGTTTGCCCAAAGTTAACTATAGAAAGATCAGTATTTATCATATAAATAAATAAAATTGGATTCATATTGCATAGTATATATATCTAGATTCATAAATATTGATACTACTTTCTATAAACTTAGTCAAATTTAAGACCATTTGACTTGGACAATATTTTGACTTAGACAAAATTGTGCGTACCCAGAATGGAGGTGTGTAGTACCATCCTATGTCTAGGCTTGATGGGCCTCTACATGGCAGAGATGTTGAAGTATAATTGAACGGTAATGCTATGATTAGAGCGTCCGGACACCGAGAGTCCCTCTGAATGCTACTTGTCTCACCGTGTCCACCTATTGTATCCACCACATGTGAAAATATCTAATACCTCCCCCTCAAGTGACTACTCAGACTTATCTTCTCCCCTTCCATCTCGTCTCTCTCCTCAATGTCTCCGTAAAATTACATAGCGCCACCACGGCCTCCTTCCTCCACCCAAGCCTACCACGCAGCCTTCTCCCTCAGTTCGCGTAGCACCTCCCTGGCCTGTTCCCCAACCCCGGCGCCGACGAGAGGATGCCTCGCTGCTGCAGGGCGCCATTGCTGCCCCTAGCCGATAGCCACTGGGCACAAGTGCCAGGGCGCCTCAGGTCATCCCCGGCCGAGCGAAGGGCACCCACGAGCGCGATGGTGCTGATGGTTCTCACGCGCTACCGCTGGCTCCCACCCCGATGCCCGGAATCGACCGGCCCAAAATCTCCCCCCCTTATATTGCAAATGTAGCAAGTGTTTCAGATGTTTAAATGGTATGTTGCAATATTTCATATGGATGTTGCAAAAGTAGAGCAAGATGTTGCACATGTTGCAAGTGCTTCAGAGGTATGTTGCAAGCGTTTCTTCAAAATGATTCATCTTTTTTAGTCTTATATTGCACCAAGTGTTTTTATGTTGCAAGTTGTGTTTTATCAGGATGTTGCATATGTTTCACACATATGTTGCAAATGTATGTTCTAAATATTTCATATGTTTCAGACGTATGTTGCATTCAAGAGTTTCATGTAGCAAGTGTTTGATGTTGTTCGAAGAGTCACGGGACACGGTGAGTGATGGGCGCACGGACGAGGAGGGGTGCACGTGTGGGTCCTTGAACGGGGCAGGCTGCGCGGACGACGAATGGGGCGGGTGTAACACCCCAGATGTTTATCACCAGTTAAGCAAGGGTTTTGGAGTTCAAACATGACATGTGAAGTGGTAATGAAGATGTCGAAGCCAAGTCTATGGAATAGAGTCCCAACTTAAACTTGAATATTGCACCATCGCTTACATATAGGCCCTTTTCAAAAATGTATGCTTGGGTGGTGTTATTATAATATATTCATGTGTCTCACCTTAATACCTATCTATATTGGTCACTAGAAAAGTTTCATGAAGTTTAGAATCAAAAAGTCACATGAAATGATAAGTTATATCCTTGTTGGAATGACTTTACTAATTGCTGGAATTGCACCATTAAGTGAATGGAATTATAGACCATCAACCAAACCTTGCAAATATTCCCAAATGACTCTAGATGAACTCTATAACAAAAGTCATGAATGGTTCATGTTGAGCAAATGCCAAGAAAATACCCTAATTGGCCTAAAACACTAGTTTAGGCATTATCAAGTTGCTACTTTGACCAAAGTGAAAGTTTGACTTCTGTACCAATTATGAGGTTTGACCTCAAAGAAAAGTTGTAGTTCTTCTTATGTAGAACAAACTTTGTTTAATGGTCAAGAGCTAGTTTGGCCTCTAACCAAGTCAAATAGAGCTCACAAGATTCAATGCAGTGCTGTCTTGGAGCACAAAAATTTGGCTAAAGTCCTGAGTTTCAGTTTCGGGTACCCTACTTTGGAGCTTTATATCTTGCAACACAAGCTGATTCAAACCTTGATCCTTTAGTAGATGTTGTAGTTTAGATTGTGTACTACAAACCTTGTTTAAGCACCAAGGCCTAGTACAGTCTCTAACCTAGCCAAATAAGGGCACCAAGTTTGAATATGCTGCTTTTGTCTAGTCTTTAAGAAATCTTTTGTCATTAGGATTGGCACCCCGCGTTGTTCGAAATTTGTTAAGATACTCAAGTTGAGCCAAGAATAGAAGTTGAACCTAATTTGATGGAGAAGAGTATGCAAAAAGTTGGACTTCGTTTGAGCAAGTTGGGCATCCCAAAATCGTCAAAGACCGAGCTCTAACTTAAGCCTTATTAAGTCTTTGACACTTTCAACATTGGGCTTAAATATCCACTAATCCATGGCTCTAATGGTTGTGCACCCTTAATAGGAAATGTAGAGTAGGCCGAGATGAACAAACTTCGTTTAAGGCTCGTTCGCTAATTCGGCCCGTAAGAGGCCCAAAACCGGCGTCCACTTTACCCACAGCATTGCCCGCCATGTGCTCGACGAAATGCCTCAATGGGTGACATGCGCTCGGTGCATGTCGGCCATGCACGAACTGGCACCCCCACCTCCCTACCGCATGGTGCCCATGCTCCATCGTCGCCCCTCACTATGCCCGTGTGTTGCCTCGTCAAGTGGAGAAGCCGAGCGCTCGCTCTCGCCTCTCGCTCACCCCACTCTCGCTCCATGCCTGCGGCCTCCCACCACGTAGACATCGTCACCATGGCCGGCCCAACAAAGCTCCCTGTGCCGCTCCTTCCTGCTCCACGCACCCTCCTGCACCCTCGAAAGCGGAGCGCCGAGCCATCGCCGCCCACACATGCGGGCGTAGCCACTGCTGCCCCCGTGCATCGCCCTCACTGGCAGAGACCGCCACGCTGAGCAGCGCCACCGCGTGTCACCTTCCCTGCTGCGGCCGCACATGGCCAGGCCATCATGGGTCGCCTCCAGCAAGTTTGAGTGCACCCACGGGTGCGGGCGGACATGTTGGTGCTGCACTGCCTTTCTCCATACCGCCGGCGTGGCCACCACTAGGCCACCTGTGCACGTGGCTAGGAGGCCACGGGCCACCTCAGTCAGCGCTGCAAGCGCCTACGGACGCGTCCCATCACCACGAAACTCCTGTGCCGCTTCCCTAACACCGGCGACGACCTCACCGGCCAGAAATCGGTCGGCCGGCAACCCTCCTCCACCTCCTCTGTTTTGAAAGAGAAGGACCTCGCGCATGAATAGGACGATATCCAGGGGGTTAAGTGCAAAGCCGTGGCTCATTTGAATAGTGCTGAGAAGGATCTGTTTGTGGGAGTTTAATTTCTGTTTTCTGCGGGATCCTCGGTGAAAAGTCCTTGTCCTATATGGCCTTTTTTATTTTTCTTTATGCTTTAAATGGCAGAAACTTTGGAAATGCATAGTAAATTGTAGGAAAATCGTAAAATAGCAAATGAGGACTTTTTAGAATCCTTGTGAAATTGTATATGCAGTAGATCTATAGTATAGCATATTTTAGTTTAAAGTTTTAGTTCTAAAAATAGATCTTTGCATCTAGGTTTTCATTGTTAGTTGTTTTTGTATTTTTAATAACTAATTCTGTGGTGCCCCAAATGATGTGAAATTTTTATAGTAGTCTAGTGATGCCATTTATGTGCTGTAGTAAAAATTTCATGGTTATTGGTTGTTGTATGAGAGAGTTATTAGTGTATCTTGCTCTCACATGATTTATTGTAATAGCCATTTGTCTTTTTCATAGAGGTTGATATACATGTCCAGATGGCTTGAAATTTGGAGAGTAGACTATTGGGAGCATATGTAGGCCACTGTAATTTTGGTAGAATTTATTGTGCAATTTTGATATGTGTTCATAATTCCACCTAATTATTTAAATAAATTAGGAAAATGCATTAAAAGAATTTATTTAGGAATGGACACTATATTTTCTGGTGTTCATTAGTCATGTGTGACATGTTGGTAAAGTTGGTTTTGTCCAATTATATGTTTGCAACATAAGTTAATAATTATTTCTTACAAATGTGGTTTCTGGACAGATCTGGGAACTTAGCAAAGTTCTTCATGATAATGTGATTTGTTGTAAAACTTGTTTGTACAAAAGTTGTAGATAACTAATATATCTAGATGATGTTAAAATTTGGTGGCATTTGGCCACGTGGTTTAGGAGTTAGTTGTTTAAAGTAGGGTTATAGAATTGCTTGCTCTCTGTCTTGTTAGACCAGTTTCTGTGTTTGTGTAATTTTGATATGTTAAACTTTGGAATCATTCTGTGATGATTATAAATGAATTGTAGAAATTTCATAAGCTTTTCAGAATGTCTTCTTGCAAGTCATTTGGATTTATAAAACTCCAGATATGATTGATTTATGAAGCTACTGTTTTCAAGTCCAGAAATTGGCATATTCCAGTTATAGTTGTTGCTTCACCTTGACTTGCTTTGCATGTTGCTGAGTGTGATTCATGTCCTTGGTGATAAAGTTAGTACACCTGAGACTTTGTAAATCTTGTGTCATGTTTGGTATTGCCTTCCTTGCTATCTTAGCATGATAAGTTGTGTGATGTTTAATTAAGCAATGTGAAGTGCTTATGTGTGTTTAGTGTAACCTTATGTTTGTCTTACTTACTGTGTGATGCATCATCTATTTCATTTCCACGTATTCATACACTTGCATCTTACATCTCATCTAGGTACACTAGATGCACCACGTAAAGGACATGATGTGAAGCTAAACCCAAAGATGGTGTTGGTGGATCCATCCCGGAGATCGAAGGGTCTTGGAGTGCATGCCTGAAGTGGAGGTGTCACCAAGATGGTGCAAGCTAACTGAACTTACTTGTGTCGGATCCCAGGCAAGCCCCAGAGCATTATAAGCCTCCTACTTTTAAAGCAATTAATTATATATGTTATATGTATTATTGCATTAAGTGGTAGGAGTTGATTGGAACCCTTAATGCATGATATCATTTCTTGCCCAGATATATGAATCCATGAATCCTATGTAGACAGGATCGTCTATATGCTTAGCCCTGCTTAATTAGAACGGTAATGTCAGGTGATCTCCTGTCACCTGCAAGATAGGAAGTATTTGGTCACGGTTGGCTATATTTGCTATCGTGGAAAAGAACCAAGTGTTAATAATGAACTTAGACCAGGCAGGATGTCGATAGTAAAGCAACAAGGCATGGAGGTCTTGGGTGTGGAACTATCCCCGTCTGTGTCGGCTAAGGACTGATCCGTTGTACTTCCTTTGTCATTTTGAACGCAGCCTAACACTTAGCTGGCCAGCCTGAGGTTGCCGACCGTGAAGCCGAGTAGCTCAACTCAGGCTGCGAAACCAAAAAGTGTAAGTCGCCTCGGAGGGGAGTCAGGTGGGACCAAGGGCAGGTGAGTTAAAAGTCCTGAGCTTCCTGGCCACTGGAATCTCTGAGAGCGCAGTGCTGTTCGGGCCCATCCTGAGTAGTACTAAAGGTGACTGTTGACGACTCTTGCAAAGTATGCCCGGTTGGTGTTAGGAATACCCCCTCAGCTGAGTTGGAATCGATTTGAATCGCCGTCTCTCATGAATAGTGAGAAACTTGACAGAGTAGAGGCAACGTAGATTTCACTAAATAACTTGATGGTTCAGGAATGATGATGATGATGGCCTTATTATACTGGTTATGGTTAATATTGTTTGCTCCTAATAAAGTGATTGCTATAGTACATGTGCTAATCTAGATGACAGATTAATAATGATTAACTGGGTGTTTAAAGCCACAATGATTACTTATCTGTACTTAAACTTTTATGCAAATGAGTCAAGCTGGCCCCACTTATATAAAGCCATGCATACTCTTTGGTGTCACTTTATTTCTGGTTTATGACGGGTAAGTCTAGCTGAGTGCATTCTCGTACTCAGGGTTTATTCCCACTTGTTGCAGGTTGTGATGTATCATGGCTACTTTAAGAATTGGTTGGCTCCTGCCATAGTGGTGGAGTGTGATCATGGGCATGATCTTTCTGAGTTATCTTGTCTCCAATGCTTTTGTTGGAAGTTGACCTTGGTACTAGCATTGTCGGGTACCTAAATTAGGGGTACCCGAAACCAGCGATTAAAAGGAGTAAACCCCCAAGGAATCCGCGCCCTGAAATCCTCCTAAGAGAGATTGAGTTGAGGCTCCACCCACACGGATACACCGATCTGGGCCACGCGCGTATGCAGACGGGACGCCCTTGACCGCGTTCCGACTCGTACGAGACTCGCTCGATGGGAAGCCTCGACCCCCGGAAATTCTCTGACTCGCACGACCCAGGGTCGACCCGGCCGACCCTGCCTCATCCACCTACTCACCGACAAAGCATTTAATGCCACCACTTCCACCAACGTGGCCACAGCGCCGCCGGCGTAGGAGCAGCGTCCACGTCTAGTCTTACTTTTTACTGCCCATCCCGGGATGAGCAACGAAAGGCAGCTACTATTCTCGCCATGACACGCACTATCCGACCGTTATGTCCCAGGATTTCTGGGGCTCAGCCTTATCCATTTCCCGTCAACCCTCCTCCGCCACGTTCCGACCTGGCCTCGACCGCCATCAATCAAGCAAGGAGACTACTACCCATACGTCGACCATAGGGAATCGCACGTCCTCTGCAGCACCCCGGATGTACCGCTGTACCATCATCAACATCACCACGACACCCTATGGATGGCCTGCATGTACCGGGGCACGTCGCCACAGCAACACCAACAGTACCCACTCCGCTTTCTCCTCCAAGGCACCTCCTAGGGCTTGTTATAAGCCTTATCCTCTCCTTGAGTCTATAAAAGGGGAGGGCAAGGAGCACTCCGGAGGACGACGGACGACGGAGGACGAAAGACAAAAAAACGAGACATCTCCCCACTTCTGAGATCATCACTATGATCTTGGCTTGTATGTTGGTTGGTTTGAAATTCCTCGTGATTTCGTTGGACTACCGGAGTTATATGGGCTCAAGTGTAAGAATTTGATCACTTCGGTGATTGTTTTTGTACTTGTGCTCTTATAATTTGGACGGTTCCGTGATAGGGGGCTGCTTGAAAGTCCCGTTGCTTCTTACGAGCGTGGCAGCCGTTCGATGCTAGCGCCCCGGAACAGACGTCCGGGCGCTAGCAAGTCCCATAATTGAATTATGCTAATGTATTTTCTCCTTGATTTTTCAAGCGGACTAAGCTGCAGCCATTGACAAGTTGTCCAAAACTTCTATGTTATTGTAAAGATCTCTTGGATGACACCGATATAATTTCAGCTTGATTTTTTATGTAGTCTGGGTTGCTGTCGTAACCTGTCCAAACGTTCTCCATATTAAAGTAGTTAAAAATCTCTATGAAAACACCAAGATAATTTTCCTTCGTTATTATTCATGTAGCCTGGATCGCCAAAAAAAAAAACATGTAGCCTGGATCGCAGTTGTCAAATTCTCCAGACCTAACTATGGTGGAGTTTATTACTCGCATAACACCTCTGTGCTGAGGTATAGAACTGCTCAGCAGTCATTTTCCCCAAAACATAGTACACGGGCACTCGGGCAGGGGCAGGTAATTCTATTTTTACAGGCAACTCTGAGAGAAGGATGGTGTCGCTTCCCATTGAAATAATAATTAGCCATAAATAACAAACTGAGCGTGTGTCCAAACTGACGAAGTAGGCAATAATTTATGTCTCCCAGAAATTTTACGCCAAACGCAGGCTTTTTGGAATTCATTTTGTTGTTAAAAATATAAGAATTTTTAATGGTGCAGAAGACTATAAATCTGGGAGATATTGTACAGAATATAAACATTATTTGGATGTCATTTACATATGTTTTTTGTGTTCATTCATACTTATTCCCCTGATAACCTTGTGTTGCATGCACACCTCGCCTTGAAAATAGGAATAGAGGTCGTTTGCATGTCCAGCGATGTATGTCTGGCCATACTAAAAACTGGTAAACGGGCGCTCAAGGACACCAGCGGCGGATCCAGCAATCAAAACCTGTGGGACCAGCTAGTAAGAGCTGTGGAGCTATACCATATATGCAACAGTAAATTTCTACTAAATTCTTTAAAAGCTGTGGGGTCAGATGGCCCCACAGCTTACACATGCATCCGCCACTGAAGGACACGTCTCCAGAAAGGTCCAACTCTAGTATCATTTCGTCCTTTTTCTGAGGCCGAGGCTTCCACGTCTCTGTGGAACCGTTTTACCCGCCATTTTCCTCTCCTCTCCCCCCATCTAGAGGAGAGGAGAGATGCAGCTGACGAGAGCTCCACCGAATCCTGACCTCCCAAAGCTGTGATCCATCCAAACGCAAGGAAAATGATCAGGCGACAACGCGGCATGGCTCGATTCCTGCAGCTGCTGGCCGGCGCGGCCGTGCTGCTGCTAGCGGCGTCGCCGCTGGCCATGGCCGGCGACGACATTGTGGAAGTCGGCGTGAACTGGGGCTCGCAGCTCTCGCACCAGCTTTTCCCCGATGCCGTGGTGAAGATGCTCAAGAAGAACGGCATTGCCAGGGTGAAGATGTTCGACGCCGACCCCTGGCCCGTCGGTGCGCTCGTCGACTCCGGCATTGAGGTCATGCTCGGCATCCCCAACGACATGCTCGAGACCATGAGCAGCAGCTACGGCAATGCCCAGGATTGGGTCAAGGAGAACGTCACCGCCTACGGTGACAAGCTTAAGGTCAAGTACGTAACGTACATTTGCCTCTCGCATCATCCTGCAATGCCATTCATGAATCATGACCTCGCATTAATTGGTTTTCTAATGACGAACAAAATGTTGCTGTTTGCTTGATGATCGAGAAGGTATGTGGCAGTGGGGAACGAGCCATTTCTCAAGGCCTACAACGGGTCATTCATGAAGACCACCTTCCCGGCGCTCAAGAACATCCAGAAGGCACTTGACGAGGCCGGCGTCGGCGACACCGTGAAGGCAGTCGTCCCGCTCAACGCCGACGTCTACGTCTCCCCCGACGACAAGCCATCGTCCGGCGCGTTCCGGCCTGACATCAACGACCTCATGACCGACATGGTCAAGTTTCTGCACGACCACGGCGCGCCTTTCGTCGTCAACATCTACCCCTTCCTCAGCCTGTACCAGAGCGACAACTTCCCTTTCGAGTTCGCCTTCTTCGACGGCGGCAAGAACATCAATGACAAGGGCGGCATCAACTACGACAATGTGTTTGACGCCAACTACGACACGCTCGTGCACGCGTTGAAGAAGGCCGGCGTGCCCAACCTCAAGGTCATCGTCGGCGAGGCCGGCTGGCCTACCGATGGCAACAAGAATGCCAACCTCAAGCTGGCGCGGCGGTTCTACGACGGCCTCCTGAAGAAGCTGGCCAAGAACGAAGGCACCCCGGTCCGGAAGGGCAAGATGGAGGTCTACCTGTTCGGCCTATTCGACGAGGACATGAAGAGCATCGCGCCGGGGAACTTCGAGCGGCACTGGGGCATCTTCACCTACGACGGCAAGCCCAAGTTCCCCATCGACCTGACGGGGCAGGGCCACGACAAGCTCCTCTCCCCAGTTACCGACGTCAAGTACCTCCCGAGCCAGTGGTGCGTGTTCGACGACGGGGCCAAGGACAAGTCGAAGCTGCCGGGCAACATCCAGTATGCATGTGCGAGCGGCGACTGCACGGCGCTCGGCTATGGCTGCTCCTGCAATGGGCTGGACGAGAAGAGCAACATCTCCTACGCGTTCAACATGTACTTCCAGATGCAGGACCAGGATGTGCGCGCCTGCGACTTCGACGGGCTCGCCAAGATCACAGACAAGAACGCCTCCACGCGCGGCTGCCTGTTCCCGGTCCAGATAATCAGCGCCAGTGGTCGGGCGGCGCCATCAGCTCTGTTGTTGGCGCCGCTTTTAGCATTGGCTGTGATGTTGCTCGTGTAGTGTGGATTTCGTGACTTCGTGTAGAACTGTGTTCGCGTGACAAATTATATGCATTCCTTGTTGGCAACTGGCACAAATTAAAGATGGGCCAAACACCAAAACACTAAAGCGTGGTGCAGATTGCGAAACAGCACATCACCGTCACCACGCTGCGAGGGTAGGTTTACAAGCAAATTATAGCAACCGGTATAGTGCCCGTGCTAATGCTACGTCATTATTTCAGAGATGCACATGAAAACAACGATACAACAGTATGTCTGACCTTACAAGAATCACTGGCTCAACCGAGGGATCAAGAGAACAAACTTAGAAATGCTTCACCTTAGAAGAGGCTATCGAAGTATCGATACAATTCTCTTCTGCAGTTCCATTGGCCATGACATTGCATACAGAGGGCTGTGACAATTGGACTCGAGCATGAGCAGCAATCATAACTTGCTTCTGCTATTTGCCCAACAGTTATCATGGTAGGACAATCCATCCATTCCAAGGAGTGATGGTTCACTGAAACCAACCACCCCACAGACGAACGCCAAGACGTAGGAAACAGTCACAGAAACTATCAAGATGGAAGTGGTCGCTAAAGATCCTGTACTTGTGCGGCCAGTTCCAGAATTTTCAAGGACATCAGGCAGCATGAAGTCTCCAAAGGTCTAATAAAGACATCTGGTTTTTAGTTTGTGCCGAGTGTGCAATGTCAGTTTCTCACAGAGGGAGCTGCAGGTAAATGGACATTGTTTAGAACCATAAAGAAGTATTATAGCTAAATGAAACAATTCACCAAATTATAGATTCAGGCACAAAAACAGGAACTGTTAGCTGCAGTTAATTAAAATATAATCATCTTATTAGTCTGTTAATTTTGTGCTCTGTTATGAGACAAGAGAAATGATCTATGCATACAAGCTACAATCCGTTTGCGGCCAGATACAGTTGCAGCTAATACTGAATATTTTGTCTAACTTATTTGCAATGCTACCTTATGCAAAAATGAGAAATATAGCCACTGCAAATATAGTATATAAGTTAACTGTAGATATACGTGCTTGGGAATTAATAAATTCATCCTGCAAGGCTGTAACATTTGCACGTAATACATGCAACATTTCTAGATCTATTGTTATACATTATACATACCTATTCGATTCGAACAACATCAGAGCCCCTCATGATTTTGAGCTTCCGACAGATAGAGGTAAAATAACTGCAAAGAAAAAAATAAGGCTAGCACTTCCATTGATATAAGGGAAACAATTTACAATGACATAGACTACAAACAACTGACCTGATCAACCTAGAACCAGCAATCCTGCTCCTTCAGTAATAGCACCATGTCCTTGCAACCACAACTTAAACAAAAAATATTCATAGTGCAAACACATGAGCATGCATAATACTACAGAACTATGAAAAATCTTCACAGCTCCTGTCGAAGGTTAGTTCATATTAAAATGATGCCTGCTCAAGCAGGTCACACCTTGACATTATATGTGCATGAAGCAATGTCAAAATAATTGCTCAAACTTTACTCTAGCCAATTTGCTCGTAAGAGAACAAAACTGATCCTTTCTGACTACTGATGGAGAGACTGAGGACTCAATGCCAAGCTCTGCCACTGATATCTTCTTGTCATCCTTCGACCTTGCTAACATCTGATTATCAAGAAACAACCTCGCAAGAATAAGAAACACTCAATTTGAGAAAGCAAACCATTCTGGTACCTCACATGAGCATAACTCCCAACCCAGTGCTATATACTTTGATGGAAAGTTTGAATAAATTTCAACAACCTTAAACTTATCAAACTTTGTCGGATGTATAACTGTACCAACTACCAACCATCCGAGCTCAAGGTATAATTCAAAGGATCAGAGATCACAGTGGATACTTAGGTATGGTATCTACAGAAAACCAAAATCAAATTCATTTTTTTCTAATAGGAGTATTTTTTTTACAAATGAAACAATAATCATAAGCGACTGATTAAGAAAAACAAATTCTCTGAAAGTAGTAGATTGAACATCACTTACCTAGTGTCAATTATTTCAAGCAGCTTACTTTGGCATTTCTTCCCAAGAACCAGAAAACATAAGAATATCATAGACATTAAGCAATGTTATCAAGCAAAAAAAAGAGTTATGTAGTTTGCGCATCACTGGAAAATTACATGTATCTTGGCAGTGCAAAACAAGATAAAATTTGTAAAGACTACCATCAGTCTCTCTCACTTACGAGCGGTCCCAGCGAAGAAGCGAGTCGATAGAGGTGGCGTCCAGGGACAAGGACCTACAATTGCTGCTCCAGAACTGGTGGTAAAATATTAACACCAATGCTTGCATGAGAAGGACCCTGTGTGGTAAAAATATTGAGAACATATTTTGTAAATGAACAAGAACCAGTCAGTAACAACAGGAGAAATGTCTTGGTACAAAAGCAAACCAGAAATAGGCTTATAGAACTAATTCAACAACAGAATGGAATCTAGATTAACCAAGGCCGCAAATAAGGAGTACTGGTATTAGAATTAGATATGTAATGAAACCATAGAGAAAACATGGTATTAATATCAAGCAATCTAGCAAGAGAAAGATCAAAAATCAAAATGGGTTGCATAACAGGAACAATATGGTGTTGCAGTAACCGGAGAGATGAGCATCACACAGGGGCAGACAAAAGAGCAGGCTCAGCCTCAGGCACTGGTGCTGCAGGAGGTACAGGTGCAACAACAGATGAAGGTGCAAGGGAAGCAGTCTTCTGTTCACCATGAGTGTTGGTCCATTCTCTGGATTTGACAAAACAATCATAAATGTCCTAGGCAGCAAAGATGCAATAAAAAAATTCCACCTTGCATGCAAATAAGTTATTGATGACAATTAACAAAAAATTAGTGGTGACAACTAACAATCATAGAAAATTAGTGATAACCTTTGAAGCTAGTAAAAACTCCAATCGCAATTCGTAACACTGTGCGCTCATGTCAGATCCTCATCTGCATCCACAGTTGACCTCCAATTGGAATGATGCAACTTGTAAAAAAACTAACTCATCAAGCATAAAACCCAGTTAAAAAATCCATTGGAACGATGCAACAAACGAAAGAAGAATCCATACCAACCACCCTGCCTCACAACAAAATAGGATAAAAAAACTATCAGGAAAGACAACAATGATAAATATTTTATTTTGAATCATCACGCATAAGGACCTTTTGTCATACAATCCACCACGAACAGGACCTCCTCCCACCGTCGCTTGCCCCATGGAACTGTCGGCAACACCTTGAGTTAGTAGCTAGGAGACTGGACAGGCATTTCAACAGAGTTAAATGTACCAGAGGTCCACTAACTTGTGAGGAGGTTTCAATTAGGTCCATCAACTTTTAAAGTGACTTTCAGGGTCCATAAACTTTGATGCCGTATCACTTAGATCCATCAACTTTCAACCTAAGTCCATCAACTTTCAAAGTGATTTTTCCGGGTCCATAAACTTTGTATGCCATATCACTTAGATCCAGCACGTGCTCCGTGTCATTGTGTCGAACCCAGTTAGGTCAAGGACGCCTATCTGAAACGACGACAAGTTCACATGGGGATCGAAACGATCATGAGCGGCTTCCGCCCCGGCCGACGCGGTGCCCGTGTACCGCGAGCTGCATGCATGGTTCACCTCAGCTCGCTCACTCAAGTGTACGTGTGTGTGCTTATTTGTGCCCCACGATAATCCAGGCATTCAGATATGGTATTGCTCCACGATAATCCAGGCATTCAGACGTGAATGCACCTGTGCTTTGATCTGATCGATCGGGGACGTACGATGGCCGGATCGAGAGCTCTTGCATCGGCATCGATCGGATCAGCTGCTTGTAGTGGTCGATGCCGCATCGGTGGGTCGAAACAGTAGCGATAGCGATCATCCGCGGGCGAGCACGTACCAATTCGCGATTCCATGCATGCGAGCAAATTAAAACTGCAGCGCACAGACGACGTGACACGTACGTACATACGGCACTGACGAAGACGACGTGTCACCGGCTACGAGACCGTTGTCGTGGGCGACCGCGCCGTGCTTGCGTTTCAGCGACGACCGGTCCGATCGAGTACGTGGACTCGGACCATGCATGATATGGCCACTCGACGCATGCATGCAGGCCATCTACTAGCAGGTGTACGGCACGGCGTCCGCAGACGGACGCGTCCGCCACGGGAAATGATCATGAGCAGGCCGACGCGGTGCCCGTGTACCGCGAGCTGCATGCATGGTTCACCTCAGCTCGCTCGCTCGCTCAAGTGTACGTGCGTGTGCCGATCAGATCGATGATGCGTGGCTGGGCGCACCACCGCGCAAGCATGCAGCACAGATCATATGCCAGCTGCTCGAAGCAGCTAGCCCAACCACGCGTCCACCGGCTGTTCGATCGCCCACCCAAACGACGCCAATGAAAACAAGCAGCTAGCTCGCTCGTCCCCGGCTTGCCGCAGCGCACCATGCCTAAGTGATATGGCATATAAAGTTTATGGATTCAGAAAGTCACTTTGAAAGTTGATGAACCTAAGTGATACGACATCAAACTTTATGGACCCAGAAAGTCACTTTGAAAGTTGATGGATCTAACTGAAACCTCCTCACAAGTTAGAGGACCTCTGGTGCATTTAACTCTTTCAACAAACACCCTTAGGTTCAATCCTGGATAGATCCATTAATCCAAGATAACAACGGCATGTCAATCCACCAAACACCAGCAGCGCATGTCATCGAGCACTAACAGGGCGACAGTTACTCAACAAATTAGAGGAGTTGGAGGATGGAGACTTCACCGTCATGGTAGCATGCGAGCTCCGTCTCATCGTCGACCAGGGCCAGACCTCGCCGCATGCCAAGAGAAGGGCCAGCATGCTGCCGCCACATTGCTGACCAGGTTTAGGTACGAATTCCCCCAACGACAACATAAATTCCGAGGCCGAGGTGGAGGGAGGTGGACGGGGGCGGCCCGGGTGCAGCAGTGGCCGCGGCCGTGGGCGTCGGGGTCAGTGTCATCGGAGGCCGTCACTGGAGGTTTGCGACAGTGATTAAAGTGTGAAACCGAGGAACGAAGTGCACGCACCTTATCTCGACGGGCGCACCCGCTCGGCTGCTGCCTGATGATCTCCGCTGGCCACAGCCTGATGTTCCTCTGTTCCTTGCGTCCACTGAACAGCAGCCGTCTGGTATCCAGTGCGAGGCGATCGCCGCAGGGAGCGACGGGGCGTGTCGATGGCGGCAGGGAGGGACGGCGAGCGACAGGGCGTGGCGCAGCCGCTCGGCGGATGTCTTGATCTCCAGTGCGTGGCGCTCGGCAGACGTCTTGTCTCCAGTCCATGGCGATAGCGGCAGGGAGAGGGATGCGCGTACGGCGGCGACGAATGATGCCGCAGCCGCTCGGCGGACGTCTTGATCTCCAATGTGAGGCGATGGCGGCAGGGAGTGACGGAGCGTGGAATCACGGCAGGGAGCGAGGGAGCGACGCGAGCGACAGCGATCGGGAGTCTGGCACATCAATCACGCGCGCGTGAACAGCGGCACGGCTGCCTTGTGTTGGGCGCAGGGGAGGAGGATGATGATGATACAAGCCATTCAATTTGAGTCAGCAAGGACAGAAAAGGCTTAAAATAGAATCTGGACAGTTCGTTTGAAAGATGTGATTTTTTTAGATATATTTTCTAGGGTATACGAAGGGGTGGCATCTTAGCGGGGGAGGTTTTATTGTGTGGTTTTAGAAAAGAAAAAATCGGTGCACTAGTAGGATAGAAAGGTAAATATATGACATTTATGGAGAAATTTGGATACTTAGAACTCCAAACATTGGCCGTTCGCAGATTTGTCACTGGACCCATATTCATAAACACAGATGGACCCATTTATCATCCACCTGAGTGGCAAACAGAGTTTATAAGCAAACTAGCAAAGAACCGTCAAAACTCTTGCCACGAAGGAACCCTATCAGGGCATGGACTTCGCTGGGTTGCTCTAAGTCGGCAAGCAAACCTAAGATGCCACCTCTGGTTGTAGTATCAATCAAGAGATTAATAGTGAGTAGAATTTGGAAAGTTCAGCAAAGGAAAAAAAGCTTAATAAAAAGTAAAGGTAGATTAATTTGATTAGGTTCGGTTAGATTTGTATCGCTCGGTCATGCCCTTTAACATTAGGGCCAGTTTGGCAAGGCATTGGCTTTAATTTGGCTTCTCTTGTGAAGTACCTTCTCTTGTTGATGAGGACATCCCAGCCGTGCACGCTACCTCAAGTCCAAAGGATACAAATCAAGGGCCACTTACAAGAAACCATGCCAAGAAACTACAAGAGCAGGTGAATTCATTCCTAACTTATTATAATTTTAACATTTCTGATAATGTTATACTACCTAAATGTCTTATCTCCATGATGCTTAGGTTTATACATGAAGACGTGGAAGGGACATGGCTGAAGGATCAAGACGCGGTGCTACAAAATAGCTCCGTCGAAAAAGTAACACGGGTGGACGACCGGACCCAGAAAAAAGTAACACAGATGGAAAGTAACACGGACGGACGACCGGACCCAGGGAAAAGTAACGCAGATGGAAAGTAGCACAGACGGATGACCAGACCTAGGAAAAAGTGATGTAGAAGGCCAATAATCTATCAGGGGCAGAATTTGGTACAACTTCCCATGCAAAACTGTACTAATCTACAAATTTTTGTGGTGCATGCTGCACATGGCTGGAAAGCCCTTCAAGTCTACTTTCACACCCAATAAACGGTTCGTCATTTAGACTTGCCAATAAGGAGTTATGGCCAAATTAGTGGACACTGCTCTGGAGGCCAACAGTCACGCGAAACCACTTCGGGAATCCATTTCGAGGGGACATTTCACATTGCCAATCTTCAGAAACTCCACTTTGTTTTCACACCTAACTAGGAGTGTTGTTCCTAGTATAAATATCCCCTACCTCTAAGCTATTAGAAACCTTTTGATGAATTGATAAACCCCTCATATTGCAGCTGAGCTCTCGAGTGCCTTACTCAAACCTTTGTTCTTCCCTGTCCTTCTTGGATTTGTGAAGTGATCCCTCTGGGTTCCCCTAGTTCATGCTCTATGATTTTCATTATGGCTGCACCGTTTTGTGTGGATTAGTTCCGGATTATGGTTCTGCGGTTGTTCGGAGATCGAGTCGAAGTCTTCACAGTTTTGGTACCTCTCTCCTTGTCACTTGGTCGCATCCAACCTTTGTCAGATATAAAGCTAATTATCCCGCTGTTCGCAGCAAGTTATCTTTGATTCATGACCTACTGTCGTGAAGATCGGGCCACCCCAAGGACGTTCCTTATCAATTCGTATCAGAGCTTTTGTTGTCACGGTAGGTTTCACCATTATTCACATATTTACATTTGATTTATCCATCGTTTGCTACAGTTTTGGTTCATCACCTAAAGTACACTGAAAAGCCACAAAAAAATCCTATAGCCTTTTGGCGGTACTGCTATCTTTGTGTTGTTGTGTTTATCAAGTTGTTAGTCACCATCTTCATATATTTTGCATTGTGTTTTGTTTGTTATCCGTACCCTGTTAGTATAAAAAAGTCTAAAAAAGAGAGAAGAAAGAAGAAAGAAAGATTCAAAAAAAAGAGAAGTGAAAAAATTGAAAGTAGGGGCTATGTTGTGGGTTGTATAATTATAAATTTCAGTTTACATATTCAAGTTGATGGTAATCTCCATAGCAGTAACTTCATATCTTTTGAACACATCAAACCACTTGGGTTGCAATACTGTAGCCTCCCTTGTTTAACCTCCTATAGCTCCACCAAAATCTGAAACCGGAACATTCAACTCATAATCCTTGCGACCTCTCAATCACTTCCGTTGAACTGCTACACTAGCACACTCACTGTCCTTGAGAACAAGCAAGACCATTGGTAAGTAAGAGGTGAGGTTGTGTGATTCCACAAATTTACCTATTCCACTTTTCTTGCATAAGTGGTAACATGTCAAGATCCAATTCGAGTATTCATGGCGGTCGTCATGGAGAAGAAGAACCCCCTGTTGCACGGGCTGAGTTACGCCAAATGGTAGACTCGCTCTTGGAGGCCATGGAGAGGATGCTTGATGCACGCATGCCTGCATATGGACGAAGGGCTCCTCGGCATCAATATGATGAATCTGGTGGTGAAAATTTTGATGCAGGACATGACCGTTTCAGAGATGGTCGTGGTGGTGGTAGGCAAGCTGGTCATCGTGGCCGAGATGGAGGATGAGCTCACGAGCGTGGTCATGACCACCATGTGCGTTTTGAAGATGAAGAATTTGATGATTTTGATCATGAAGAGGGATCTAATGATAATGAAAATCCCTTTGCAAATGATGGGCTATTTGGGCGGCGCCGAGATCGTCACCAGCGTGTTGATCATGAAGATAGAGAGCATCATCATGGTCGTCATAATAGGGATGACCTGGACAACAATGCTCAAGTCAACTTGGAAGCAAGGGTGTTGAGAAAGGAGTTAGTCGTGCTAGTCACAGGGTGACCAGACGCGTCTAACTCTGGGACCGGACGCGTCCGATGTGCTAACCCTAGATCGGGCAGTGCCGCAGTGGTGATCAGACGTGTCTGGAATCGGGACCGGACGTGATTTGACCCCAACACGAGCGACTAAGTCAGAGATGACCGGACTCTGACATGCATCTGATCAGTGGCGATCTGACACATCCGGTCATGCTCTGAACCTCTTAGTGTAGTTTTTCCACGTGACCAGACGCTCAGTACTACGTGTGACTTGACGTTGATGTGTCACGTCTGATCAAATGAAGCAGCGTGTGAGGGAGAGACCGGACATGTTCGGTCAACCCAGAGCGGCTCTGGGAGCTCTCTGGACTCAACCTGACACTGCCTCTCCTATGTCCGTCAATTTCTAATGGTGCGTCCGATCAACGTGTCAGAGCTTCTCAGAGATAGACATTGGGTGTCAATGGCTATCACATTTGAATAGGGACACGTGGCTCTCGTGGAGCGACTGGATGCAGCGACCGAACGCATTCAGCCAGTGCGCAGATAGCCCAATAATAGAGCCAACGGCTCTATTGTTTGGGGATGTCTATAAATAGTGGTTGGCCAGCTCTTGCTCACTCTCTTGGCCATTTGTATTGCCTATACACTCTTGTGAGCCTAGCCAATATTCTCTCACTCACATAGCTTGATTAGTTCATCACTTTGGTGAGATTGAGACCATCCAAGTGCATTGCTTTGAGTGATTGCATCTAGAGGCACTTGGTGATTGTGTTTCGCTACGGGTTTCACTTGTTACTCTTGGAGTTTGCTGACTCCTAAACGGCTTGGAGCAGCGAGGATCGTCGAGCGGAGGAAGGTGCTTGTCTCCAGCTCTAATCGTGGTGATCGTGATGGGTTCTTGACCTTTCCTCGGCGAAGAGCCAAAAGGTACTCTAGTGGATTGCTCATGGCTTGTATGATCCTCATCTTGTGTTGGTTGTGCGGCACCCGATTGCGGGTTTGACATGTGATGCCAATTAGCGCGTGAACCTCCAAGTGAGTGTATCGCCACAACAGGGACTAGCTTGCCGGCAAGCAAGTGAACCTCGAAGAAAAATCTTGTATCATCCATTGTCTCCATGATATTCTTGTGGTTGATTGGCTTCAATGGTGATTGGTTCATTCCTCGACACGTCGGTATAATCATCACCACCTCTCTTGCACTTACTTTTCCTAGTGTAGCTAAGCCCTTTAGTGTACCTAGTTTTACGGTCTAGCAAGTGTCGGTCTAGTGGTTAGTTAGGCTCTTTAGTTTGTCTTTGAGAGCTCACAAACTTAGTGGTAGTGACATAGCCTTGTGTGTGAATTAGAGACTATAGCAACTAGAATTGTGGTTAGGTGGCTTGCATTTTTAGTAGGCTAGTACAACACTCGCTTCGCCTCATAATTGTCTAACCGGTTTGCTCAAGTGTTGTTGTAGAATTTTTTTATAGGCTATTCACCCCCCCTCTAGCCATTAGGACCTTTTAAGTGGTATCGGAGCCGTGGTTAACATGATTTGAGGCTTAACAACCTTCGGTGTCAAAATGACTCAAATGAACAATATCAAGAATGTAACACCCTAGGTGTTTGGCTCCCATATTTGCACTTGCATTTCATAAGCATGAGCATCATTCATCTCATTTATGCATTTGTTTTGCTTGCAACATGAGCGTGCAACATGCTCTCTTAAGTTTGTTTCAAAATTGTTAGCTTATGAAATGTGAGTGGAGCAACATGTAGATGCAACATGTGTGTCTCATACTTTGAAACATGGCAATGTTGGTAGTATAACATGATAAGATTAATTGTTGCAACAAGAGCTTGAAACATATGCAACATGATAGTGCGACATTGTAGTTGAAATGTTTGTTTTGTTTATTTCAACCTATGTGACATTTGGGTTTGTGTGTGACCAAGGTGTACAGCGGTCAATTGTGTCCTATAGTACCTTAATCACATTTAGGATCATTAGTGGAATAATGTTCATGTTGACCAAAATAACCAAATTACCCTCCTAAGTGCTGTTGACCAACTCTTGACCTCTAGGATGCTTTAGTTTGACTGTTTAAAAATTCTAGCTTAGAGATATTTCATGGAGGTGCCCCGTTAATCAAAGTTATAGAGAATTTCATGGGGAAAAAAGTTCTAATATGGTCATCTCATGAAAATGGCTAGAACATGCTCAAAAGTGGCCCACAAGTCAGTCTTAGGGGCTATTTTGTGACTTAGCATTTTGGCTAAGTCTTAAACTAAAAGGCAGTTTCACTGTACCCTACTTTGGAGCCATGTAACTCGTAAACCATGCCGAATCAGCCCAAGCTCCAATTCACAAAGTTGTAGTATTACTGTAGCTCTACAACTTTGTTGTTATCATCTACCGCTAATTCGAGCCAGATTAGGAGATATGGAGGCTCAAAGTACGGCTGTCAGTCACCCCTATTGACACCTGAGACTGAAACTTCAGTTCAGTCATGGCCGACCGCAGTCAAGACGCCACGGTGGCTGCTCGCGCGCGCATGGCTGCTCGCGCGCGCGTAGGACGCCACGGTGTCGCTCTTGCATGTCTTTGGAAGCAAAATCTTGAGCCCCAGTCAGTTTTCCCCATTCCCTTGCCTCTCTTCTTCTCGCACGGCCATCTCCGACAAGCAGGCGCCACCGCGAGCTCACCATGGCCGCACACGCACGTCACCACACCGCAGCCCACCAAATCATGCCCACAGCTCCGCCACCACCTCACGAACCTCGTCGACCACTCCATTGGAGCAGCCGAGCTCAGGGTAAGTGGCATTGCTGATTTTTTTCCGCTCGGAGTTCACCGGAGCACCGCCGCCCCCGCGGTCCTCCGTGGCCAGCACTGCACAGCACTCCTCCATCCCATCTCACCCTCGTTTCATCTTTCTCGTGGTTTATAGAAGCTTAGGTGAAGATGTCATCTCTTGGTTTGAGTTGTAGAGGTCAGAACGGAAGGGAACCGTAGCGAGCTCTCACCGCAGTCGCCATTGCCGCCTAGGCTAGCTTCTTTCCGTTCTCTCCCTGTAGTTGGCCCTTGGCCGAGTTAGGGTGCGCATGGGGTGCGCCGTTGGTCGTAGTGCATCCTCCGAAGATGTAGTGCCGTATTCCATTGTAGTCTAGCAGGAACGTGGAGCTCGCCGGAGTGACCCGTGTGCCGCCGTGGTACGGAGCACGTGGTCCAGCCTCTCCGTCGCACCACCGTCCATTTCGAGCACCTCATCTTCTCCACCATCGTTCATCAGTCATTCTACCTCTCTGCCCTTGCTGTTTTGGTCACTGGAGATGACCGGAGCACAACGGCCTACCACCACCATCCGCCACCGTCGTGGTCAGCCCCTCCCCGAGCCGGTAGAGTCTAGGAATTAGGGTTCACCCGATGCGGGAGGTTGAGGCGAACCTAGTGGTGCCTTCAGCCTCGCCGGAATCGCCACCGGCGGCGAGCTCCGGCCATCGCCATTCCTCCCCTGCTTCCTCTCTCCGTCTGGCAGGCCCCGCCTGTCAGGCGCGCGCGGGGGCAAGAGCCGACGCAGGCCGCGCGCTGTGTGGGCCACGCTGGTGTTGGTTGGGCCGGCCCAGTAGCGGTTAGGTTTCATTTTTGTTTTTGTTTTCTTTTATCTTTTCACAGATTTGGATACTATTTTGTAAAATCCATATCTCATGTCGTGTAGATCCAAATGAGGTGATTCCAATTGTGTTTGGTTCTATATAAAGTGTAGTATTTAGGAAAAATATAACATACATAGGTATTATTTAAATTCTGGGATAAATAAATGGACATTTGAAATGTGTTTTAAAATAGATGCAAACTTGTTAAATGGATAACTTGAGTTGTAGTTATCCAAAAATTATGAAATCTGGTGGGTGTGCTATTTCATGTCTATGCTAGCTCTGGTAAAAATTTGGACATTATTGCTTGAGTAGTTTTCAAGTTATGCTTTTGTCATTTTATATTAGGAGATGCTTGAATGAATTTTCATAATTTTTATATATGTGCAATGTTCTTGAAATTTTATGGAGAGTGTCCTGGTACCCTAAGGTTGCTAATAAAAATATTTTTTCTGTTGTTTAATACATTTCAATATGATTTCTTAATTATGCAAAAATCAGCCTTGCTAGCTTGTGAATTTTTTGTAGGGAGTTTCTTTAGATAAATTTATCTCAAATTTTTACAGTAGTCTCCTAGTAGGGCATAGAGTCCCCTGTAATTTTTGTAGAATTTTATGAGCAGTTTGTATATATGTTTATTTTCTCACTTAATTAATCAATTAAATTAAGAAAAGGATTAAAATAAATGATTTTATTTGGTGTACTTTACTTTCTGATGGTTTTAGCTCATGTGTGAACTAGTAGTGCCTTTGGGTTGGTCAAAAAGTTAATTTGGCACTTAAGTAAATAATTAATTTTCATATTTCTAGGTTCTCTGGATAGCTGGTAGCATTTCTGGGTTTAGACCTTGATAAAGGTGTTTACTAGGAATCTTATGAATACCAAAGTTGTAGTAAACTTGTTAAACTACCTTGTTTCAAAATTTGGTGGCATTTGGCCCAGTAGTTTAGGAGTTGTAGCTGTTTAAAGCTGCTGTCCAGAAATGGTTGCTCTCTGTTTGGAGAGGGCAGAGTTCTGGAACTTTGGGAATTTGTCTAGGTAAACTTTGGAATCAAGTCTTGAGGTCTGAAAATGAATTGTAGAGAATTTTATAAGCTTTCCAGATTGTCTTGTATCATGTCATTTGGATGTATAGATCTCCAGTTATAGTTGGAAAACCAAACTGCTGTCCAGATTTATGTGTTGCTAGATTGGGTTAGAATTGTGATAAGCTTAAGTAATATTGTTTTTTTGATTGTTTAGGTGCTAGGTCTTTAACTGAGGAAGAACAACTATACATTAGGTTGAGTAGATTGGTTAAGTACTTCTCTACCGGAGAAGAGATTTGCACATGTTGTAAATGGATTCGAATAGAGCATTAGTGTTGCTGTAATTTACATTGTATTCACTGAGCATGTTGCATTCATTCTTATGCATCCATGAGATTCATTTGTGCATTCATGCAATAGGTATTCTGGAGGGGGTGACACTCCTAGAATTCGAGGGAGCTCTTCTGGAGGAGGATCAGGAGCAGCTGAGGGAGCCCGAGGAACCAGCCGGCGAAGGAGTTCCCGAAGACGAGCTACCTGAGTGCCCAGACCACCGTCCTTCTTCCTTTCTAAAAGGCATGCCCCGGTGCAAGCTGACTTAACTTTTGTGTATATAACTTTGAGTGCTTTTACTTGTTTACTGCATTAAGTTGTAGGAGTTGAGTGAAAACACTTGTTGCATTATATCTACCTTGTCCAGATATAGAACTTGAATTCCAAATTAAGTTTAGGCATGTGTTAATGTTTAGAAATGCTTAGTGCGGTAGAAGTCGGGTGATTTATGATCATCCGTGAATTTTAGGATGAAGTGGGTCACGACTGGCTATATTTGCTATCGTGGAAAAGAACCATGCTGAAAAATAAATTGAGACCGGGCGGGAGTTCGATAGTGCAGCCGCAAGACACTTCACGTCTTGGGTGCGAAGCTATGCCTGTCTGAGTCGTTTAAGGACCAATTCGCTGTTTAAGGACCGATTCGATGTACGTCCTTGAGTCATGTTGAACGCAGTCTAACACTTAGTTGGCTGGATAAGCCGTTCTGACCGTGAAGCCGAGTAATATCGTTCAGGCCAGGAATCGAAGGGTAGGTCGCATCTTGGAGGAAGTAAGGATATGCTTGGGGACATTGGTGTAAGACCAAGGGGGTTAGAGTCCCTATCACCTGGCGGAGCGTTGCCCTTGGGGATGCGGCATCAGTCGAACCCGTGACTCCTGAATTGTACCAAAGGTGACTTGTGCGACCCTGGCAAAGGCCTGCGCGGTGAGTGTTAGAAGTACCCCTCCAGCTGGATAGGAATTCGATTCGAATCGCCGTCGCTCCCGGTTAGTGAGCACTTGACTTGAGCAGCGGCAACGTAGATTCCATTAATTGAACGAATGGTTAATTGGATGATGATATAATGTTGCCTCAATTTATACCTGCTATGGTTATTAATGTTTGCTTAATAATCAAGTGAATGTTTAGTACAGGTGCTAAGATAGCTGACAGGTTAATGTTAAAAATGACTGCTAGTATAGGTTAAAAGAGTTACTACTACTTATGCTTTTTCACAAAATATGATGTCAGCCAACTCCACTTATGAAAGCCTTGCATGATCCTTGGTGTCTTTCATTTTCCATTTCGACGGGTAAGTCTAGCTGAGTACATTCCCGTACTCAGGGTTTATTTCGTACTGTTACAGATGACATGTTGTATCAAGGCTTCTGCAAGAATTGCCTCCACCCGGCAGGTGATGAGGATTAGATCACTGGGACGTGATCGTCTTTTAGTTCACTTTCCTTAATGCTTTTGTGGGATCATGACCTATAAGACTGGCAATCGTACTTAAACTAAGTGTGTGTGTTTATGCTTCCGCTACTTTATAAACTCGGTTTGTAATAATTGTGACTCCGTGGTGTTGTAAACTTTTATTTAAGTACTTGTGAAATGTAACGTGTGATGTGTTATGTTGAATGATGCGATCTTGGTTGTAACTGAGTTGGTTTGAAATCCTTCGTGGTTTCGATTGACTACCGGGATTATATGGGCTCAAGTTCAAAAATTTGAACGTTTTGGGCGCTTATTTTTGTACTTGTGCTCTTATAATTTGGTCGGTTTTGTTACAAAGAAGCCACCCCAATTTAATGGCACAAATTATCCATATTGGAAGTCCAAGATGACTACACACATCAAGTCAATCAATAGAAAAGTGTGAAAAGTGATGGAGACCAAGATTGAGATAAAGGATCCAGAGAATCAGACCACTGCCGAAGAAGTGCTTCTCCGAAACAATGACATTACTCTTAGTGCCATTCATGATGCTATTGATGAGTGGACATTTGAGCAAATCAAGAACATTGAGATGGCTCATGAGGCTTAGAAGAAGTTGGAGGAATCATTTGAGGGCACTAAGGCAATAAATGGTGTAAAGGCATACATTCTCAAGGAGAAATTTGCTAGCTTCAAGATAAAAGAAGATGAGAGTGTGCCGGACATGTTCCATTAGATAGAGGTGCTTGTCAATGATCTCAAAGCACTTGGTGAGAAGGTGGAGGACAAAGACTTCTCTCATAAGTTCTTGAGATGCTTACCCACAAGATTTGGCATGTTAGTTACCTTGCTAGTGAAGACCGGTTTGGACACAATGACACCAAACCAAATCTTAGGAGATATCATGATCGATAATGTTTATAGAGATAATGATGAGATGGTATAAAAGAACAAGGAGAATAAGGATGAGAAGAAGAAGAGTGTGGTATTCAAGGCTTCATCTTCATTCAAGGGCAAAGCCAAGCAAGAATCATTAAGTGAAGATGGAGGCTTATTCTCCCTTGATGATCTAGATGATGAGAAGATGGCTCTCTTTGTGATAAAGTTTGGCAAGTTCATGATGAAGAAGGGCTACCGTGCTAGAAGGAAGAAGTCATCATCAAGGAACAAGGAAGAAGCAAGAAGGTGCTTCAAGTGTGGTAGCAAGGATCATCTTGTTGCTCAATGTCCCTATAATAGTGACAATGATGATGAACACAAGAAGAGCAAGAAGGATAAGAAGGAAAAGAAAGAGAAGAAGGACAAGATGACCTTTAATAAGAAGAAGAAGGAAGGTTCATATGTGGTCACTTGGGATAGTGATGCTTCCTCAAGTGATGATGATAAGACCACCAAGAAGAAGGCTCTTGCAAGCATTGCCATAAATGAGAAGCCTTCCCTCTTCGACACTCCATCGACATGCTTCATGGCTAAGGCCACTAAGGTACAATCCGATGATGAGTGTGATGAGGAACATGATAAAAGTGAAAGTGAAAGTGATAATGATGATAAACCAACTAAAGATGAACTATTTGACATGTTAGAAGATGCTAAAGAACATTTTGACATTAAGAGAAGGGAATGCAAAGCCTTGACTAAGGAACTAAAAGCCCTTCAGAAAGCCTTTGATGAGCTCAATGCTTCTCATGTGAGTCTAAAGGAAGACCATGAGGAGCTTGGCAAGGCTCACAAGAAGCTTGAAAAAGCTCATTCCTCTCTACTTAATGAGAAAAATGAGAAGAAGCATATTGTAACATGTGAAGTAGGCTTAACATGTGACATAATTAAAGAATCCATCCATAAGCCTATTATTGTTGGTTCTACTAACCCTTCTTGTAGAACACCCACTTCTACTTCACTTAGAGAGAGTGTCACTTGTGATGCTACACTTAAGGTGGAAAATGAGACACTCAAGAAGGAGGTCAATGAGCTCACTCGCGCCTTAGGTAAAGCCTATGGTGGTGAGGACTGCTTGCTTATGTGCTTGGGTAGCCAAAGAGCTTCTCTGTACAAAGAGGGATTGGGCTATACCTCCAAGAAAGGCAAGGCTACCTTTGCTCCTCACAAGACTAGTTTTGTGAAGAACAATGGCCGGTATTGCTATAGTTGTAAGCAAGTTGGTCACAAAGAGCATGATTGCAAGAACAAGAAATCACATGCTAATGTATCCTCGATCAAGTTTGATTCTTGCTATTTGCTTACTAAAGGTGCCAATGGGGTAAAGGCTAAGTTTGTTGGTACATCCTTGTTGGGCCCAAAGAAGAAAGCCATTTGGGTATCAAAGAGCTTAGTGACTAACCTTCAAGGACCCAAGCAAGTTTGAGTACCTAAAAAGAATTGATCTTTTTTTGTAGGTCAATTATAAAGCCGGAGGAAGGTATTACGTTTTTAATAGTGGGTGCACTCAACACATGACTGGTGATACAAGAATGTTCAACTCAATCAACTCAAGTAGCAATGATGGTTATGATAGTATTACATTTGGTGACAATGGCAAAGGCAAGGTCAAAGGGCATGGTAAGATTGCAATATCCAATGACTTGAGCATATCCAATGTGTTGCTAGTTGAGAGCTTGAACTTTAATTTGCTATCCGTGGCTCAATTGTGTGATCTTGGATTTAAGTGCATATTTAGAGTGGATAATGTAGAGATCATAAGTGTAGATGGCTCTAATTTGAACTTCAAAGGCTTTTGATATGAGAATCTATACTTGGTTAATTTCAATGCTAGTGAAACTCAATTGTCAACATGTTTGTTTACAAAGTCTAGCATGAGTTGGTTATGGCATAGAAGGCTTGGTCATGTTGGAATAAAATAATTGAACAAGTTAGTGAAGCATGATCTAGTTAGAGGCCTGGAGGATGTGGTATTTGAGAAGGACAAACTTTGCAGTGCTTGTCAAGACGGCAAACAAGTTGGAAACACCCATCCTAAGAAAAGTATGATAAGTGCTAGCAAAGTATTTGAGTTGTTGCACATGGACTTGTTTGGACCAACACAATACACTAGCATCAGTAGAAACAAATATGGCTTTGTGATAGTGGATGACTTTACTAGATACACATGTGTATTCTTTCTAGTGGACAAGTGTAATGTGTTTGCAACCTTCAAATCATTTGTCAAAGGCATTCACAACGAGTTTGAAACAACCATCAAGAGAGTTAGAAGTGACAATGGTATTGAGTTCAAAAACACTAGAATTGATGAGTTTTATGATGATTTCAAAACTAGACATCAATTCTCGGCCAAATACACTCTATAATCAAATGGCCTTGTTGAGAGAAAGAATAGAATACTTATTGACATGGCAAGGTCTATGCTTAGTGAGTACAATGTGAGTCAATCCTTTTGGGCTGAAGCAATCAACACCGCTTGCTACTATATCAACCGATTGTATTGTCACCCATTGAAAGAGAAGACACCTTATGAGCTCTTGAATGGTAGAAAGCCCAACATTGCACATTTTTGGGTTTTTTGTTGCAAATGCTACATATTGAAGAAAGACACTAGATTAGGAAAGCTTGACAAGAAATGTGATGAAGGATTTCTAGTTGGTTACTCTACTACAAGCAAAGCATATAGAGTTTGAAATTTGGATAGTGGTACTCTTGAGGAGGTTCATGATGTGAAATTTGATGAAACCAAGGGTTTCCAAGATGAGAATGAAAATCATGATGATGTTAGAGGCATTCAACTTTCAAATGCCATGAAGAATATGGATGTTGATGAATTCAGGCCAAGACAAGTGGTAGATGATGAAGATGACAATGTGCAAATGCTCTCTAATTCAAATGAAGAAGTTGATACAAATCAAGCTAGCTCATCCTCTCAAGTGCAAGATCAACAAGTGGCTAGTACAACATCTCAATCCAATGCAAGCAATCAAGTGTAAATACTTTAACCGACACATATTGCAAGAGATCATCCATTAGACACTATAATTAGAGATATTTCTAGAGGTATACAAACAAGATCAAGATTAGCATCATTTTGTGAGCACTTCTCATTTGTGTCATCCATTGAACCAAAGAAGATAGATGACGCTTTGAAGGATATTGATTGGGTCAATGCTGGGGTCAATGCTATGCATGAAGAGTTGAACAGCTTCACAAGAAATCAAGTATGGGAGTTAGTTGAGAGGTCAAAAGGACACAATGTGATTGGAACCAAATAGGTCTTTCGTAACAAGCAAGATCAAGATGGGATAGTAGTAAGGAATAAAGCAAGATTGGTAGCACAAGGTTACACTCAAGTTGAGGTTCTTGACTTTGGAGAAACGTATGCCCCGGGTACAAGATTGGAAGCAATTAGGATCTTGTTAGACTATGCTTGTGTCCATAACATCAAGCTCTATCAAATGGATGTCAAGAGTGTTTTTCTCAATGGCTACATCAATGAAGAAGTGTATGTTGAGCAACCTCCTGATTTTGAAGATGACAAGAAGCCCAACCATGTGTACAAGTTGAAGTAAGCATTGTATGGCTTGAAGCAAGCACCTAGATCATAGTATGAGAGATTGAGAGATGTCTTGCTCTCTAAAGGGTTCAAGATAGGCAAGGTTGACACCACTCTTTTCACTAAGAAGATTGGCCAAGACTTGTTTGTGTTGCAAATCTATGTTGATGATATCATATTTAGGTCAACCAATCAAGATTATTGTGAAGAGTTTGGGAAGATGATATCTAATGAGTTTGAGATGTCCATGATTGGAGAGTTGAGTTACTTCCTTAGTCTTTAAATCAAGCAATTAAAGAAAGGTACATTTGTGAGTCAAGGCAAGTACATCAAGGACATGCTAAAGAAGTTTAGAATGAATAAAAGCAAAGCTATTAGTACACCAATGGGAACAAATGGAAGTTTGGATAGTGATCTAGTGGCAACATGGTGGATCAAAAGTTGTATTGCTCTATGATTGGAAGCCTACTCTATGAGACCGCATCAAGACTAGATGTCATGTTTAGTGTATGCATGTGTGCAAGATTTTAAGCCTCTCCAAGAGAAAGTCATTTAAAGGCTACAAAGAGAATATTGAGGTGCTTGAAGCATACACAAAATGTTGGTTTGTGGTATCCCAAAGGAGCTAAGTTTGAGCTAGTTGGTTATTCAGACTCAGATTATGCGGGATGCAAAGTTAAGAGAAAGAGCACATCAAGCACATGTCAATTGTTGGGAAGGTCATTTGTATCTTGGTCATTAAAGAAGCAAAATAGTATTGCATTATCAACCGCCGAAGCCAAATACATATCCGCAGGTAGTTGTTGTGCACAAATTCTTTGGATGAAGGCCACTTTGAATGATTTTGCAATCGAGTTCAAACAAGTGGCATTGCTATGTGACAATGAGAGTGCTATCAAGCTCACCAATAACCCAGTTTAACATGCAAGAACAAAGCACATTGATGTCCGTCACCATTTCATTAGAGATCATCAACAAAAAGGGGATATTTCAATTGAGAGTGTAGGCACCGAAGATCAACTTGCCTATATATTCACCAAGCCACTTGATGAGAAAAGGTTTTGCAAGCAACATGGTAAAAATCCTTTACACATGGTAAAAATGCTTGGGCAAGCAACATGGATTCAAAATGATTTTAATTCATATCTTTGTAAAAGGGTTGTCATCAATTACCAAAAAGGGGAAGATTAAAAGCTCTAGTCTAGTTTTGGTGAATTGATGAAACCCTAGGTGCTAACCCTTTGCTCTAAGTGATCATGAGATAGGGTAGCACATTCCAAGTGGTGGAGCAAATGGTGATGATCATGATGATGGTGATGGCCATGGAGATGATCAAGTGCTCAAGCTTGAAAAAGAAGAAAGAAAAATAAAAGGCTCAAGGCAAAGGTATAAGTGTTAGGAGCCATTTTGTTTTGGTGATTGAAACACTTAGCGAGTGTGATCATATTTAAGATAGATAACCGTACTATCAAAAGGGGTGAAACTCGTATCGAAATACGGTTATCAAAGTGCCATTAGATGTTCTATCATTGCATATGCATTTAGATCTAGTGGAGAGCTAACACCCTTGAAAATGCTTGTGAAAATATGCTAACACAAGTGCACTATGGTGAGACACTTTGTGGTTGGTAACTTGGAAGCAAGGGTGTTGAGAAAGGAGTTAGTCATGCTAGTCACAAGGTGACCGGACGTGTCTGACTCTAGGACCGAACGCGTCCGGTGTGCTAACCCTAGCTCAGGCAGTGCTGCAGTGGTGACCGGACACGTCCGGAATTGGGACCGGACGCGTTCGGTATTTGACCCCGACATGAGCGACTAAGTCAAAGATGACTAGACTCTGACATGCGTCCGATCAGTGGCGATCTGACGTGTACGGTCATGCTCTAAACCTCTCGGTGTAGTTTTTCCACGTGACTGGACGCTCAGTACTATGTGTGACCTGACGCCGATGTGTCATATCTAGTCAGATGAAGCAGCGCACGAGGGAGAATGCGACCTGACACTCGGAGCATCCGGTCTGTGAGACCGGATGCGTCCAGTCAGCCCAGAGCAGCTCTAGGAGCTCTCTAGACTTGACCTGATGCTGCCTCTCCTGCGTCCATTCAATTTCTAACGGTGCGTCCGATCAACGTTTCAGAGCTTCTCAGAGATAGACATTGGGCACCAACAGCTATCGTGTTTGAATAGGGACACGTGGCTCTCGCGGAGCGACCGGACACGTCCGGCGCAGATAGCCCAATAATAGAGCCAATGGCTCTATTGTTTGGGGGTGTCTATAAATAGTGGTTGGCTTGCTCTTGCTCACTCTCTTAGCCATTTGTATTGCCTATACACTCTTGTGAGCCTAGCCAAAGCTTGATTGGTTCATCACTTTGGTGAGATTGAGAACATCCAAGTGCATTGCTTTGAGTGATTGCATCTCACGGCACTTGGTGATTGCATTTTGCTACGGGTTTTGCTTGTTACTCTGGGAGTTTGCCGACTCCTAGACGGCTTGGAGCAACGAGGATCGTCGAGCGGAGGAAGGTGCTTGTCTCCAGCTTCAATCGTGGTGATTGTGAGAGGTTCTTGACCTTTCCACGGCGGAGAGCCAAAAGGTACTCTAGTGGATTGCTCGTGGCTTGTGTTATCCCTCATCTTGTGTTGGTTGTGTGGCACCCGGTTGCGGGTTTGGCATGTGATGCTAATTAGCGCGCGAACTTCCAAGTGAGTGTATCATCACAACGGGGACTAGCTTGCCGGCAAGCAAGTGAACTTTGGAGAAAAATCTTGTGTCATCCATTGCCTCCGTGGTATTCTTGTGGTTCATTGGCTCCATTGGCGATTGGTTCATTCCTCAACACGTCGATATAATCATCACCACCTCTCTTGCACTTACTTTTCCTAGTGTAGCTAAGCCCTTTAGTGTAGCTAGTTTTGAGGGCTAGCAAGTGTCGGTCTAGTGGTTAGTGTGGCTCTTTAGTTAGTCTTTGAGATCTCACTAACTTAGTGGTAGTGACATAGCCTTGTGTGTGAATTTGAGACTATAGCAACTAGAATTATGGTTAGGTGGCTTGAATTTTTAGTAGGCTAGCGCAACACTCACTTTGCCTCATAATTGTCTAACCGGTTTGCTTAAGTATTGTTGTAGAAATTTTTATAGGCTATTCACCCCCCCTCTAGCCATTAGGACCTTTCACCCCTTATGACCAGGAAGCTACAGAAGGTGGGTTCAAGGTGGGTTTCCATCCACTTTTGGACAAAAGGTGTAAGATGAATGACACACTGGCAGGGGAGGAATAAACACAAACTAGTCAGGGTATGCTCATCAAAGCGGTGCTAGCGTTGCTTACATTGGTATACTTCTCCTTTGTACTATTACCCCCACAAGACGTGACTGAAATCCTTGTTAGCAACATAAAGTGCTTTTCTGGTCTAGAGATCAAGCCCTCACCGGTGGAAAATACAATGTAAAGTGGCCTAGGTCATGTAAACCAACTGAACTTGGAGTAATTTGGATCCTCAACATCAACAAAATTTCTAGAGTGCTCATGCTCAAATGGTTATGGCAGGAACGGAAATCACAAGACAAACTTTGGGTAGGCATAAGTATGCCCTGCACTAAAATTGACAAGTTATTGTACGCAACATTGGTTACGATAACATTAGAAATGGGGCAAGTCAATAGCAAAAGTTTTGCAATCTTCTTGGTGGCAAGGGCGAAGATTGGGAGGTGACATGGTGCCTTTAGTCTAAGGCTTCATGAAGGAACTATTGCATTGTCCAGGAAGCTCTAGACGACAACACTTGGATATACTCCCTTAGTACTAAATTATAAGTCGCTTTGACTTTTTTGGTTTATCCATTTTGCTATGTATCTAGACATATATTATATATTTATATCTAGATGCATAGCAAAATAGTTGTATTACAAAAGTCAAAGCGACTTATAATTTGGAATGGAGGGAGTATTATCTTAACCTTACTCATAGTAGTTCACCCCCAACTCTTACAAGAACATGTGACTAGCCCGTCGCGGGGTTCAGCTATCACCAGATATTGAGGATCAAATTACACAGAACTGGACCCCAAACGATGAATTCACAACATTCTCTACATACAAGGCACAATTTATACGATCCACAAAAGTCAACTACTAAGATCTTGTTTTGGAAAGCATGGGAGCCACCAAAATGTAAAATCTTTGCTTGGTTGGTCACACAAAATAGAGTGTGAACCCCAGATAGATTAGCACCTCAAGGATGGCGTCGTAGTTAGTTTTGTGCCCTGTTTGCTGAAGTGAGCCTGAGACAGTGCACCACCTCCACCTCCTAGCTACATGTCGATACTCTGGATGCATTTGATGCCCATGGCCTCCTTGACTTTGTACTCTCACAGCTTCTCACAGAAAATTAGAAAGACACCAATAGCGTACATGATTAGTGGTCTATGTGTGACAAATATGGAAGCGGCCCCTAAGAAGGCACTACACTCCCTCGTTCTGACTGTGTTTGGGAACTTTGGCTTCAAAGAAACTCAAGAGTATTTCAGCACATGGAACTATGATTAACCAATTCAAAGACAAGGTGGTAGCTTAGTATACAGCCAGAGCAAGGTTATGCCTTGCGCCATTTACTGGGCGTGAGTAATTTTTTTATTTTTTTTGGCGCTTAGGGCCTATTTCGATGAGATGGGGCTAGTTATTAGTTGGGCTAAAAATTAGTTTAAAGACGGCAACCTTCACCACACCTCATATCAAAGCTGCAAAGATAGGAGGGTTGAGGAGCGAGTCGGATAGGCCCCCGCGTCGCTCTCCCTTGGGGGCAACTCGGGCGGCTTCCTCTCCACCGCCGGCGTAGGGCCCAACCACACGCCTCCTCAGCCCGGCCCCCGCCGGAGCTCGACGCCGAAGGTCTGGTGGACGGCAAGGATGGCGGCGACTGGGTTGTCTTCCTCCCTCCCTCTCTCCCATGGAGCTTCTGCAGGTAGCCTCAATGTCGTCGTGGGAGAGCTGACTGGCGGCGCAACCGATGCTGGTGAGACCGGATCCGGCTTCCCCATGCCCTGATCTGCCATCTCCTTCAAGCGTGGGCTCTCCCTCTCTCTCCCATGGAGCTCCTGTGGGCAGACTCGGTGCTGTCACAGGGGAGCCAGCTGGCGGCGCGACTGGCACCAGTGTGGGTGGATCCGGCTTCCCCATGGCTTGATCTATCATCTCCTTCATGCGTAGGTGTGCTCCCTCCCCCCTCTCGTTTCCCGTGCACGGCAACCAACCTGGCGGGTTTCCCATGCGTTGACTCGCCGGCACCCGGCTTTCGCGTTTCAGCGCCAGCCCCTCCTCCCCAGTACTCCCCCATGTCGTGGAGCTCCCTTGCATCAACCCGCCGGCGTTGAGCTCTACCGGTCGTCCCAGTGTGGTGTCCTTGTCATGGGCTCCTCATGCCTAGACCCGCCGTTCCCATGTGGCAGCGACCGGCGCACCTCCCTCTTCCCCAGGTCAACCACAAACGGCGTCGTCATCGTGGGCTCCTCCTTCATCCAGGTGCGGACGATTGCCGATGCACGCCTCCCACCGTCGCGGGTGAGTCCGGGAATGGCTCCCCGCGGTGTGGCGGTGGCCGGCACCCCCTGCCGGTGCGCGCCTCCCACCATCGCGGGCGAGTCCGGGAACGGCTCCACATGGTGTGGCGGCGGCCGGCACCCTCCTCCGTACAGGCGCCGACGTTTGCCGGTGCGCGCCTCCCATCGTTGCGGGTGAGTCCGGAAATGGCTCCGCACGGTGTGGCGGCAGCCAGCGCCCCCTACTGGTGCGCACCTCCCACCGTCGCAGGCGAGTCTGAGAACAGCTCCGCGCGGTGTGGTGGCGGCCGGCACCCCCTACCGGTGCGTGCCTCCCATAATCGTGGGCGAGTCCAGTAATGGCTACCCATGGTGTGGCGGCGGCCGGCGCCCCCTGCCGGTGCGCACCTCCCACTATTGCGGACAAGCCCGACGTGGTGTGGCAGCGGCCGGCACCCCTGCCGGTGCGCGCCTCCCACCATCACGGGCGAGTCTGGGAACGGCTCCACGTGGTGTGGCAGTGGGCGGCACCCTCCTCCGTCTAGGCGTCGACGTTTGCCGGTACACGCCTCCCACCATCATGGGCGAGTCCAGGAATGGTTCCGCACGGTGTGGCGGCGGCCGACAACCCCTTCTCCATCTAGTGTGCGTCTCCCTCCGTCACAAGTGGGTCAACAGGAGCACCATCAAAGGTTCTAGGTGAAAGCTCAGCTCAGATCAGTCTGAGCCAACGATGAGGACTTCCTTTTTGAAGGTGTCACTAAAGAACCTATTGCTGCTGCTTCCCTTCGATTGGCCCGATCAATGCAGTTGCCCCGGCACAAGGCTCGGGCGAAAGTCTTGTCAACCTCCTGCTTGGCTGACGATGATTACGTTTTGACGTTATTTACCTCCCTGGAGGCATCGTCAAAGAGCTCATGTGCAGTGTTGTGGTAGTCTCTACATTTTTCGCTAGTATATTTGTACTTGTGGTTCTAACACTTTTCGCTCTGGTGGTGGGGTTTCTTGCTGATGTTGTTGTTTTTCGTCCTAACGATTGTAAAATATAAAACGAGCTGTTTTGGGCTATATCAATACATATTCAGGTGGGGAGTAATCCCCCGGTGAAATTAAAAAAAAGTTTAAACTAGCTGAGTTTTGCTAATTAGTTGGCTAACAACTAGTCGAAGGATTGACTAAAAAATTAACCATCCTATTTCGATGCACTAGAGTTAATTTATTTTAGCTAGCTAACAATTAGTTCTTGTGTCAAACAAGTTAGTCTCCTGCCTTTTGGTTATTAAAAAAAGGTTGCTGTGTGCGGCCATGCTAGTGCAAGCGGTCGGTCACACTCTCGCCACCTGCCGTTGGAATGACCGGAGCAAGACACTGGGGAGACCATGCATGCGGTATTGCCACAAATAGGGAGAGAGAAACACTTGTTTCCTAGAGGGGAGGGAGGCCTTCCTTTCTACCACTTCCCGCCATTTGCTGATTCTTGGACGTACGCCATATATCCATCTAGGAAGGCAAGCCATGGCCATTCTTTGAAACTAATTCGCCGTAGCTCCATCTTGCTCCGGTCATTATTTTTTTCCTGTTCAGCTCCTGCCTGGCTTTCTGCTGCCCTGGTACGCAGATTGTGGTGTCTCCAAGATGAACGACCTGTTCTCGTCGAGCTCGTTCAAGAAGATTGCGGACTCGAGCCCGGCGACGTCGGCGGGGGGCACGGATGCCGGCGGCGAGAGCGTGGTTAACCTGGACAAGTTCTTCGAGGATGTGGAGGCGGTGAAGGAGGACATGCGCGGGCTGGAGGGCATGTACAAGGGCCTCCAGTCCACCAACGAGGAGACCAAGACGGCGCACGACGCCCGCACCGTCAAGTCCCTCCGCTCCCGCATGGACAAGGACGTCGAGCAGGTGCTACGCCGCGCCAAGGCCATCAAGGGCAAGCTCGAGGATCTCGACCGCTCCAACGCCACCTCACGCAAGGTGCCCGGCTGCGGGCCGGGGTCCTCCACCGACCGCACCCGCACCTCCGTCGTCGCCGGCCTCGGCAAGAAGCTCAAGGACCTCATGGACGACTTCCAGGTACGGCAGTCCGTACAAGTTGTTTGTTCATGCATCCATCGTCGTGTCCTGCAACGAAGTACGCCATTATATGCAGGGGTTGAGAGCGAGGATGGCCGCGGAGTACAAGGAGACGGTGACGCGGCGGTACTACACGGTGACCGGAGAGAAGCCGGAGGACAGCACGATCGAGGCGCTCATCTCGTCCGGGGAAAGCGAGTCGTTCTTGCAGAAGGCGATCCAGGAGCAAGGGCGCGGGCAGGTGATGGACACCATCTCGGAGATCCAGGAGCGGCACGACGCCGTGAAGGACATCGAGCGCAGCCTCATGGACTTGCACCAGGTGTTCCTCGACATGGCGGCGCTCGTCGAGGCGCAGGGCCACCAGCTCAACGACATCGAGAGCCACGTCGCGCACGCCAGCTCCTTCGTGCGCAGGGGCACCGTCGAGCTGGAGTCGGCGCGCGAGTACCAGAAGAGCAGCCGCAAGTGGATGTGCATCGCCATCCTCGCCAGCATCGTGCTCATCGCCGTCCTCGTCTTGCCCGTGCTCGTCAACCTCCGCATCTTGACGCTCCCCACCAAACGATGATGATTCAGCCGGAGGCGCTCTCTTTCTCTCTTCTTGTTTGTTCTTCTCTCTATATATATCCATACTTCATTTCTTTTTTTTTCCTTGTCAAGGATTCCGTTTTGTTTCCAGGTTTGTACCATTATTTTATCTGTTTTTTCTTGGTAGAAGTAGTAGTTTCCAAAAGCTTATTGTGCTACTTGATTGAGAAGACATGCATGCATGGGACGTGTGGAGCTGTGAATTACAGTGACTTTGTAACAGTTCGGTAATTTTAGATCGAAAGCCAATTGGTGTGGATGATCAGCTTTAATTTCTGTTACCCGCACTCATGGACCTCTATATTCATCCTCTATACGTCCTAGTCAGCAAGATTCTCTCCTCTATACTCAATTCTCCCGCACCCATCTATCCTCTATATCATCCTCTATCCACTCTATCCAATGTGGGACCCACTTGTCACTTTATCTAAATATATTCATGTGTGATGTAGTTTTGAAGGATTTATTGAGACGAATTTAATGGTAAAATCGAAATTTAATTTGGATTTTTGGTTTGTGAGTTATAGCATTTTTTCCTTTGTTTAGCTAGTGGGGCCCGCCACTATAGAGTATAGAGTAAGCACAGTATCACTCTAAATATAGAGTGAGAGAAAGGATAGAATATCGTTTTAAAGTACCCAGTGCAGCAGTTTTTACTCTATATTCATACTCTAAAGCTTTAGAGTATCGTTTTAGAGTACCCACTGCGGGTAGTCTTAGCCTATCCGCACTCATGGATCTCTATATTCATCCTCTATACGTCCTAGTCAGCAAGATTCTCTCCTCCGTACTTAATTCTCCCGCACCCATCCATCCTCTATATCATCTTCTATTCACTGTGGGACCCACTTGTCACTTTATCTAAATATATCCATGTGTGATCTAGTTTTGAAGGATTTATTGAGACGAATTTAATGGTGCAATCGAAATTTAATTTGGATTTTTTGTTTGTGAGTTATAGCATTTTTTCCTTTGTTTAGCTAGTGGGGCCCGCCACTGTCCATTGTAGAGTAAGCACTGTACTACTCTAAATATAGAGTGAGAGAAAGGATAGAGTATCGTTTTAGAGTACCCAGTGCAGCAGTTTTTACTCTATATTCATACTCTAGCTTTAGAGTATCCTTTAGAGTACCCACTACGGGTAGTCTTACATAGGATATTTGAAATGTGGATTTCCATATGAATTCAGGAGGAAGTGCTATGTTCGACCGTTCTCTGCAAGATTGCTAAGCAATTGGGTTTATCCTGTTGGTTTGATAATAATAATATAAATAAACAACTGCAGTCAGTGGGCAAATATGTGATTGGAATTTAGAAATATCCATGTTTGATTGCTCCTAAACCAAATAAAATATATCATGTACCTAGCAAAAGCTTTACACTAAAGCACCAGTGGTCTAGTGGTAGAATAGTACCCTGCCACGGTACAGACCCGGGTTCGATTCCCGGCTGGTGCATCTTCTATTTTTGCTGTTTTATGAATCACGCTCCCATTATATCAACTACATATCACTTTTGCTTTGGCAGCTCAACCTTTAACGCGTCCCAATATATATCACTTTTGCTTTGGCAGTTCAACCTTCAACAGAGAAGCCACAGATGGATCTAATGCTATCAACGATGGAGTTTATCTGGGCGTGCGAAGCTGCAGTCCCAGCAAACTTCAAATGTTTTGGTGCTTCAGCCCTGTCAAAGTAAAAAGCTCCTGAGGCTAACTTCTCCTTAGGTTGCAACGCCAACCAAACCACTGTATCAGCTCCTTCATCATTTGTTCTCAGGTTTCCTGACAACCTGAAATGATGGATTGCACCAGGAAATTATCATTTATCAATACTTGATAGCACAGAGCTATAACAGGGCAAGCATGAACAAGGACAGTAAACCCCACTTTTCTGACAATCCGGGCAAGCTCTTGGCGACCCCAGGCGTATCAGCCCATCCAGGATGCATGGAATAGAAACCAACTCCCTTGTCGCCGTATTTCTCAGCCCACCATTCAGTGAGTGCCACCTGAGACAGATATTCCATTAGCATAATGATATCTTGATTTCATACAGAATTGGGCAGAGAATGCATAGTTCAATCTGGACAAACCTGAACTCTTTTGTTTCGAGCATATTGTTGTGTCCCATCGAAGGTGCCTTCTGTTAACTGGGGTTTTTAAACAATGAGAGATGATGTGATTAAGCATAATGGAAATGCGATAAGACTAAGAGCCTGACATGGAAAAAATGAGAGGTATGATGATTGACATTATCATAGGGGAGTAAAAAGGAGTACATTCAAATGCTAGTTCATTTTCCGAAACAAACAAAAACTGACAAATTTCACCGTTTCTGTAACAAATAGGCATCTCATGGTAAAGGAAAATGGCTTTTTTAATTAACCCTTCTCAACCTACAGAACAAGTATACTTTCAACGATATAAGTGTAAAAAACAATCCAAAATCTGGAAGCTCTCCCAAGTAAGGAATTGCACAACATCGTATGCAAATTGATGTCTTCATTTGCAGATCTGTTCACTCATATCCTTGGTTTGCCAATTTCGCCTCGAATGAACCCTCATGGCATGTTTCATCACAAATTTCAAAAAAAAAAAAGGGGCCACATCATGAACTATGGTTCATCTTTTCAGACTACAGGTTTATATGATGTAAATGAAGGCACATACAAAATAAAGTACCTGTAAGTCCTTGTTCAGTGGCTCGGTGTACATGCCTCCTGATGCAACTGTGATCACACGAGCATCTGGTGCTGCTTTCTCCAATATCGGCATAATTAGCTCTGTTAAAGTGTATGTTGCAGCAACATTGACAGCAAAATTGAGCTCCAGACTGTTCCAAAAAGGGAAAAGAAAAAGGCAAGCATGTAATTTCAGTGATAAATTATCTAGATAAAATTATTCATATGATGTATAAATTAATAATCCGTTTGCAAATAAACCAACATATCGCTTACCCTTCTGCTGTAGTCTCACGCTTGTGCTCTAGTAAGCCAGCATTGTTTACCTAGATGGCAAATTAATAGTTTTATTCCAACATTTGGTTAATCTGATTTAGAGAAACTTTAAAGCATTGACATAAAAACAAAAGGCAGCTGGGATAGAAGCAAAACTGCAGTGTGTTTGAAACAGCAGTACTCACCAAGACATGGAGTGGTTTATCCATTGAAGTGAACTTTGTTGCAAACGATTTTACTTCATTGATAGATGAAAGGTCACATATCTGCCACATGATAATCGTGTTGAGCCTTATTTTCTCATAACCAACACACATCGTCATGAAGAACAGTTGAATCTTCCAAACATGTAGGAGAATCAGCAAGCATCATACCTCCAGATGAACATTTGCATTGCCAGTTTTGGATTTTATTTGATTGAGAGCAGCCTCCCCTCTATCCTTGTTACGACAAAGCATATAGACGGTAGCACCACTAGAAGAATACAAACCAACATTTTTTATAGGGAACCACATAATAGATCAGTAAATTGACCATTTTTTCCAGAACAAATCATCACTTTGAAACAAGGAATAGATCCATACTGTGAAGCCAAACCCTCAGCTGTAGCAAAACCAATGCCAGAATTCGCTCCAGTTACTAGGCAATTTTTCCCATCCAATCGGATCTGCATATCCTCCTCTCTGAATTTCTTTGCATGCTCCCTGTAATAAAAGGCACATTAGCCTGATCAAAAAAAAACTGTCCTGTTTCCTGTTCGTTTCAGAGGGGAGTGAGCGTCAGGGATCTATTGTGCTGTCAGACACTTTTAATTGTCCGAAGTGCCGAGTTTTGAACACCATAATCTTGATAACAGCTTTCGGTCAATTTTGAGGATCAGGTTTTGCTGATCCAATCTGTTCCACAAAACCCTTTCAATTACTGTTTGAAAATTGGGGGTTTTAATCCTGATGAAATTAAGCTAAACAGCCAGTGCCATGCTAAAATTTGGATCGGAAGGGGGCACTCAGCTTAGCTATACTAGGTTAAATTCAATTTAAGGAACAATAGATTCCAACAAAGCCGGACTCGCAAGAAACTAGCATTCGACAGCAACGAACGCGGTCGCACAAAATTATGCGAGGTGCAGAAAGGACGAAAATTGGGGCCCGGGCGGAATGAGGCTTACAGGAAACCGGATTTGGTGAACTGGGTGAAGCCGTAGAGCCCAAACGCCGCCGTCCGCCATGCCTGCGGCCCCCACGAAAACGCAATCAACGCAGATCACACACGCGTGAAAGCAACCGAGCAAAATTATGTCTGCTCGCGCATTATCTGTACGATTAACAAGGTCTGGAGGCATAATAATCACCTTCTGGATAAACATCTTCGTCTTCCCCTCCCTCTCTCTCTCTCTCTCTCTTTCCCTTCTTCTTCCGCGCCAAGAAACGTGGTCTGGCCCCCGGCCTGGTGCCCGTTCTTTGTAGGAAGTAGCACTCTGCAGTTTAATTCGCTCTGTGGCCTTCTCGGAGGCGAGGACGGAGAAGGCAGAACAGCAGGATGGTCAAGCCGCGCCTCGGTGGCCGATGCTGCGCCGCGCAACTGCGCAAGATGGCAGGGCCAGGCCGTCTCGCCTACGCTCTCCGTCTCCACCGGCCGTGAGTGGCACGGCGTCCGTTGTGCTGGTGGGCCGATGATGCAGCTCTCGGGTGGGCTGGGCTCCACGGGTGTCTTGCTTGTGTCTCGTTTTGGTTGGGGCAAGCTGATCTGGGCCGTGCCGCTGGGTGAGGGGAAAGCGGAGGCCGAGTGTGTAGTTACAACGTGCGCCTGTTCGGTTTGTTAGGCTGTCCGCACTGGGTCCGGTAAAGCCATCCTGCAGGAGGTTTTACCGGACCGAAGTCCCGCAGCGCCGTCCGCTACGCCGTCCGCTACGGTCCCGGACGAGCCGCGCGTACGCCAAACATAGCGGGATGCAGGGCATCCGCTATGCCCCTCGCCGGCCCCACCACCGACGCCGCCGCGCGCGCCAAAACGCCGGCCCGCCCGCCGCTCTCGCGCCTGACCGCCGCCCCGCCGCGCCAAGCTCGTGGGCCGCCGTCGCGCGCGGGTCGCCCGACCGCCGCCTCGCCCCGTCGCGTTGCACCGAGGTCGCCCGACCGCCGCGCCCGCCCCACCGCGCCGAGCTCGCCCGCGAGGAGGTCTGCCGCGCCGCCCGCGAGGAGCTCCGCCGCGCCGTTGGGGCCGGGGGGCCGAGCTCGCCCCACGCCCGCCATGGGCGCCCGCCGTGAGGGAGAGAGAGGAGGAGAAGGGAGGTCCGCCGGGGAGGTGGACGCGCCCGCCCGCGACGAGGTCCGCCGCGCCGCCGCCACCCGCGAGGAGGTCTGCCGCGCCGCCGCGAGGAGCTCCGCTGCGCCGTGGGGCCGGGGGGCCGAGCTCGCCCCACGCCCGCCATGGCCGCCCACCGTGAGGGAGAGAGAGAGGAGGAGAGGAGAAGACGGGGAGAGATAGAGCGCTCGGTGGGGGAAAGAGAAGAGAAGGGGAGGGGAGGGGATATTATTAAAAAAATCTGATAAGTGGGGCCCGCAGTGGATAGAGGGTGATATAGAGTATGGATGGATGCGGGAGAAATTGATATAGAGGATGGAATATCGATGACCAGGACAGAAGATTCCTTTTAGAGGATGAATATAGAGTATGACGAGTGCGGATAGCCTTAGATTAGGAGGAAGGAACGTTACCTCAACTTTCGTGAAAGTCCGTTTTTTCTTACCAAACTCTAGAATCGGACAAAATATGTCCCTCAACTTTTAAACCCGTTCATTTTACCTCCCTAGCCCTGTTATAAGCAGTTTTGAATGCGGTTTTATTTTTTCTTTTTTATTTATTTCAGCTGAATCTTTGAAAAATCATAGTAAATCACAGAAAAATCATAAAATAAAAAATTCAATTTTATTGGACTCCACATGAGTAGATCTACACAATGAATATATAATATGATATGCTTTAGTACAAAGTTTTCGTTGTGGCTTTAAATCTATGTTTTTATGTAATTAATTAGAATAATTCATAGCTGCAGTTTCTATGATCCAATTGTGATGACATTTTTATGGTGGGCTAATTATTGTATGATTGAACTGTAGTAAAAAATTCATACTCATTGGATCATGTATAGCTTAGTTATAGATTTATTTATATTTAACAAGCATAAACCTAAATAAAATTTATAACTAAGTTATATAAGATCCAATGAGTATGAAATTTTTAATACAGTTTAAGCATACAATAATTAGCCCATCATAAAAATTTCACCATAATTAGACTACAGAAACTACAGCTATGAATTATTCTATTTAATTATAAAAAAGCATAGATCTAAAGCCATAACAAAAACTTTGTACTAAAGTATATCATATTATATGTTCATTGTGTACATCTACTCATGTGGAGTCCAAAAAAATTAGATTTTTCATTTTATGATTTTTCTGTGATTTACTATGATTTTTCAAAGATTCAGTCGAAATAAATAAAAAAGAAAAAGACAATACCGCCTTCCAAACTGCTTATAACAGGGGCAGGGAGGTAAGATGAACGGTTTTAAAAGTTGAGAGGGTGTTTTGCCCAATTTTAGAGTTTGGAGAGGAAAAGTGAATTTTCGCGAAAGTTGAAGGAGGTAATGTGCACTTTTTCCTCGGAGGAAAGCGCTGCAAGACCCACGTCTAATCTTTGGGCTTCTGGGACAGCAAACATTGGTTGCAATGTCCTGTTGACCTCTTGTTGTCCTGCTCCATGTATATGCAAGCATGAAACAGAAACTAAATAAATACCAAAAATGGCAAAAAAAGAAAGCGTTGATTAGTTTCACTCACCCTTCAGAAATATGGACTACTAGTACAGAATCAATAGACAGGAACTTGTGTAACTCGACAGGGAGCGGTACGGTTAAAAACGATGAGGGGAAAAAAAAATCTCTCTCCCTGTAGCTTTTTTTTGACTTCGAATCCATGCATAAACTTCAGCGAACGAAAGTCTCATTGGTGTACGCAGGATTCAAATTGGTACCCCAACTCCCCAAGCCACTGATGGTACGATAGGCAGCGGCAACAGTAGGGTTTGGGGCTCCATGCGCCGATGCGCGGCCGGACGAAACCATCAAATGATGGGGGGCACAGCGCAGTAGCATCCATAACTACTAGCGGTACTGGCAGGCTGTCCGATCTGCAAACGAGCCCATTTCTCACCGCAACCACAGCGGCTGGGCTGCACAAAAAGTCAAGTAGATACATGCTTGCACCACGCTGGCCTCGTTGAGTTTTAGGGGATAAAGTCTTTAAGGTATCACGTCGGATGTGTTTATAGGATGTTAGAAAGGGTGTTCGGATATTAATAAAAAAAACTAATTACAGAAATCGTCTGTGAACTCTGAAACGAATTTATGAAGACTAATTAATCCGTCATTAGCATATGTTACTGTAGCATGACATTGTCTAATCACAGACTAAGTATGTTCAAAAAATTCGTCTCGCAAAATACACGCAATTTGTGCAATTAGTTATTTTTTTAGTCTACATTTAATACTCCATGCATGTGTCCAAACATCCGATGTGATAAGGTGTAAAGTTTTTGGATGAACTAAACAAGGCCTTAATTAGCCTATTGTTAGACTTTGTACTCTGCAGAGAGCCCCATAAACTTAACCTACCTCAGTTAGGGAATACCTATGGCTACGAGCTCACTCAGTGATGCCTCTCTCACAAGTCACACACACACTGCTCATCGTCCTGCTCCTGCAGCTGTAGCGCGCTTGGGTCTCTCGTTCTCGGTTTGCTCCAAATGATGCCTCAAGTACTGTCACCATCCATTTTTCTACCCTGCCGTTTGCATAGATAATTGGCCATCATCGGTTTCTTAAAAGAAAATTAGCCGCCACGTCGATGCGGTACTGACATCGGGACGCGAGGAGAGTGTACGTACTGGATAGATTATGGCTGTTTGGTGTTTGCCTTTGCGATTAGGGCCGCGGGTAATTATTGTTAGCGCCGCTCGAGCGGTCGAGCCGCGCGCGCCCCTGCCGCCAAGCGGCTGTGACTACGCGTATCCACGCGTGAGCGCCGCGTTGCGCTCCGCTAGTCTGTCGTGCAAGTCACCGGGGAGCAGCATTAGTACGGCCTGGTGCTGAGTTGGTGTAGGAATCTCTTGTGGCGTAAAGCTAGCTGTTCGATCCGTGGACTCGATCGTCAGGTACATGGCTTGCTTGCGTTTGGTATGTATGCAAGGGAAGAGGTCGTGCCAACCACTAGTTTGATTGCGTCGAGATTAAGGTCCTGTTTAACATATGGTTAGTTACTGGTTGGGGCTAAAAACTAGTCTAAATTAGGTATGATGGACTACCTAATGAGCTAACAACTAGTTAAAGACTTGACTAAAAAATTAGCTTACCTATTAGCCCTCCTATTTAGATGCACTAGCACTAGAGCTAAGTTTTAGATAGCTAGCAATTAGCCCTTTGTATCCGGCCCTGTTCATCTGGCTTATAATCCGTCTTATTCAGCTTGTTTTTCAGCCGGAACAGTATTTTTCTCTCACAAAAAATCAGCCAACAGTGTTTTTCAGTCAGCTTATAATTCCAGCCGAACGGGGCCTTGAATAGGCCCTAATTCCAATAGCTGTCTCGGCTGGTGAATGTTCTTGAATGATGAGCATTTTAGTCGATCAGGACATGCGATCACTTGTATTTCTTAAATAAATATTTATATGGCTCAATTTGACTAGAACTCCAAGGCTGTTTGGTTTGGCGGATCAAGCTGTCCGGATCATCATGGCTTCGGACGAGGTCGCTCCTATTTTTCCAGCAAATGAGTTGATTCCAAAAGAATGAACTGCAAACTTAACTATGAAGTGCCAAATGACATCGTTCCATATCTCAATCAAACAGGTTGATAGGTTCGGACTTAGGTTCGGATGGCTTCAGAGCCAATATGTGACACAATCCAAACACGCTGCAAAAGTTCACATGAAAATAATAATCTAGCATATCTTAGGACAAAACTGAATCCCTTATATTTCAGGAAGGATGGATGGAGTAACCTAGCATATGTTAGGGCTCGACCATTTGGATAGGATAGAGATTATAAAAAAATCTAAGTTATGGCTAGATACTATAAAAATCTAGATATTAAAAATCTATCTGAAGAGGGTTGTTTGAATCTCTAGATTATATAGGTCATAAGTTTTAGTGGATGGATCGAACTTGTCCATATTGCCCTTGCTTGTTTCCTACTATCCCCTTGTGTCAAGAAGCTAGTGCGTTCGAGAAATTTTGGCAGGGGCGGCCAAGTAGTTATCGTGGCACCGAGTAATTTAGCATGAAGAGTAGATGACAGGAAGCTCATCCAGTGGCACCAGTATCTCATATCAAAATTTGTTAGGAGTCAATGGAAATCGTCGAAACAAGTAAACATTCAGAATCTATTAGCGTGCTACGACACTGCCTTTTGGGTTGTTAGGTTGTGTATGATTTCAGAATTTATTAGTGACGCACCTGGGGCCTGGGGTCCATGCACACCCTAATGGTTTATATTTAGTAGCTATTGCCCATGTTATGGTTTGAGTTTTGCTTAGATTAATCTGTTATCGAACAATTTTGTCGTTCACTGATTTGTGTGGAACCATAATTTGTGAGCTTAATCTATATTAGCAATATTTTAGATTGTGTTCTTTCTTGTTTTATGCTTGTGTTCTTGATTCACAGATAGAGATTAGCTTTCATGGCAAAGCCAATCAAATAGCGCACGGTTGATAACCATAGGAGATGTGATGTTGAGATTATAGTGTTCGGGTATTTTATGATCAGAAAGTCAGGTCATGTATGTCAAGTTTCCATCAAAGCAAGAGTTATCTTCACTTAACAAAGATCGATCAGCACCTCGTTCAATCATGCACATATTACAAGATTTAAACTTCATAGTCCATATGATTAGTCTGTCAATCTGTTGACTTTGTGCTATACGTTTGGTACCAACCAATTCACACGTTTCAAAATAATTCTCACAATTAAGATCTATTGTCATGAACAGTCAAAGTGTTCACTTGAATGCCAAAAGATAAACAATGTCACCTATCATACACGTAGCCAATTATCAAGCAAAATGTTGTTTGATTGATCCAAATAGAGCTTAAGTGGACATGGCCAGCTACAATAGGGTTTGTTTAGATCAAGCAAAAGCAAACAATGCCAACAACATAATACAAGGGAAATCTGGTGATCAAATTGCTTTCTCAGAGAAGGCCAAAGTAATACTCCTACATGTTTTGTCTCTTTTAGTGGAAGGAGTATAAATTTCATAGAATATGCTAATTTATATATTTTTTTATAAAAACTACGAACAATTAAGAAATATAAAAGGTCTCAGAACTATACATGCAAAACTGAGTTTGTTAGATTACTTATGTTTGTGACCTCAGTATCCAACTTGGCACAGACACATATGCTTATTTCGGTATTCGGTTCATCGGTTGTATGTTTTTGGCTAATTATTCTTTTATTAGTGGTATATATGTCACAATCCGTGTAGTTAATAGCGAAACACAAAAGGTGGTTTCATCAATCTTAAAATCAACTACTCTATTCTCTCGAAGAAGTTCATAAAAAAATTGTACGTATGTGCGTTCATATGGATGTATATGCGTATATGTATACATGATTGTTTACATCTTTACTTTTTTAGTTAAAAGAAAAAAACACTCTTATTGGGAGTGTACTCCCTCTGTCCCAAAATATCTGTCGTTTTCGCTTCCCAAGAAACAACTTTGACAAAATATATATTAAAAATATTAATATTTATGGTATCTAATTGTTATCATCGAAAAGATCTTTGAATCTAGTTTTTTAATAAATTTATTTGACGATGCAAATATTGCACATATTTTCTATAAATCGAGTTAAACTTGTGGCACGAAAATCCAAAGTGACAAATAATCTGGGACAGAGGGAGTACAGTATGTTGTAACGGGACGTCTGCAAATGACACTAAGGCCAGTCTCAATGGGGAGTTTCATTACGTTGTTTCCACGTCATTTGAAATGAAATGAAACTTGAAACACCCACTCTCAATGGAGAATTTCATTCCATGGTTTCATAAGCATTTAATTTCAAGACTCATAGAGAGTTGGTAATCGTGTCAAGAGAGTTTCATCTAGATGAAACCCATTTCTTCTCTCTTCTTAAATACACTGTCACGTCATCAAAAATGTCTATGTGACAACTCATTTAATACAAATAAATCTCACGTAAAACTCCCACCGACATTGGCCTAACAGTCAATCATCGAACCACTGTTGCGATTGACCGTCAGCCTACGTACGCACGTAGTACTACACCTTCACGATTCACCACCGCTCTGGTTGCTGCACGAGCAAGTCAAGTGCTTGATGGCTCGTTCTCTCGATCCGATCCAAACCAAACGCACCGGATGGCCGGGCGGGGGGACAGCGACCACGCCGCCGCAGTGAAAACCCGCATGAAACCTCGTGCCGGCGACGCCGATCGAGCCACCAGCCAGGCCGCGCGCGGGATGGGAGCGAGGCGCTGCTGCTCCTCTTTCCCTGGGCAGGAGGCAGGAGCCACGAGTGTGCAGTACCAAGCTGACTGACACTGAACTGTGAGGCCTTGTTTAGATACCTAAATTCATCTCCAAATTTCACTATGCAAAAAGAAGATTCATCATTACATCAAAATGTCGACACATATATGGAGTACTAAATATAGATGAAATCAAAAACTAATTGCACGGTTTTATTGTACTTTGCGAGACGAATATTTTAAGTCTAATTAATCAATATTTGGACAATTATTACCAAATAAAAACAAAATTACTACAATATAACGGGACATTTACTATACAAAATTTGTTTTCTAAATTTGAGATCTAAACAAGCCCTGAAGGGGAGAGGCGGTCAGTGACTTCTGCTGCAACCCCAAGCCCCATGGCGTGCCCACGGGACCGACACACGCAGCCCTCACGTGCGCCTCCGAATTTCCCGAGGATCTCGCCGTACGACCGCGCGCAGATCTTTATGCGCGCTCCCACGGGCTGTAGGGCGACCGGTTGGAGGCGAGCTGGTCACTGACCGAGTGATCACCGACAGCAGCCTGGTCCAAGTATCACCCACACACCCTACTAGGATGAAAACGGATCGGATACGGACGGATATCTCTGATATCATATTTGTTTTCATATTTATATCCGGATTCGGATTCGAATACGGATAGTATCAAAAAATTCGGATAGAATACGATTAGATATCGACATCATAAATATGTGATTTAAATATTCGGATACGAATACGGTATCGGATGTTAAATATCCGGACTCGGATACGGACGTGTTAAAACCCCTCTAAACGAATTCAGTCTTGAATACGGTCGGAAAATATCCGTACCGTTTTCAACCCTACACACACTAACATCCCCATCCCCATCCGGGTTCGGATCTTCAGCCTTTTTCCAGTTAGGCAGGGGCCATGGATGTCTCCAGAGGCTGTTGAATGGCTTGTTGGCCTAATCATATATACATATACTCCCTCATTCGATAGTCAAATTTACAAACTTAATAATTTAGGACATTATGCTTTATCATTAGATTTGTATTCAAAGTGTTTCTAAGATAGATATCGTATTTAGTATGTATTAGGAATTAGGGTAATATAGGGGTACTATACGAGAAATAATTAATATGAATTTCAAACTCTAAAATTCGTATTTATAAATCTTCTATGCCTAGTAAATATTATCTAACAATCTTGATGTTCACTTCTCCTACGGCAATTCTTGCTTAAATCATTCTCTAGGGTGCGCCCGGGATAAGGTATAAGCCAAAAATACATACCCTAGCATACGAGACATGCCATTTAGGATAGAGTTCTCTTTATTCTAATCCGCAAATCCGAATCATTGACTTGCTTTGCTTGAGATGAAGGCCATGTTCTTTAACTCTTGTTTTTTTCTTATTATGCTAATATCGTTCCTGTTTTTTGAGCTGGGGTACACAATCTTCCTTGTGACTGTGAAACCAGATTTCTATATGGTAGAAGATTGCTTAACTAAACACTTTAATTTTATTGATTTCCAACGGAGACCTACACAAATCAAATCAAAACTTATATGCTATACATGCTATTGTAGTGTTCTAAAGGTCTAAACCAACATACAAGGTTCCTTACTCAATTGATACTAAGGTCAGTCGCAGTTGAAATTTCATACTCATTTATTATAATGCCACATCAGCAAGATGAGGTGGCACGAAAATTAAGGGGAGATCGAGAGAAGAGTTTTATCCCCATTAAACACAATTCACGATATGTTCCAAGTGAATGAAACTCCAGTAAAACCTATATTGAGAGCTTACAGTTTCATTCCCATGCGTTTTGGTCGATCTCGTGCAACTCACATCCACGCTACGTGTCCTATATTTATCATGCGCTATATGTAATTAATTTTACATATACAAATATATTATATTTTTATATCAAATGAATATTGAAAGAAATTAAACTATTTTTGTTGATACTGTTTATGCTATAGATAGTATGCAAGTTGTCATATTGTTCATATGACACATTTGAACACAACACTATGTAAAAATTAGATGCTACATGTAGCCTATGAAATAGTGAAATGAAAATGTGGATTGAGAGAAATTATTTCGTGCCAGTTTTCAAGACAACCATGTCTTGGAAATAGGGACATGAAACCTCCCATTGATACAAACCTACTTAGTTTTGAATAAACGAAGGATAACTTTCTATATGTGCTCTAACTTGGGATACACCATCAAACTCATAAACAAAACTCTTATATATCCTAACATTGCTTTGGTCAGTTGTCTTTGATATGTATTGGCAACTCCATATCCATCAGTAGGTTGTAACTAAATAAACAGCACACAATATGCTTGTATATTCCTCTTGCAGGTAAACCCACGCTTCACGTGAAAAAAAAAACTGGTTTGTTGCCTAGCTGGTAAGCAAAAAAAAAAGTTTTTGATACAGTAAGAAGCAACAGTGTTGTACAGTGGATAGTACACACGACGTTAATATTAGAAGGTGGTTGTATTACCCTGGCTCATTAGAATTCTTGTTGGGCTATTGTGGTCCATGTTTTGTATTTTGATGGAATTAGTCTCATATTAGTTGTTTAAATAATTTTGGGTCAGCTTATAATCCTTGCCACTTTAAATATAGTGCCTCTAGGTTAACCATTTTGCATAAAATGATGACGAAAGTGTAACAGAGATGCACAAAATGGACAAATTCCTTCTCTTAGGAATACATACAAGAAAAAGGATAATGGTAGCCCTCCTATTAACTAATTTATGAATTTCATAGTAATAGAAAACCATGTCATACGTATACGTACTCTCATTCCACGTCAGAGTTAAGCCATAGGCATATTTTAGCTGGGGTGTTAGTGGCGAACTCAGGATAAGTTGATTATAAAGTCCAGAAAAATCAACTTATCTAAAAAAAATATTGATAGGGCCCAGACTGATTATCTGCATTTCATTTTAAACTTATAAACCATTACAAACATGTTGCAAGTGTTTCAGATGCACGTCCCAAATGTTTTATCTATCTTCTTTTCTGTCTTGCAAGTGTTGTATTTGTATGTTTCAAAAGTAGATCGGGATGTTACACATGTTGCAATGTTGCAATATTGTTTCAACTGTATGTTCTAAATATTTCATCTGTTTTAGACTTATGTTGTAAAGGTTTCATCTAGATGTTCGTAAAAGTGGATCGGGATGTTGTACGGCCCGCCCAGTGGTGTCACTGTGCGGGGTGCAAGGTGGCCCCGGGGGGCAGGGTAGGGGGGCTCCCTGCGATGGACGTGGGCGTGGGAGCGAGTGCTGGGGGGCGCGGGCGTGATGCGGGATGTCGACACGGAGCCACGTCTGGACGCAATGTCAAGGTGTACCGCTTTAGTAAACTTGATAATTCTTGGTACAGCGAAGCTATAAACGGGTTGGATTGATGAGGCAATGTGCGAGTACAACCCGGCCCACTATCTGACAGTCCAGTACGGGCACAGTCAAAAAGGATAAGAGCAACCTTAAATAAAGTCATTTTCAAACTAAAATATTATTTGTCAGATGCTTAACACACTGATCCTCGAACCAGTTCTGTCAAACTAGTAATCCGTTTTTCACTGTGTATTTGTTCCCAATTTTTCGAGTAATCATGTCAAAGTAGTATGCTATATATTGTGAGAGTACTTGCCCACACCCTTTAGCGTGTTATTGTGATTGTCGAAACATAATTATTATACTACTATTCCGGTAGGCTGGTAATAATCCCATATGACTACGATGACTTATTTGATACTCCTCTGTTTAAAAAAGTAATATAATTTTGTTTTCCATAAATACTATTACTATCATCTACTATAAATACAGTCATAAATATTATTTCTATTATCTATAAATATATTATCACTACTTTCTATAAATATAATCAAACTCAAAAAATATTTTGTTAAAATATAGAATTGTGCTTTTTTAGAGGGGGGGAGTGGTCCGGGGCGCAGAGTGGTAACGAAGGATCTATATTCACCCTGTTCGGCTGCTCTTATCAACACGGCTTATCAGCCGTGGTACAATGTTTTTCTCTCACAATAAAACAGCCACAGCCGGCTTATAAGCCGCAAAACAGCCTGCCGAACATGGTGATTATTTGAGTGGTTTGATGTTGCTGACGGCCAAATCAGTCATACTCCCTCCGTCCCTAAATACTCGTCGCTTTACGCTTCCCGAGAAACAACTTTAATTAAATATATATTAAAAAATATTAATATTTATGGTATATAATTAGTATCATTAGAAAGGTCTTTGAGTCTAGTTTTTTAATAAATTTATTTGGAGATACAAATGTTGCACGCATTTTATATAAATCGAGTCAAACTTGTGGGCACAAAAACCAGAAACGACATCTAATAAGGGACAGAGGGAGTATATACATATAACAAAGACACACCAGTACTGCCTGTAAAATCATTGTAGATTTCAAACGTGTATAAGGACTTCAAATGTCCAGCATAATTACCATTGTTTTCTCAACTATTGGAGTACTTTAGGAGAAATTTACGTTAGGCTAAGAACTTCAGGTCAAGCACTCCTTACTGATAGAGCAGTTCTAACAAAAGGGGTACTCCTTAGAGCAAGGTTAATACTACAGCCGGCTACTAACTGTGTAAATCCTTACATCCTATCTCTCAGCAGCTCATATAGTAGTTACATATTTACAATTAATGTATGGCTCACTTATCTCTCTCACAGAGTTTTTTGGTTTTTGTGTTCAAGCCGGCTGTAAGGTCAGTCTCAATGTGGTTTCATCAGAGTTTCATGGGCATTAATTATGCTGATGTGACACCATATTAATGAAGAGAGAGACGATAAGAGTTTCTTGGGAGTAGAACGAGTTTAATGGGGATGAAACTCTTCTACACTGTTTCTAAAATCTAGATGTGTTGGAAACAGTGACATGAAATCCCCACTGAGATTAGTCTAAGGCCAGTCTCAATGCCAATTTCATGTCCCAATTTTTAACACATTTATATTTTGAAAACAGTGTAGAAGAGTTTCATCCCCATGAAACTCTCTCTACTCCCAACTCTTATCATCTCACTTCATTAGCACGGTGCCATGTCAGCATATTTAATATCCATAAAATTCCATAAAATCCTCATTAAGACTGACCTAAGCTTACGGCATGCTCCTCATCTCTTTCCTTTCCTCTCTCCAACTTAGCATTCAGACTGCTTAGCGTCGGTGTTTAAGACTAGTTTTCACACAAAGCTGAAACATGTGAGCAGAGAGCAGCAACATGTTAAGTACAAACCTCTGCAGTTTCCACTTTGTTTAACCCACTTCCCCAAACCCGCCCACCTTCAGCCCCTTGGAAACCCCAACCCACAATTATAACTCTCCCATCTTTTTACCCTGTTCACAACACGGTAAAAAAAAAAATCCAAACCAAAGGCGTCCACACTCAGACCACAGCAAGAAAAGAACACACAGAGAGAGAGATTTCTCTAAAAAAAAATAAAAAAGTGCAGTAAATATCACCAAAGGCATCGACCACACCGGCCGGCCCTGGCTTTAGACCGAAACCCAATGGGGCCATGAGAGAGACGGGGTTAAAATTTTAACCGCCGTTTAAGAATCCCAAAACTTAGAAAAGGGCGCTTGCTTAGCCGCTTGCATTTGCATCTCTCTCTCATTAAGCGCTTTTACTTTAAACACGGTGCCCCAAGCTTGCAGATTGCCGGTGCTCGCCTGCCTAGCTCCCAATATCATCAAATTCTCGGGCTTCCCAAGGATTCTGACCCGAGGCGTGTACGAATGGACTAAAATGCCCCAGGGTTCTTGGTACGGGCCTGTGGATCTGGCCTAGGGTTTGGAGGGCAGAGTTGCGAGCTTTTTGGGATTTGCACGGTTGGGATTAGCGAGGGGGGATAAGCGAGTGAGCGGCTTTAAGTTATTGGTCGGACAGCATGGGCTGCGTGTCACCGCGATCCCTATGGGGCGGGCGCCGGTGGGCTTTGGTCCATCAGTTGGGCCTGTTTAGTTCAAGGCCCATCGCAACCGATGCAAGCTTTTGTTTTTTATTTTTATATAATATACAAGTGGGAGAAAATGATAATAAGCCTTTTCCCACTCATTTCCATATTTGTAGTAGCATGTCATGTGGTCTTTCCTTTTCCGTAGTCACTGGTTCCTGCTCACCAGACCTTCCTTTTGATTATTCTTGGTACTGAAAGTGTATTAAAGAAGTTCTGGGCACCAAATGCTATGGTCCTTTGGTCAAATATTTGGCTTCAAATAAGTGTCCTTTTTCGTACACTTGCGCCGACAAGCATCAAATACTCGTCCTGTTCTGCAAGTCATGTTTCGGCTTGTTTCAGCTTGTTTCAGCTTATTCTCTCTCACAGAATACTATTGAATCAGCCGAAACCAGCCGGCTTTTTCACCAGCCGAACCAGCCCACTGCTTGTATGCGCTTAGGACGTGTTTAGTCTAGGGGCGTAAAGTTTTGGGATACTGTAGTACATGTGTAACTATAGCAATTAGTGTTCAATCATGAACTAATTAGGTTTAAAAGATTCGTCTCGCAAAATATATATAAACTGTATAATTAGTTATTTTTTATCTATATTTAATGCTCCATATATATCTCTAAACATTTGATTGAATGGGGTGTAAAGTTTTTGGGTTGAAAATCACCTTCTTCACAGATACGACCCTTGCTTCCCGGAGCCGCACATTTGCCCTACTACTAGGAGTACTCCCAAAAGAGTTCAAATAAAATAAGAAAAAAAATATAAACTACTGAAAGCAGGCTGGCTGGCACTCCATGTTTTGATGTGATCGAACGTTGTTCACCAATAATAACTGGTGACCTGTGCGCCGCTGTGCTAGTGATGGAAAGTGTATTATGCAATAGCTCTACTAGTTCAATGCCAAACATCTCGCTCCGGCCTAAAAAGAGCAGAAACGGGCCCATTTTATGAAGAGTCTGACGGGTGGGTCCGCCGTGGGAGAACGGACAAGAGAGTAGTGATCGCATGGCGCGGCGCCGGCTGCTAACCTAGGTATGCATGCTCGAGCCGGATAATATTATCCCGGACACGATCCCACACCACAAGCCTCCTGTTTTGCCTTGTCATTAGTGCGGTTTCACGTGTTTGTCCCTGTGATCTTCATTCACCATTTCCATCATCTCTCCTTCCGTAACAGCTGGTAAGTCCGTAGTAGCTGTAGTTTCCTTGCTGCTGTAGCAAGATATACTAGTCACACGAGAGTCGCCGTTATAGGGTCCTGTTTGGTTCGCCTTATAAACTTTAACAGATGTGGATCATATGGTTGACTATAGGGTGTTCGATATTAATAATAGACTAATTAGATTTAATAGATTCATCTTGTAAATTAATCTTAATCTGTGCAATTAGTTTCGTAATTAATCTATGTTTAACACTCCATGCATGTGTCTAAACATTCAATGTGATATGTGTTAAAAAAACAAGGGGAACCAAACACCTCCATACTCCTTCCATCCTGATTCTAACCATTCTTTGACACAACAAGAGAGAAAGTGCAACTAATCTATTGAAATCCGATTCTATTTTACATGATTAAAAGATGGACTCTTAGCTTCCTTATATAAAATATGATAAGTTTTCTTGTTCTCTGAATGCAATATATCTCAAGACAGAGAGAGCAGACTATAGGGCCGTTTGGTAGAACTCCTCGCAGCGGATTCTTCTTAACAATCATTTCTCTTCGGCTGCAATTGAACACAGACTCTAGTGGGAATAGACATAAATCGTTTATTCATTTGAACTAGAGCTCGAAGCTAAGGAGCTTCTCTTTCTGATTCTTGAGCTTCACTTTTGATGGAGGATAAGGAGCTGATAAGAATTGATTCTAGTGGTGATTGAATGGATAAATGTGGATATGAGTGGAAAATGGGTATTTAGCTCCTACCTCGTGGTATAAATGAAAAAGTAATTCTCGTGAGCTCTTTACCATAATCAAGTTGCATTTTAAGCATTTGTTAGAGATCCACATGATCCACTCCGAAAAAGTTAGGAACATAGCTCTGTCAAAACAAGCATAAACAACAAGTTCCTTACTGCTCTGTATTGAATATTCACCAAAATTGCTCTAAAATCATTTCTCATCCATTTTCCACTCTGTGTCCCAACCTCAATCGCCCTACCAAACAGATCGGTAGTAGCAGTCGTCACTTGCAATTTCCATGTCTTTTCGTGTTGAAACGGATGCACCAGATAATGCAGCACCCCAGCCGTTTTACTCCTGTTTTCGGTTACGAAAAGTGGCTTTCTAGGCCACAAGAAAAAGCGAAAATCACTCAACTCACGAGGAAATGCAAACGCCTAGTATGGTGGAGTGAAGAAATTAGTTAGGGTGTAAATGATGCACAGATGAATCCAAGCAACAAGTGACCAAAACTGCAATTAAACAAGTAAAGCTCACTCAGCAACAGTGACACTTCCAGCCAGCCCAGCCGGACCTACGTTGAGAGGACCTGTCGTAGCCACCCATTAAATACTGCTCCAGCTCCCAAGAACCGCAGATAAGACCAAAACGCCCGGGGTTTAACGCAGCCCAAATCAAGGGTTTAAGCAACCACTTTGTACTAGTACTCCTACTACTCCCTCCATAATCCATCTCCTTGCTGGCCAGGCGGCGTAGCGTAACTCAAGTGAGGAAGAGGGAGGAGACGGACCTGGAGAGAAACGCTCCATATGCTTGTTGGGAGCGGCACAAGCAACGGCAGCTGCTGAAAGCGTGCGACCGAGCGAACCTCGCCACTGCCCCTCACGCGCCGCACCCCCACATGCCTCGGCGACCATCCCGTCCTGCTCCTCCTTGCTCTTCCCAGTAGCAAGCGACCGAACGCGCCGGGGGCGCATGCCGTGACCTCGCCGTGCCGGGCGGCCGCGCTCTCGGTTGGAGGAAAAAAGTCGTCGCCTTTTCCGGTTCCCGCGGTGGGTTCTTGATCGAGGCGGTTGTCGATCGATAATAATGGCGCACCACCGGCGGGCCCGGCTCTTCTCTGTGGTCTCCGCCGCCGTGCTTGTGGTTCTGTCGGTCGGGACGGCCCGCCCGGCGGCGGCGCTGTCGCCGGACGGCAAGGCGCTGCTGTCGCTGCTGCCCGGCGCGGCGCCGTCGCCCGTGCTGCCGTCGTGGGACCCCAAGGCCGCGACGCCGTGCTCGTGGCAGGGGGTCACGTGCTCGCCGCAGAACCGGGTGGTGTCGCTCTCGCTGCCCAACACCTTCCTCAACCTGTCCTCGCTGCCGCCGCCGCTCGCCACGCTCTCCTCGCTGCAGCTGCTCAACCTCTCCACCTGCAACATCTCCGGGATCATCCCGCCCTCGTACGCGTCGCTCTCCGCGCTGCGCGTGCTGGACCTGTCCTCCAACGCGCTCACCGGCGACATCCCCGACGAGCTCGGCGCGCTCTCGGGGCTCCAGTTCCTGCTCCTCAACTCCAACCACCTCACCGGCGGCATCCCGCGCTCGCTCGCTAAACTCTCCGCGCTCCAGGTGCTCTGTGTCCAGGACAACCTCCTCAACGGCACCATACCGGCGTCGCTCGGCGCGCTCACCGCGCTCCAGCAGTTCCGCGTCGGCGGCAACCCGGCGCTATCGGGCCCCATCCCGGCCTCACTCGGCGCGCTCTCCAACCTCACCGTCTTCGGCGCCGCGGCTACCGCGCTGTCCGGTCCCATCCCCGAGGAGTTCGGCAGCCTCGTCAATCTCCAGACGTTGGCATTGTACGACACCAGCGTGTCCGGGTCCATACCCGCCGCGCTCGGCGGCTGCGTCGAGCTGCGCAATCTCTACCTTCACATGAACAAGCTCACCGGCCCGATACCGCCGGAGCTCGGGCGGCTGCAGAAGCTCACCAGTTTGCTCCTCTGGGGCAACGCCCTCTCCGGGAAGATCCCACCGGAGCTATCCAACTGCTCCGCGTTGGTGGTGCTCGACCTGTCGGGCAACCGGCTTACCGGCGAGGTGCCCGGGGCGCTCGGGCGGCTCGGCGCGCTCGAGCAGCTGCACCTGTCGGACAACCAGCTCACGGGGCGCATACCGCCGGAGCTCAGCAACCTGAGCAGCCTCACCGCGCTGCAGCTCGACAAGAACGGCTTCTCAGGCGCGATCCCGCCGCAGCTTGGAGAGCTGAAGGCGCTGCAGGTGCTGTTCCTCTGGGGCAACGCGCTTTCTGGCGCGATCCCGCCGTCGCTGGGCAACTGCACCGAGCTGTACGCGCTGGACCTGTCAAAGAACCGCTTCTCCGGCGGCATCCCCGACGAGGTGTTCGCGCTGCAGAAGCTCAGCAAGCTGCTCCTCCTGGGCAACGAGCTCTCCGGCCCGCTGCCCCCGAGCGTCGCCAACTGCGTATCATTGGTGCGCCTCCGGCTCGGCGAGAACCAGCTCGTCGGCGAGATACCCAGAGAGATCGGCAAGCTGCAGAACCTGGTGTTCCTGGACCTGTACTCAAACAGGTTCACCGGCTCGCTGCCCGCCGAGCTCGCCAACATCACGGTGCTGGAGCTGCTGGACGTGCACAACAACAGCTTTACCGGTGGCATCCCGCCGCAGTTCGGGGAGCTCATGAACCTGGAACAGCTCGACCTGAGCATGAACAGGCTCACCGGCGAGATACCGGCGAGCTTTGGCAACTTCAGCTACCTTAACAAGCTGATCCTCAGCGGCAACAATCTGTCGGGGCCATTGCCCAAATCGATTCGGAACCTGCAGAAGCTGACAATGCTGGACCTGAGCAACAACAGCTTCTCTGGCCCGATACCTCCGGAGATCGGCGCGCTGTCGAGCCTGGGCATCAGCCTGGACCTGAGCTCGAACAGGTTCGTCGGCGAGCTGCCGGACGAGATGTCCGGTCTGACGCAGCTGCAGTCACTCAACCTCGCGAGCAATGGCCTCTACGGCAGCATCTCGGTCCTGGGTGAGCTCACCAGCCTGACATCCCTCAACATCTCGTACAACAACTTCTCTGGCGCCATCCCAGTGACGCCGTTCTTCAAGACATTGCCGTCCAACTCCTATATTGGCAATGCCAACCTCTGTGAGTCCTACGATGGCCACTCGTGTGCAGCGGACATGGTTCGCAGGTCCGCCCTGAAGACGGTCAAGACCGTGATCCTCGTCTGTGGCGTTCTGGGGTCAGTCGCGCTGCTGCTTGTTGTGGTTTGGATTCTGATCAACAGGAGCAGGAAGCTGGCCAGCCAGAAGGCCATGAGCTTGTCAGGTGCTGGCGGTGATGATTTCTCCAACCCCTGGACGTTTACGCCATTCCAGAAGCTCAACTTCAGCATTGACAACATCTTGGCATGCCTAAGGGATGAGAACGTGATAGGCAAAGGTTGCTCTGGGGTTGTGTACAGAGCTGAGATGCCGAACGGGGACATAATCGCAGTGAAGAAGCTATGGAAGGCCGGCAAGGATGAGCCGATTGACACCTTTGCAGCTGAGATTCAGATTTTGGGGCACATCAGGCACCGGAACATCGTGAAGCTACTTGGGTACTGCTCTAACAGGTCTGTCAAGCTCCTGCTTTACAACTACATCCCCAATGGCAACCTGCTGCAGCTCCTGAAGGAGAACAGGAGTCTGGACTGGGACACGAGGTACAAGATCGCCATTGGGACAGCTCAGGGGCTGGCTTACCTACACCACGACTGTGTTCCGGCGATACTCCACAGGGATGTCAAGTGCAACAACATATTGCTCGATTCCAAGTATGAGGCCTACTTGGCTGATTTTGGGCTGGCCAAGCTGATGAACTCCCCCAATTATCATCACGCCATGTCGCGCATTGCCGGTTCTTATGGATACATTGCTCCAGGTAATAAGCTAATCTTTTTGTTGTTCTTATTTCTTCAGCAATTAGACTGTAGTAGTGTAGAAGAGCAGCAATCCCAATTAATGTCACAGCTCAGTAGTTCTTTGGTAATGCTGCTGCTAAGCGAGAATCTTTGACCTGTGGTTGCTTCTAGCAACCTTAACCTTGTTCTTCATTAGTTGCTTGTAGCTTAAGCTGGTAACAGTGAGCACTCTGTCTCGACACTAATGAAGTCTGTCCTAGTCCAGCTACTAGTTCCTCACATCACAAGTAACCTTTTTGTCGATTTTAATCTGTTGGCTTGATGTTGTTTTTACAGTTTATTAACACGGTATAATAATGTTACATTGCTTGATCACAGATATCACTGGATGATCATTTTCAAAAGACTCTGAATCGTTAACATACCTGTGATACATTTCAGAGTACGCGTACACGAGCAACATCACGGAGAAGAGCGACGTGTACAGCTACGGCGTTGTGCTGCTGGAGATCCTGAGCGGGCGGAGCGCGATCGAGCCGGTGGTCGGTGAGACCAGCCTGCACATCGTGGAGTGGGCGAAGAAGAAGATGGGCAGCTACGAGCCGGCGGTGAACATCCTGGACCCGAAGCTGCGGGGAATGCCGGACCAGCTGGTGCAGGAGATGCTGCAGACGCTGGGCGTGGCCATCTTCTGCGTGAACGCTGCGCCGGCAGAGCGGCCATCGATGAAGGAGGTGGTGGCACTGCTCAAGGAGGTGAAGAGCCCGCCCGAGGAGTGGGCCAAGACCTCGCAGCAGCCGCTCATCAAGCCCGGCAGCCAGCAAGGGTGACCGTACCGACGGCATTGGACCGGTTTCTCTTTCGGATGATTTCGCATCTCGTTGGTGGAGCAAGAGGCTCGAGAATTCGTTGTAGGGATGCAGACAGATTGCAGCAGGTAGAAGAAAAGAAGGGAAGCGGAGTAGGTTTTTGATAATTCAGGGGCTAGCTTAGCTTTGGTTAGGCGATTCTTGTACAGTTCAGGATGGTCTCGCAGCCCGTTTTATGGGAACTTGATGGATGAAAAATTTTCTTTCAATACATGAGCCGTGTGTTCGCTTTGCATCATCTGGTAGATGCAAAATGCTGCTCACTGCGATTTGTCAACCTGCAGGTTTCTTACCCACAAATTGAATTTAAATTTTACTAGTAGTAGTTTCAGTGTTAGCTCGGTCAAAATCTAATCTGTATTCGTGCGAACAGGTTTGATGAGCAGCTAGCTGCGCCGTCCTCTCAATAGAAATAGCCAGCTGATGACTATTATCCGGTGAAGGCGTGGGCGGTTCGTTCTTGGTTTCGTAGGAACAGTGACAGGCAAAGCCCGTCGCCCCCATCCGTCGGCCGGTACCAGGCCCAGGCGGCCGCGGCACGAGCTGCTCTGCCACTGGCGCCACCACTGGACGGCGACATGTTCTTGGTGAGGGAAGTGGGTGCAGGCTCTGTTGTAGTTCGTAGTTCATTAGTTCGACAGATCGGGTACAGATCGCAGTAGGAACAACGAAAACGTGATTCCAGTAGATGCCCTAAACAACTACTACGACTACCACTAGGAAGAGGAAATGAGAAACAGTAGAGTGCGCAAACCATCGCTAGGAGCCGTAGCAGCCGATCCGGAGGAAGTGCCGACGTTGGAATCGTTCGCCGGAGGAGCCATTGACGATGAGCGGTGAAGACGGTGGCGGCTTCCCGTCACTGGCTACGCCCCTCTCAGATCGGGAGTCGGGAATGTCGGTGGGAATGGCGGCTGAGGACAACCTCGTATTCTGAGCCGGCCAGCCCCCACCTCTATTTATGCGCAGTGTGACGGGGGCCCACCAACCATATTGGGTTGGGCGCCCCCGATCAGGGCGCGAGAACAAGGCCCATTAGACCGTTGGGCCTAATGAGGGAGATCAAAACCTAACATTCTCCCCCTTGATCTCTCATCATCTTCTTCGTTCTTTAATTTCTTACTCAAACTTTCGATTCATATTTTTCTTGTTTCTATCCTATTCCATTGCAGATTAGTGCATTGAACTGTTTCATCGTCACAGCAATTAGTGCCGTTAGACTAACAGCTACAACACATTTCTCTGTTTTGGAATGAAGTTTCTTCTGGGCCCTTCGTATGTTCGGGAATCATAGGCTTTCCCTTAAACCCATGCCGGCTACGTGTTCTCTGAACACGTTGGGTGGTAAGCCCTTAGTGAGCGGATCCGCGAGCATTTTCTCTGTACTTATATGCTCAAGATTTATAATATGATCCCGAACTTTATCTTTTACAACATAGTACTTTATGTCAATGTGTTTGGCAGCACCACTTGACCTATTGTTGTAAGCATATTGTACCGCTGGGTTGTTATCACAATACAACCTCATCGGTTCATTTATTTCATCAATCACTTTCAATCCGGGTATAAATTTCTTTAGCCAATTCACCTGCCCCGTTGCCTCATAGCATGCTACAAACTCGGCATACATCGTCGAGGATGTAGTTACGGTTTGTTTGGAGCTTTTCCACGATATAGCCCCTCCTGCGAGAGTAAATATATATCCTGACGTGGACTTTCTTTCTTCTCCCGCATAATCGGAATCTGAATACCCCTCTATCTGCAGGGAATCAGATCTTCTATACGTTAGCATGAGGCCTTTCGTACCCTGCAAATAACGCAGGACTTTCTTCACCAATTTCCAATGTTCTATTCCTGGATTCTTTTGATATCTGCCAAGTAACCCGGTGACAAAAGCCAAGTCAGGGCGTGTACACACTTGAGCATATTGTAAACTTCCAACTGCTGAAGCATACGGTACCGCTTTCATTCGGTTAATTTCATATTCATTCTTGGGACATTGATGTTCCCCATATCTGTCGCCCTTGACAATAGGAGCAGGTGAAGAACTGCACGCATGCATACTAAATTTCTTCAAAATCTTTTCTATGTATGCCTTTTGCGACAGCCCCAGTACCCCCTTTCTTCTATCTCGGTGAATCTCTATTCCCAAAACAAACGAGGCCTCACCGAGATCTTTCATATCGAAGTTTGAGGACAAGAATTTCTTTGTTTCCATTAGTAGACTGACATCACTGCTAGCAAGCAGGATATCATCCACATACAGGATTAGGAATATATACTTCCCATTCTTGAATTTTGCGTAAACGCAATTGTCCTCAACATTCTCTTTAAACCCAAAACCTTTTATCGTTCTATCAAATTTCAAATACCACTGTCTTGAGGCTTGTTTCAATCCGTAGATTGATTTCTTTAGGCGGCATCCCATATTTTCTTTTCCTTTTACAACAAAACCTTTCGGTTGTGCCATATAAACATTTTCTTCCAAATCCCCGTTAAGGAACGCCGTTCTTACATCCATTTGATGTAATTCCAAATCATAGTGGGCCACAAGTGCCATTATAATTCTGAAGGAATCTTTACATGAGACTGGAGAAAACGTCTCATTGTAATCAATCCCTTCTCTTTGCGTGAAGCCTTTTGCCACAAGTCGCGCTTTAAATCTTTCTATGTTCCCTTGGGAGTCATATTTTGTTTTGTAGATCCATTTACAACCTACTGTTTTGGCTCCCTTAGGAATAATTTCTAAGTCCCAAACTTTGTTGGTACTCATTGATTTCATTTCATCTTCCATGGCCTTAAGCCACTTTGATGAGTGGTCGCTTCTCATGGCTTCTTCAAATGAGGTGGGATCATCCCCCATCTGAAATTCTTCTGTTTCATAAACTTCATAATCATTAGAAATCGCTGACCTTCTTGTTCTTTGAGACCTTCTAGGGGCCTCTGGCACTTGTTCCACAATGGGCTGTTGTTGTTCTTCCTCATGTGCGACGTTTGGTTCTATGGGGTCCTCAAGGACAGCCTCCTCAAAGACAGGTTCCTCATTTTCATTAGTTGTCGCCACGGGAGAACTTGCAACAGGTGTTGGCTCTGCAGTGTCCTGCACTGTCGGCTCAACAGCAACAGGTAGCGTAAAGAATGGTTCTTCAACCATCGGAGTGGGTACATGTACCCGTTTCTCCTGCAGGCTTATTTCTCGTGCTACCATGCTCCCCCTGATCATGTTATCCTCCAAGAACACAGCGTGTCTTGTTTCTACAATTTTCATATGTCTGTCAGGACAATAAAATCGATATCCTTTTGATCTTTCTGGATAGCCAATGAAATGGCAGCTGACTGTCTTGGAGTCTAACTTTCCTATGTTTGGGTTAAACACTTTTGCCTCAGCTGGACAGCCCCACACACGCAAATGGTTAAGTGAGGGTTCTCTTCCTGTCCATAATTCATACGGTGTTTTAGGCACCGATTTGCTTGGTACTCGATTAAGTATGTGAATGGCGGTTTTCAGTGCCTCCATCCATAAACTAATCGGTAAAGTGGAGTAACTTATCATGCTTCTTACCATATCCATTAAGGTACGGTTTCGTCTTTCAGCCACTCCATTCTGCTGAGGCTCCCCCGGTGTGGAGTACTGAGCGACTATGCCATTTTCCTGTAGAAACTTTGCAAACGGTCCAGGAATTTGGCCATATGGGGTATGTCGCCCATAGTACTCTCCACCTCGATCTGATCGTACTATCTTTATTTTCTTGTCATGCTGATTTTCAACCTCAGCTTTAAATATTTTGAATTTATCCAATGCTTCCGATCTTTCTTTAATTGGATAAATATAGCCATAACGAGAGTAGTCGTCTGTGAATGTTATGAACGAGTCATAACCATCCACGCTTTTCACAGGAAATGGACCACATATATCAGTGTGGATGATTTCTAAAGTTCCTGTGCTTCGTTTGGCATTTTTCTTAATTTTCTTGACATACTTTCCTTTGATGCAATCAATGCATTGTTCTAAATCTGAAAATTCTAAGTGCGGAAGAATTGATTCTTTAATTAGCCGTTCCATTCTCCCCCTCGAAATATGGCCCAAGCGACAGTGCCATAATTTCGAAGAGGCATCGTCAATTCGCTTCCGCTTCTTAATTACATTCGCAGATGGGGAATCATTCATATTCTCATCGCATACATTGTTCGCATTTTCATCAAGGGATAATAAATAAAGTTTGTCTTGTCGGAAGGCAAGACCAACACATTTATTATTAACAAGTATCTTACATTTGCCATCACCAAAATGGCAATCAATTCCATCATCATCGAGTTTCGAAACACTTATTAAATTTCTACGCAAAGAGGGAACGAAAAGTACTTCTTTAAGTCTAAGTACAAAGCCGTTCTTCAATTCTAAAGATAAATCTCCAATTGCTTCAACATCGGCTTGTACTCCATTCGCAACTTTAATCGTTCTTTCTCCTCTTTGCAAGGTTCTCGTCCCACTTAATCCCTGTAAGGAATTTGCAACATGAGTAGTTGCTCCTGAATCAACCCACCAAGTGGATTTTGCATAACATAAATACAGGGATTCATCTACAAATGTAATAAATTCATCACCTCTTTTCAGTAGAGATTTCAGGAAGTCAGGACAGTCTCTTTTGTAGTGTCCCTTCTTGAAGCAGTGCTTGCATTGGTCCTTTTCAGCTCCACCATAGGAGTTGCTCTGCTGATTCTCAGGTTCCTGGGGTTTCTTTCCCTGTGAGGAAGAGGCCTTGTCCCACTTGGGTTTCCCCTGTGGTTTAGAGTTCTTGTTATTGAAGTTCTTTCTTTTATTATCCTTCACAAAATGAGCGGACTCACTCTGTGAGGATTTTATCCTCTCCTCTTCTTGAGCACACATTGAGATGAGTCTCTCTATGCCCCATCTTTCAGGCTGCATGTTGTAGTTCACAATAAAAGTATCATATTCTTTTGGCAAAGAAGCAAAAATTAAATGAATCAGGAAATCATCTTCCTTCAAATTCATCTCTTTCAGCTTAGATGCCGTGGTGTTCATCTTCAAGATGTGCTCTCTGATGCTACCGCCAGTATATTTTTCATTCACAAGCTTCTTAATCAGTGAACTTGCTGTGGCCTTGGTAGACCCAGTAAACTGACTCTTGATTTTCTCAAGATATTCTGTGGCAGTAGCACATTCAGGGATCGAGCCCCTTATCTGTTCTTCTATGGTGGCCTTAGCCACCAACAGGCACTTGCGATTGGAGAGAGTCCATTGCCTATGTTCAAGGTCATATTTCATTCTTATCTCAGCATGATCACGCTTTTAAGCAGTGAAATCAGCGTCAGATTCATTATCACCTCTCACCGGGTCCTCTGGTTCAGTGGGACACGGTGAGATGATGGCATAATCGACCTCTCCCAATGCAAGTTCCAATTCATATTTTTCCCGCCACATACGGTAATTGCTCCCGTTGAGTGTCGGGATGTTCGCGATGTTCACTATGCATTTACCTCCTGAAACCATATCAGAGTAAGTGAGTAATATTTATACATGAAATCATATGCTTTAACTCAACGTTGGTCAAATTGAAACATACAATTCATCTATGCAATAATTTTACATCACCGTTGGGCAGAAATAAAATTAAGGCACAATTTTCATGAATCAAAATTATAATATTGTTATTAACAACGTTGGTCAGAAAATAACAATACTACAATTCATCTTCAATTATTATTCATTTTTCAAAACCAAATTCTCCCGTTGGTTCGAATTTGATAATGAAAATAGATATATCAAGTACGCAGCGGAAACAATAATAAAATTCTCATAATATTATTTTCCAGAAGCACTAAAAAAAATTTCATTATTTCTGAGCAAAAACGTCGTTGGACAAATTTGCACGAAAATTCTTATCAAAATTTCAATTAAATTCATTCAAATATTCATCAAATTCATGTAAAAGAAATGCTTCTGGAAAAAATAATAAAACGAAGTTTCATTTCTTCAAATCTCGGCCCGAAGACCTTTCTTTCCCCCCCCCCCCGGCGGCCCATCCAGCGGAGGCGGTCCAGCCAGAGGAGAATGCCAACGCTCTCCGCGGGCCGGCCCGTTCGGCCATTTTGCTCGGCCCAGCATCCTGTGGAGTGCAGCGGCCCAGTCAGCGAGATCGGCGGCCCAGTCAGCGCGCCACGGCCCGACGCCGCGCCCAGGCCGCAACCTGGGCCTGGGCCGGCAATCTGGCCCCCGCGCCCTTCCCACTTGGGCCCGATTTGGCCCACCACGGCGACCGGTTCATCTGGACCGTTGATGTCGATCCGACGGGCCTCCTTGTCTTTCGGTTCATCAAAACCAGCCGGCCGCCGGCCTTCTCTCAGAAACCCTAAGTTCATTCACTTTCTTCTTTCTTCCTTCATGGCCGCCGGTCACCATAGGCTGGGTAGGGAGCCGCTGGTGGCCGCTCCTCCCATTCCAGCGTTGCCGTCGGCCATGGCTCGGGTGCCGGCACCGCCGCACGGCCTCCGGCCTTTCTATCTCCCATTCTTTCTTTTCTCTCTCAGCCATAGCCGAACCAGTGCTCTATGGCGGCCGGCGGCCACCGCCGGGGAACGGCTCGGTGGTCAGCCGCCGGGACTCTTCTCTCTTCGTTTCTTCTTGCTTCCCCCCCTTTCCATCGGTAGCCACACACAGAGCATCAGCATCTTGGCGGCCGGACTTGGGGAAGGAAGTTCGGCGCCGCCGCGGGCCCTCTCGCCGGCGCGCGCGTTCCCCGGTGGGAGAGCGCGCCGCCATCGAGCGGCTTCGCTGCGGTGCCCTGTTACCGGTGTACACACGCGCGTCTCGGCGACCGTGCCGCACAACGGGGACGCGCGTAGTTCTTGTTCTTCTCTTGTTCTGTTACCCCGATCTAGGGTTAGTTAGGGTTTGGATGAAAGTTTCTTTGCCCGATCTAAAATCGGGTTGTTTTTCATTTCATTATATCTTCTCCGATTTGAAATCGGTAAATCGATTTACCCGATCTGGGTTCTTCGTTCATATAACGTGGCTTTGATACCATTGTTGTAGTTCGTAGTTCATTAGTTCGACAGATCGGGTACAGATCGCAGTAGGAACAACGAAAACGTGATTCCAGTAGATGCCCTAAACAACTACTACGACTACCACTAGGAAGAGGAAATGAGAAACAGTAGAGTGCGCAAACCATCGCTAGGAGCCGTAGCAGCCGATCCGGAGGAAGTGCCGACGTTGGAATCGTTCGCCGGAGGAGCCATTGACGATGAGCGGTGAAGACGGTGGCGGCTTCCCGTCACTGGCTGCGCCCCTCTCAGATCGGGAGTCGGGAATGTCGGTGGGAATGGCGGCTGAGGACAACCTCGTATTCTGAGCCGGCCAGCCCCCACCTCTATTTATGCGCAGTGTGACGGGGCCCCACCAACCATATTGGGTTGGGCGCCCCCGATCAGGGCGCGAGAACAAGGCTCATTAGGCCGTTGGGCCTAATGAGGGAGATCAAAACCTAACAGGCTCTGCTTGGAAAGGAGGTAGAGGGACCTGCTGCTGTTGCGGCGGCTGGCGGCTGCACGGCGGTGGGCGGGGGCGGAGGAGACACGGCGGCGAAGCCATTGAAACAATACGAGGAGGCGTTCGCGCGTAATCGCTGCCGCCGTCAATTGCCAGGTGCCAGCCCGTGGAACGTCAACGGCGTGAATAGCTCGTGTTGGAGCTCCGCCGCTGTGGAGCGCCACCGCGTCCGGCCCACACGCGTGTGGAAACAAAAAGTCCGGACAAAGGGCAGAGCCCAATTTCGGAAGCTGGGCTGGCATAGGCCGGTTACGGGCTAGAAGCGGGTAGGGTTGGGGCGTCGGGCCCAGACGAGGTCCACGTAGAGATATAACGAATAAAATGCTGAATTAATTATGTGTTTGAATTAATTATGATTCGTGTCATTTTTTTTTAAGAAAGGAGTACCGGAGCAAATCCCCTATTCGGATTTGGAAAGGCATAGCTGCAGAGGATTTGGAAAGACATAGCTGCAGCCAAGCAAAATTATAGCGTAGATCATGTTTGCTCTTGCACAGCATGTTTGGTTCATAATAACTTCAAAAGGTTGTCTGATCCAGGCAGGCTTTCCATCAAGCTTTCCAGACGTTTGATTTTGGATGCCTAAAACCAAAATAGACATGTTTCTCAGGCGTCCGATTTTAAATGAATTTGTTGCTTAGTAGACATTTGCCTGCTAGGTCTCAATCTAAACACGTCCAACAATTCGGACAGCTAAGTTATTCGTGAAGTTTTGTATGCAAATTACAGTAATAGAGCAATTTCAAGAGACTCTAAATCCTTCTTAGTAATTGCTAGGAATAGAAATTTTGATAAAAAATACCTCCCAACAGACTCTTCAATTGGTTATCTAAATATAGCCATCTTCTATTCCAGATTTCTGTTAGCCAAAAATAGAAAAAGAGAATGACTCTATAGAGTGCAAACAAGTTATAGAAAAACTGTTGGAGTGTGGGAAGATATAGAAAGCAATTTTTATGTAAACGACTCTCCAAATGATAATTTAGAAAGTGAGCTTTAGAAAGACTCTTGAAGGTGCTCTTAATAGCTTGGGGATTTTATGATCAACTCATGTAGGACTGCAACACTATCCATGAAGGGCAAACTATAGGAACAGCCGAATAGGAGATGCATTGCAAAATTTCGAACTTAATAACTTTTTCATTTGAATTTGTTTAAGGTCTAAAATACTCATTTAAAACCAGATAAGCATAAAATGGGAAGGACGAGTATCCCAAATATGGCCACAAGTGTCTTATGAGTGGAGTGGTTAGGGGATGAACATGCGAAGCCTGAGGTCATGGGTTCGAGCGCCGGCGGCTGCGTGTGGCTGCCTAGTATGGTCTCCTGGTAAAACGTGAAAAATCGTGTCACTTGTAACTTGTGACTAGCGCAGTGTGGTCTCCCGGTAAAGCACGAAAAATAAAATCGTGTGACTTATAACTTGTGACTAGAGCGTCCGTGTGGCTGTTCAGTGTGGTCTCCTGGTAAAGCGCGAAAAAACGCTGACTTGTAACTTGTGACTTGCGCGCACGTGGCCCCATGTGGTCTCCTGGTATTAAAAAAAATTGCTATTTTTCAGCCCAAAATTGTTTTTCTGGAAAACCTCATCAATCGGCAGTGATGAGCCCCTGGTCATTGCCACTTTCCTACTGCTGGTTCAAGAAAGCTACATTGATAGGGTTTTTGAACCGGCAGTGAAGAGCTATTTTGGGCTAGTAAATGATCTCACTGGTGTTAGAATTTAGGAGGACTTAGTAATTAACACCAGCTCATAGATTAAAACACCTAGACCACAAGGGATCACATTCAACAGACGACAGCACTCCATGAGTAGTACAGTACTGTAACTCACAGGGACGTTAAACATGCATTGCAATTTAAACTCGTCAACATGATTGCATACGAGTGTTACATTGACCATTTGACCGTATGAACGAGAAAAAACAGAATTGTGCAAAATTTTGCCTTTTGACGTGCACGGAAGAGAGACAGGCCAGCTATGGTCTCAACGATGTGTATAGATATTGATAATGATATATACAGATATAGATCATCTAAGGATATAGACTAATATTAGAGATACATTTTTTTAGCAGAAATATTAGAGATACATACTCTCTATTCGTTTAGCTGATAAGTCATAGCTAAAAGTACTGATTAATTGGTTGTGTAAGTTCGAACCAGCAGGGCTTACAGTACCGAACAAGGCTAAGGCCTAAGACTATCCGCAGTGGCATACTCTAAATGATACTCTAAAGCTTTAGAGTATGAATATAGAATAAAAACTGCTGCACTGGATACTCTAAAACGATACTCTATCCTTTCACTTACTCTATATTTAGAGTAGTACGGTGTTTACTCTACAGTGCGCAGTGCGGGCCCTACTAGCTAAACTAAGGAAAAAAAATGCTATAACTCACAAACCAAAAATCCAAATTAAATTTCGATTGCACCATTAAATTCGTCTCAATAAATCCTTCAAAACTAGATCACTCATGGATATATTTAGATAAAGTGACAAGTGGGTCCCACATTAGATAGAGTGGATAGAGGATGATATAGAGGATGGATGGGTGCGGAAGAATTGAGTATAGAGAAGAAAATTTTGCTAACTAGGACGTATAGAAGATGAATATAGAGGATCATGAGTGCGGATAGTAAGAGGGCCACGGAGAAAAGCAAGTACAAGCCCGCCGGGCTCCTGCTGCTTACACAGCCCACGACGTTGCACACCTTGTCTGTGCTACGACTCGTGATCGCTGCCTCAGTCACTGCGAACCTGGCACTGCTCCTCCATGTGGTCCCCTGAGTCCTGATCACACCCGCCTCGCCGGCGCTGCACCTGCGCGCTTCGCGGTGCACACCCTATAAAACCATAACCTATCGAGTAATAAAACAAGATAAATCAAAAGAAAAAACAAAATAAAAATAGGAGACTAGGACGCCGACGAGGGATCGGCGCGCCCGCAAGGCCGCAACCCACCGCCGAGAACCTTATCACAATGGCGCGCCCCTCGACGACGCCCCCGTCTACGATCCCGGCGGAGGCGGTCCCCGTAGCGGAGGGGACACCGGCGGCGACACTGCCGCCGCTTGGCTCGATTGCGTCCTTGTACGTGGGTGACCTGTCTGAGAGCGTGGACGAGACACAGCTACACGCCGTCTTCAGCCAGGTCGCGCCCCTCGCGAGCGTGCGCGTCTGCCGGGACATTGTCAGCGGCGTATCGCTTGGGTACGGATATGTCAATTTCTACTCACGCCGGGAAGGTACGTATGTGCTCGCCTCTAGTTAGTTCCTACAATTAATGTGTATAGATCCTATAATCATCCTAGCTAGTGTTAGTTTTGATCGGGCGTTATGGTATATATCTTAATACACAGTGTGTGCTGAGTTTGTGTTCTCAGATTTAATTTGGAGAGGTTGAGGTGATCAGGGTTTATGTCGCTATGAATGAATCTTAATTATCTAGTAGTTATTAAAAGAATATGATGGAACCAGGGGTTGGGTCATGGATCTTGTGGTTTCTAGTTTTGATCTGGTATATAAATTCAATGATTTTACTTATTGCTCACACTCTACAAATTTCTTATTAGAGCTTTGTGTTGCTGACAGCTATTTATGCTAGAATAAATTATATACTCTCTTCTTGGTGGACAAAATGTTAAGCTTTGATTATCAGTTATATCACAATGATTTTACTTTCTTTTGCTTTAAAGACTATGCCTTTGTAATTAGAAAAGTCTGAAATCTCGATTGATGATTTGCATATTGCTCACACTCTACAAATTGCTTATTAGAACTTTGTGCTGCTGATAAATAATATACTCTCTTCTTGGTGGACAAAATGTTAAGCTTTGATTATCAATTATATGATATATTATGCAATTTTAATGTGAAAGCATAGAATGATATTGACCAGTATATCTATGAATTAAGTTTATTACAATTTGGACTATGATTACTTGCAGCTATGAATTAAGTTTATTATAACTTGGACTATGATTACTTGCAGCTACTCGTGCACTAGAAGCTTTGAATTTTACCCCATTGAGTGGAAAGTATATCCGGGTTATGTTCTCCAACCGGGATCCAAGCCTGCGTAAAAGTGGACGTGCTAACTTGTTTGTAAAAAATCTTGAGCCTAACTTTGATAGCAAGAACCTGTATGAGATCTTCTCCTCCTTTGGCACCATATTATCAAGCAAGGTGGCCACTGATTCAGCTGGTCAGTCAAAAGGGTATGGTTTTGTACAATATGAGACTGAGGAATCTGCTCAAGATGCAATTAACCGACTTAATGGTATGCTAGCAAATGACAGAGAAATGTTTGTGGGCCGACACATGCGTCGTCGGAATAGAGAAGTCAAGTTCACAAATGTATATATAAAGAACTTGCCCACTGAATTCAATGATGATGATCTTCGCCAAAAGTTTGCACCATTTGGTGAAATTACAAGTGCTGTGGTCATGAGGGATGTTAATGGTGTCTCCAAATGTTTCGGTTTTGTAAATTTTGAAAAACCAGAATGTGCTATAGAAGCAGTTAAGAAGGCCAACGGAAAGGCCATTAATGATAAGACCTTATATGTTGGAACGGCTCAAAAGAAGGCAGAAAGACAAGCTGAGCTAAAAATAAAATTTGAACAAGCAAGCAGAGATAAGAAAGTTGACGAGCCTAATGGTATTAATTTGTACTTGAAGAACATTGATGATAATATAAATGACGAAGGATTAAAAAATTTATTTGAAGAATTTGGTCAAGTAGATTCATGCAAGGTACTTCTATTATTATATTTCAATTGCTAAATTTCTATTTTGTTCTTTTTATTATTGAAGCATTTTCTAAAGAAGAAAAAAGTTCTACTTCTACTTTTAGTATTCGATCTATTCAGTGTTAGAGCTATTGATAATTGTTTAGGTTATGGTTGATGCTCAAGGAAGGAGCAAGGGTTCAGGATTTGTGTCGTTTGCTACTGCTGAAGCTGGCCATAGTGCGGTAGGTTGATACTAATTGACTTTTGTTGTAAGATTTACCCCCTGTTCGACTGAGCTTATCAGCACGGCTTATCAGCTGTGGAACAGTGTTTTTCTCTCACAGCAAAATCAGCCACAGCCGGCTTATAAGCCAAAAAACAGCCTGCCGAACAGGGCCTTAGTGTTTTAAAATCTAAATCTACTATGGTAAACCACATGTCAGATAAATGGAATGAATGGTAGGATTGTTGGAAAGAAACCGCTCTACGTTGGTTTAGCTCAACCTAAGGAGGAAAGAAGAGCCATGCTAATGGTATGTAACCTTGTGTTTACTATCGTGGTTTATTTTTTCTTAATATTACCCTCACCTTTACATTGTCTATCTCCTTAATGTGGCTATGTTGTTTTAGATCTTTAGTATTGATTATATACCTTTGTAATTTTATTAAGGCCTCCTCTCCAGTCCCATTCTACACTTTCCCTACTCACCTCATCCTCTAAAAAATTCTAGAAAGTCGTGATATTTCTATGCCATACCAACGGCATTGTTGTATGGTACTCCCTCTATACTAAAAAATAAAGTCGTTTTGGACAAGGTTTGGGTCAAACATTGGGAATATAAATCATGAATAACTTTTAAGTTGTTGAGTTTGGAAATATGAGAACTATATGAATAGATTTGTCTTGAAAAATACTTTCCTAAAAATATACATATATCAATTTTTGATAAATATTTTTATAAAAATAAGGAGTCAAAGTTATGCTTTGGAGACAGTGTCGCTGTCCAAACCGACTTTATTTTTTAGTATGGAGGGAGTATCTATAATATATCATATGAGTATTCTCCAAGTACTTTAGTATTGTTGTGTGCGCCCAAAATTTCTTCATGAACAGGAAATTGAGATTGACCTCAATTTTGCTAGGCACATTTCGCTCAACGTCACCTGGCAATGGCAGCTTCTCCATATGCCGGGCCTCAGCAGGTTTATTTTGGTCACCCTGCATCTGACCTGATCCCACCTCAGGGTGCAGTCTTTGGGTTTCCGCAACACTTCGTTCCAGGAATGGGGCCTGTCTCTCCAGTTATGATGCCACACAACATGCAGAGATCAAGGTATCCTGGCCAGAGGATGGGTGGTCCTGGTGCATATCGGCAGCAGCAGGCGGTATGTCCGTCAAGGAAAATCATCATAGGATTCATCGGTCTTTTTATTACCAATCATGTCTGGCATTCCATGTTGTTCTTCTGCTAATAGTGCTTTCATCTCTTTTTCAGATGATCCACGCAAATACCAATCACAGCATCATGTACATGCCTAATGCCAGACACGGGGCTTACCCTGCAATGCTGCCTCAGGGCTTCCCAAGTGCCATGGTGTCGCAGCAACACGATGGCAGCAGCATAACTCATGCTGTAGCATCCGCTGGCCCGGCAGAGCAACAGCAGGTAATACTGGTTTCACTCACCATTCTGTCTTTAACACATCCACAAATCTTAAAGTGCTTCAAGCCTTCAACATATCCACAAACTTTCAAGTGCTTATTACAAGTTTCTGAATCGAGTTAGCCATGTCGACCATGAGCTATAGCATTGCTGATATCTCGTGGCAGATTAAGATTTTTGTAGTGCCACTAGAAGTACATCATTGATGAAATCCATGCTAACATGGGCCTTTGTTCTTTTCATCGTGTACAGATTCTTGGCAACAAGTTGTACGCGCTTGTCGAACAGCTCGAGCATGATCACGCTGGCAAAGTGACCGGAATGCTGCTCGAGATGGACAAGGTCGAGATCCTACAGCTGTTGCAATCTCCGGAGGTTCTCCAGGCCAAAGTCCGTGAAGCCATGGCTGTTCTACAGCCAACCAAAGCCGGAGGCTCAGCCGATCCTGCTGCTACAATCTCCAAAGCCGGAGACTCAGCCGATTTTGCTGCTGCCGTCGTCGCCGCACCAACCGTGAACGCCTGAGCGATTGACGAGCTCGCATGACAATAAAGATTATCAGTTCTTGAGCTGGTCTGGACTCTGGACATGCCTAGGATTTGCTAATTTGTAGCTGAACATCCTTGTCTCGTAGTTGATTTGTGCTAGGTTACTCTTGGTTTATCAGTTATCAAACCGTAGCTTAAACTTCAATGCAATATTTGTCTCCAATTCTTCTTTTTGAATAAAATTAGGCTGCAATGACACTCCATATCTGAGATATATGATGCTCAAGCTATACAAAAAGATTGGAGATGCGCAGCCAATGAGCCAAACGCCTACAGTTAAATCTTTTTCAGTTTTGGCTAACCTTGAAACTCAAAGCTAAGGGGGTCTGTTTCAAAGAATTCAGTCTATAATTCCCAGTTTAACTACTGCTTGTGTGCTGCATAAATGCCAGCACATGTCTGGTGAGTGGACGAACGCTTAACCTCATGGCGTCGATGCTTAATAGAGCCTGAGATTTACAGGTACCATAAAAAACAGTCCTGAAAAAAGGTCCACATATATATACAGTAGAGAACACCAGAGACCTCTCTTCCGCAACAGAAAACCAGAGCCAGAGTGATGATGCATAGAGCTTCATAATTATCATTTGTAGGAAAAAAAATCACTGCACCTTTATCTAAGCCTGCGATTTGACGCTCAAGCCTAAGCTCTCGCTGCTCGCCCACCCATCCTGCACTTGCATGGAGTACTGCAGGTTCCAGAGTATGTCGTCAATGGAAGGCCGGTCGCTTGGGTTAGCAGCCGTGCAGTTGAGGGCTATGTCGGTGACTGTGCTCAGGGAGTCCACTGCAAAAGTACCATGGATCGCCGGGTCTGCCATGTCTTTCAGCCTATCTGGGTCTTCTGTCAGGGCCTCGCTTAGCTGCAAATTGTCAAGATAAACAAAGTTATAGTAATGTTGGTGGGAAATACAAACTCATTGTTATTCTCTGGAAATGGAGCTTGAGTTTAACCTGAGCTTTCAGGGACTCTAGTTGGCTTTGGGACTCTGTTGGTTTGCCTGTGATCACCTCCAGGAGAATTAGGCCAATCTGGTAGATGTCTTGCTTGTCACCTTGTTCCGCATTGTGAGCACTAGAGAGCAGAAAGAATCAGGTTGGTTTATTCAATGCAAGAAAATTGTGTTACTAATTCGTTCTAGAAACTGATTGGTAACCTAACAAGTAACAACCAATTCAAAAAAACAAGTAACAACCAATTAAAAAAAAAGTAACAACCAATCACTTGGCTTGTGTTTATTCATATAACTAACTAGAAGGATACCCCGCACATTGCGGGAATTACAATTGATTTAGAATGAAATTCAACTACATATAATTACTTATATCAAGGAATAAACTATTTTAATGTTAATGGATGGTGTGACACGCTGATGTGGACAACTAAATTGCATGTTAAAATTGCATGTTAGTGGATGATGTGTCTTGTTGACATGTATATCATAATTGCATATGCTAGTGGGTTGTAATTGCATCTAATAGTGGACTTGCTAAGGTGGACAGTTTGCATGTGGAGATAAAACTCTAGTGGGGTTTAGGATTATAAGAGATATAGATAACCATTAGATACAGATCTAGTTAATTATGTGGAGATGCCTCTCTCTTTCCACAAGGCAACATGGACAACATACCTGCCAATATCATTATCTTCATGGACAGCAAATGGGGTCTCTAAGAAGATCTGCAAGATAGGAACAGTTACAACTTAGCTATCAGGCAGGCAAAATGTGGAACCTCACCAATCATTTGAACTCACCTTGCCGTTCTTGCTAGTTGATATCATTGGAAGACTGAAGTCGTTGATCTTCGATGTGAGGGTCTTGTCGAGCAGGATATTTTCTATGTTGAGATTATTCTGCACGATCCCTGGAGCAGTCACATTATGCAAAAACTGAACCCCTCTCGCAACACCAATGGCAGCAGAAACCCGTTGTGGCCATTTCAGCATTTCGCGTTTCCTCCACTCTGTAAAATCAGTCAAAACATAAGTTGGGAGTCATGCAGATATTCAGTTATATAACTACATGCATGACATCGTTCATTGTAGGTTTCATACCAGTAAGGTGACTTCTTAAAGATCCATTTGTTACACATTCAGAAATGAGGTATACTGAGCTGGCAATATTAGGATTCTCCTGATCACTGACAATGCAATGACCAATGATGCTGACCAAATGACGGTGCCGAAGCTTAGAAATAATCTCCATGTATTGGACAAGGCTCTGGGGGGAGTACTTCGGCTTCAGCCTCAAACATCTAACCAGTACTCGTGAACCATCTTGAAGCTGACCATTATAATGCTACAAAAGCGAGGCACATATAAAAGAACCGAAATTAGTCTTCACAATAATTCTAGCATAAAGCTGAACAGCTGATGACAAGGATGTGACAGAAGGGTAAGGCCAACATGGCAACATTAATTGTTGATGCAAAATATCAAAATACGCATAATACCCAGAATAAAATGGACAAAACAGCAATCAATCACTAGGGCTGCAAGCCTGGATATACTATGTGTAAGATACATCTAACCATAATAATATATGCAAGTGAATTGAGCCTCAAGTTCACTTAGGCCCGTTTAACAAGGTTCCAAAAGACTTTTGGCTTCTTGCTACAGTGCACGAAGAACCGGAGCCGGAGCTGGCCAGAGACCCACCAGACAGGGCCTTGGACACTGATAAATACTACTAACTCCATCCCAAAATAAGGGGTTCTGGTTATGCTCATGTCCAGGAGCATAGCCAGAATCCCTTGTATTCTGGGACAGAGTAGTAGTAACTATTCGAACAAATTTCAATTTGCCCCCATTTGGATACATGTTTTGTACGTTTAATTAGAAGCGGATACACCTCCAAACAAAAGCTTGAATAATATATCAGTGAAAGGTTCTCCCCAAAGCCTTTGATTATCAAATGTCTAAAGCAGCCAAAACGCAACACAATTGGACAATAATTGGCAGTATACAGTTGTACTCTGCCATGAGCGTCCCTACTGCAGTGGACCATTTGCGAAGTTTGTAGCCTAGTATCCTAGCAGAACTAAGCATTGTTTAAACAAAATGGTGAAGATGAATCAATTTAAATGTAAACTCACACGACCAGTCGATCACACTACTGAAATAGAGTAAAACATTCTGCAGAGTAAGCAGGACTTCATTTATGATAGACAGTGGAACAATTATATGTATATGTGGAATCCATTACTGCATACCTGCGCAAGAGGACTAGCCTTGATTAGGTTGGAGGAACTGAAATTGTCAGTTGCTTCTTGGAGCTCCTCCAGTGTACACATTCGGTAGACTGGTACTTCCAGTGTATTCACCCTTGCAGCTTGTGATGCATGTCCTGTCAAAATGGAGACCATATTAGAATGTGAAATGAAAACTTCAAAAATATTAACGTCACTAAATTGATTTACTGTTAAAGCAATTGTTCATTGTTTTCTTTTCCTTTATTGGTTGATTGACTTTGAAGCCTTTTACTTTCTCAAAGTCATCTCTGAAGTAAGGAATAAAGATCCATCATCCCATGTTTCAAAAGCTCAGGGTCTAAGTAAGATCCACATATAGTACATCAAGCAAGGTTTCCCAATTCATTGACTAAAGCGAGTAGACTTTATTCACCAAATTAACAAACGTAGGCATATGAAAATGGGAGAAAGCAGCTAGATGGTGAAAGGCGCTAGTGGTTTGATTCTATACTGTTCCTTTGTACCACTAATCATAGATCACTCGTTCATGTTCCCTTTTCATTTTAAATATACTAGTATAAGCTAAGAATCGCACTAATAACTGAAGAAAAAAAGAACTGAGACGATCAATTCAATTATGCAAATGAATTTCTCCTCTTACTCTTATCAGCAGGAGTAATAATCTTCTGGGTTGCCTTAGCCGGAGCCTTCCATCCATCCGCCTTCTTGGTCGGTGTCGCCGAGGGCGACTTGGGCAGGATGGTCGCCTCCGAACGCTGCTGCCTCCTCGCCCTCCTCAGGACCACCACCGTGGCCAGCGCAATCAGCAATGCGGCACCAACGACGCTGCCGGCAATCGCGAGAACCATCCCGATCTCGTGGCCCTCCCCCCTCCCCTGCCCTCCTCCTCCTCCGTTCCCCTGCGGCGGCGGCAGCACGGCGGCCAGCGCGCCGGGGTTGCAGTACGAGCTGGCCCGCTGCTGCTTGGCGTCGGCGAAGCAGTTGCCCGCGACGAGGACCGTACGCGCCGAGGAGTTGCCCCGCATGCACGGCGGGCGTGCCCCAGTGAGCAGGTTTGCCGAAACGTCGACGAACGCCAGCGCGTCCGCGCAAGCCGTGGTCGCGGGGAGCTGGCCCGCCAGCCGGTTGCGGGAGAGGTTGATGTACCGCAGCGCCGGGAGCGCGAAGATGGAGGAAGGGATCCAACCCTGCAGCCGGTTCCCGGACACGTCCAAGTACTGGAGCTGGCCGAGCGAGCTCACCACCCGCGCCGGGATACTCCCGGTGAAGTTGTTGTCGTCCAGGACGAGGCGCACGACCGCCTTCCCGACGTCCGGGAACCCCGGTCCCAGGCGGTTGTGCGACACGTCGAGCTCCTCGAGGAACTGGAGCCCGGCGAGGGACGGCACGGAGCCGTTGAGCCAGTTCCACGACAGCACGAGGCTCTGCAGCGAATAGAGCCGCGCGACGTCGTCGGGGACGCCGCCGTAGAAGTAGTTGGAGCTGAGGTTGAGCTGCTGCAGCGCCTGGAGGCGGCGGAGCTTGGCGCCCGGGAGCGGGCCCCAGGCGCCGAGCGCGACGAGCGAGAGCCGGGCCAGCGCCGGGAACCGGGTGAGCGTGGTGAAGAGAGCCTCGGAGGAGAAGCTGGCGGGGAGCGCGGCGCGCCAGGCCGCGTCCGGGTCGCGGTCGCCGAGGACCGAGAGCGCCGTGACCTGGCCGCCCTCGCAGGCGACGGCGAGCGACGGCGTGGGCGGCAGCGCGCAGGGGTCCGGCGCCCCGCGCAGCGGCTCCAGCGCCGGCGGGAAGAACAGCAGGCGGCGCACCCGGAGCAGCGCCTTGGCCTGCGACGACGCCAGCGGCTGCGGCTGCGCGGACGCGAGGGTGGCAATGCTGGCGGCGGCGCAGGTGAGCACCAGGAGGAGGAGCAGCGCGGTGGCGTTCGGAGGGGAAGGCGAGGAGGGAGCCATCGTGTCGTGTGTCTGAGACGGCTGTGGACAGGGGTGGCCGGGGAATGTCGACGCTAGAGACAGAGGGAGAGGAAGGGGTTACTGGTCAGCGTGACTCAGTGGGGGGAGGAGGAAGGCATGGGAGGCAGGTGGTGGAGTGGAGGTCGCCATGGATGACGGAGCAGCGCGAGTAGTGCTCTCCAGCCGAATTTGCAGTGGGGACGGTTGCACTAACGCTAGCAGCAGCCTTGCACTGTGTGGTTTGTCGTCTGTTCCCTCGAGTCTGGCTACAGGAATCTCTGACGCGTGGGGCCGCCTGCTCGGGTGGGATACCGGTGGCAGTGAGGCTATCCGCACTGATGGACCTCTATATTTATCCTCTATACGTCATAGTCAGCAAGATTCTCTCCTCTATAATCAATTCTCCCGCACCCATCCATCCTCTATATCATCCTCTATCCACTCTATCCACTGTAGGACCCACTTATCACTTTATTTAAATATATCCATGTGTGATCTAGTTTTGAAGGATTTATTGAGACGAATTTAATGGTGCAATCGAAATTTAATTTGGATTTTTGGTTTGTAAGTTATAGTATTTTTTCCTTTATTTAGCTAGTGGGGCCGCCACTGCACACTATAGAGTAAGCACTGTGCTACTCTAAATATAGAGTGAGAGAAAGGATAGAGTATCGTTTTAGAGTACCCAGTGTAGCAGTTTTTACTCTATATTCATACTCTAAAGCTTTAGAGTATCGTTTACAGTATGCCACTGCGGTCAGTCTGAGTGAGGCGCGCTGGGCCGGGCCCACGAAAGACGTGGCAGTCGCGGAATGGATGGCCTGCGTGAACGCGTGGTAGTACGGTAGTACCCTCGGGGCAGATCCCATCTGGCTGCCTGTTCGTTTGAGCTATTCAGCCAAATCAGTAGTCATTTAGTAGTGTTTTTCTTTCGTAATAAATTAGTGAATAATAATTTTAGCCACAATAAACCAGCGAAACGAATAGGCCGTGGCTGGCCTGACAGCAGAAACGAATGAAGGCCATGTTTAGGCCCCGTTTAGTTTCCTGAAAATTTTGCAAAAATTTTCAGATTTCTCGTCACATCGAATCTTTAGACACATGCATGAAGCATTAAATATAGATAAAAAATAAAACTAATTACACAGTTCAGACGAAATGAACGAGACGAATCTTTTAAGCCTAATTAGACCATAATTGGACACTAATTGCTAAATAACAACGAAAAGTGCTACAGTGTCATTTTGCCAAAAAATTGGCAACTAAACCGGCCCTTAGATACTAATGTTTGGCCACTAAATTTACTATGCAGAATTTCTATTTCTCGTCACATCAAATTGCCGGTACATATATGGAGTACTAAATATAGATGAAATAAAAACCTAATTGTACAGTTTTGTTATACTCTGCGAGACGAATATTTTAAACCTAATTAATCAATGTTTGGATAATTATTACCAAATAAAAATAAAATTACTATAGTGTAACATGACATTTACTATGTAAAATTTGTCCAAACTTTGACATCTAAACGAGGCCGAAGTGGTGCGAAGGAAAGTGGTGGGGGCGTTTCACTGGTGTGTGGATCCCTGGTGGTAGTCCGAGCCCACATGTCATGGCCAGGTGGCTGTTCTATTCAAAGTGCCCGGGCCTGTGTGGTCTGCGCAGTGATGGTGATGATAGTAGTGAAAACGATGCGTGGCTCCAACCAAGGACGGTGCGGTGCGGAACACAAGGGCGGAGCCCGAAGCATACCGCCGCGTATCGTGGCGGCCGACCGCCTAAGCCTGTAAGCCTGTGTTTAGTTCCCAATTCTACACCTAAATTATACTATGCAAAAAAAAAATTCTCCGTCACATCAAAATACTGGCACATACATGAAATATTAAATATAGATGAAATAAAAAACTAATTACACAGTTTTGTTGTACTTTACGAGACGAACATTTTAAGCCTAATTAATCAATGTTTGGACAATTTTTACTAAATAAAAACAAAAGTTGCTACAGTGTGACGTAACCGGTACTGTTCCAAGTTGACCACGCCAACTTTGGAACTAAACACGGGCCTAGTTTAGATACCCAAATTCACCCCTAAATTCTACTATGCAAAAAGAAGATTTCCCATCACATTAAAATATCGGTACATATATGGAGTACTAAATATAGATGAAATAAAAAACTAATTGCACAGTTTTATTGTACTTTGCGAGACAAATATTTTAAGCCTAATTAATCAATATTTGGACAATTATTACCAAATAAAAACAAAATTACTACAGTGTGACGGGACATCTACTATGCAAAGTTTGGATCCCAACTTTGGGATCTAAGGCCTTGTTTAGATACCCAAATTCACCTCCAAATTCCACTATGCAAAAAGAAGATTCCCCATCACATCAAAATGTCGGCACATATATGGAGTACTAAATGTAGATGAAATCAAAAAATAATTGCACAATTTTATTGTACTTTGAGAGACGAATATTTTAAGCCTAATTAATCAATATTTGGATAATTATTACCAAATAAAAACAAAATTGCTATAGTGTGACGGGACATTTACTATGCAGAATTTGGATCCCAAATTTGGGATAACAAGGCCTAAACAAGGCCACGGGCTAAGTCCAAGTTCCAAGCATGAGCCGGAGAGCAGTTCAGTGCCCTTTCGTAGTACTCGATCGATTGACTCGTCGCGTGGAAGTTAGGTGCGCTCCACTCCATGCCTTGCCGAGCCGAGGAGTAGTGGGCTGTGCGATGCGACGAGCCATGTGTGCAGCATCGCATTTGCCGGTGGTGGCTGCGCTGGCATTCCATCCAGTGGCCGTGATTGCGCGGGCCAAGTCGCGAGTCGTCGCACCTCGCTCTGACTTTGGACTTTGGAGGACATCGCTCGCTGCGTTCCTCTTCTCCTGCGGATCGTGGGTGATTTCTGCGTGCTCCTGTGATTCTGCCCAGCGGATTCTCGCGCCCTGCGGTAGGCTGGTTTAGTTCGTGAATTTTTTTTTAAAGAAAAAGTATTGTAGTACTTTCGTTGTTATTTGATAATTAGTGTCTAATCATAATCTAATTAGACTTAAAAGATTCATCTCGTGACTTTCGTCTAAACTGTATAATTAGTTTTATTTTTATCTATATTTAATATTTTTTACATACGTCTGAAGATTTGATTTGGCAGAGAATCTTTAATAATTTTGTAAAACTTTGAGAACTAAACCTGCCCTGGATGGATTGCTGCTATTGCTGCCTTTGCTGAAAACCCAAGCTGCGTGCTGCAGCAGCCGCAGCGCCACGACGGGGGCCGCCGAGTGCCGGGGTCAAACGCGTCAGACCGGCCGGCTACCGTTGCTTCAGCTTTTGATTCCTTCCGCGGCGGACCAGTCCGAGGACTGGCACGATTTTTTTGGCAGTAACCGGCCGGCTTGGCGTCGGCGACGACTTGCAATCGGCTGTTAGTTACGGGAGACGACAGGGGTTTGAGTGGATTTGGTGAGGGGCGCATGTGTTCGTTATGCTTTGAGGATTGCGAAAGCCGGAACATCGTATTAGTCTGTTCTTCTGGCTTATAATCTGTCTTTTTCAGCTTATTTTTTTAGTCGGAACAGTATTTTTTCTTACAACAAATTAGTCAACAATGTTTTTCAGCCGGCTTATCAGCTCAACCGAACAGAGCCTAGGGTGCTTAACACCTGATGACGCGGGACTTTTTACCTGCAAAGTATTGTACTGTGCTGTTTTTTTTTGAAACGATATTGTACTGTGCTGTTACACTGGATTCAAATGCATGTCAAAAAACACATCCTTCGACACCACATCAGCAAATTAAAAATCAGGTTTAGAAACAATTCGAGGGATAAAATTCTTTGGTTTGGATACTTGTGTTTGATTTCATAGTTCGTAGGTTCGACAGATCGGGTACGAAACAGTGGATAGTAGACAAAAAGGATTCACAGTAGGTGCACGAGACTACCATCACGACTGCTACTAGTAGGAGGAAAAGAGATCAGTGAAATGCGCAAACCATCGCTTGGAGTAGCAGCGGCCGATCCGGAGGAGGTGCCGATGTTGGAGTCGTTCGCCGGAGGAGCCATCGTCGGTGGCGGCTTCCCGTCGCTGGCAGCGCCCCTTCTCTGATCGGGATTAGGGTTAGGAATGTCGGTGGGGAACTGGCTGCGGCAAACCTCGTGCTTTGAGCCCCGGCCCCCACCTCCTATATATAGCGCTGTGCGACGGGGGCCCACCAACCATATTGGGTTGGGCGCCCCCGATCAGGGCGCGAGAACAAGGCCCATTAGGCCGTTGGGCCTAATGACAGGGAGATCAAAAACCTAACATTCTCCCCTTGATCTCTCATCATCTTCTTCGTTCTTTAATTTCATATTCAAACTTTCGATTCATATTTTTCTTGTTTCTATCCTATTCCATTGCAGATTGGTGCATTGAACTGTTTCATCGTCACAGCAATTAGTGCCGTTAGACTAACAGCTACAACACATTTCTCTGTTTTGGAATGAAGTTTCTTCTGGGCCCTTCGTATGTTCGGGAATCATAGGCTTTCCCTTAAACCCATGCCGGCTACGTGTTCTCTGAACACGTTGGGTGGTAAGCCCTTAGTGAGCGGATCCGCGAGCATTTTCTCTGTACTTATATGCTCAAGATTTATGATATGATCCCGAACTTTATCTTTTACAACATAGTACTTTATGTCAATGTGTTTGGCAGCACCACTTGACCTATTGTTGTAAGCATATTGTACCGCTGGGTTGTTATCACAATACAACCTCATCGGTTCATTTATTTCATCAATAACTTTCAATCCGGGTATGAATTTCTTTAGCCAATTCACCTGCCCCGTTGCCTTATAACATGCTACAAACTCGGCATACATTGTCGAGGATGTAGTTACGGTTTGTTTGGAGCTTTTCCACGATATAGCCCCTCCTGCGAGAGTAAATATATATCCTGACGTGGATTTTCTTTCATCTCCCGCATAATCGGAATCTGAATACCCCTCTATCAGCAGGGAATCAGATCTTCTATACGTTAGCATGAGGCCTTTCGTACCCTGCAAATAACGCAGGACTTTCTTCACCAATTTCCAATGTTCTATTCCTGGATTCTTTTGATATCTGCCAAGTAACCCGGTGACAAAAGCCAAGTCAGGGCGTGTACACACTTGAGCATATTGTAAACTTCCAACTGCTGAAGCATACGGTACCGCTTTCATTCGGTTAATTTCATATTCATTCTTGGGACATTGATGTTCCCCATATCTATCGCCCTTGACAATAGGAGCAGGTGAAGAACTGCACGCATGCATACTAAATTTCTTCAAAATCTTTTCTATGTATGCCTTTTGCGACAGCCCAAGTACCCCCTTTCTTCTATCTCGGTGAATCTCTATTCCCAAAACAAACGAGGCCTCATCGAGATCTTTCATATCGAAGTTTGAGGACAAAAATTTCTTCGTTTCCATTAGTAGACTGACATCACTGCTAGCAAGCAGGATATCATCCACATACAGGATTAGGAATATATACTTCCCATTCTTGAATTTTGCGTAAACGCAATTGTCCTCAACATTCTCCTTAAACCCAAAACCTTTTATCGTTCTATCAAATTTCAAATACCACTGTCTTGAGGCTTGTTTCAATCCGTAGATTGATTTCTTTAGGCGGCATCCCATATTTTCTTTTTCCTTTTACAACAAAACCTTTCGGTTGTGCCATATAAACATTTTCTTCCAAATCCCCGTTAAGGAACGCCGTTCTTACATCCATTTGATGTAATTCCAAATCATAGTGGGCTACAAGTGCCATTATAACTCTGAAGGAATCTTTACATGAGACTGGAGAAAACGTCTCATTGTAATCAATCCCTTCTCTTTGCGTAAAGCCTTTTGCCACAAGTCGCGCTTTAAATCTTTCTATGTTCCCTTGGGAGTCATATTTTGTTTTGTAGATCCATTTACAACCTACTGTTTTGGCTCCCTTAGGAATAATTTCTAAGTCCCAAACTTTGTTGGTACTCATTGATTTCATTTCATCTTCCATGGCCTTAAGCCACTTTGATGAGTGGTCGCTTCTCATGGCTTCTTCAAATGAGGTGGGATCATCCCCCATCTGATATTCTTCTGTTTCATAAACTTCATAGTCATTAGAAATAGCTGACCTTCTTGTTCTTTGAGACCTTCTAGGGGCCTCTGGCACTTGTTCCACATTGGGCTGTTGTTGTTCTTCCTCATGTGCGACGTTTGGTTCTATGGGGTCCTCAAAGACAGCCTCCTCAAGGACAGGTTCCTCATGTTCATTTATTGTCGCCACGGGAGAACTTACAACAGGTGTTGGCTCCACAGTGTCCTGCACTGTCGGCTCAACAGCAACAGGTAGCGTAAAAAATGGTTCTTCAACCATCGGAGTAGGTACATGTACCCGTTTCTCCTGTAGGCTTATTTCTCGTGCTACCATGCTCCCCCTGATCATGTTATCCTCCAAGAACACAGCGTGTCTTGTTTCTACAATTTTCGTATGTCTGTCAGGACAATAAAATCGATATCCTTTCGATCTTTCTGGATAGCCAATGAAATGGCAGCTGACTGTCTTGGAGTCTAACTTTCCTATGTTTGGGTTAAACACTTTTGCCTCAGCTGGACAGCCCCACACACGCAAATGGTTAAGTGAGGGTTCCCTTCCTGTCCATAATTCATACGGTGTTTTAGGCACCGATTTGCTTGGTACTCGATTAAGTATGTGAATGGCGGTTTTCAGTGCCTCCATCCATAAACTAATCGGTAAAGTGGAGTAACTTATCATGCTTCTTACCATATCCATCAAGGTACGGTTTCGTCTTTCAGCCACTCCATTCTGCTGAGGCTCCCCCGGTGTGGAGTACTGTGCGACTATGCCATTTTCCTGTAGAAACTTTGCAAACGGTCCAGGAATTTGGCCATATGGGGTATGTCGCCCATAGTACTCTCCACCTCGATCTGATCGTACTATCTTTATTTTCTTATCATGCTGATTTTCAACCTCAGCTTTAAATATTTTGAATTTATCCAATGCTTCCGATCTTTCTTTAATTGGATAAATATAGCCATAACGAGAGTAGTCGTCTGTGAATGTTATAAACGAATCATAACCATCCACGCTTTTCACAGGAAATGGACCACATATGTCAGTGTGGATGATTTCTAAAGTTCCTGTGCTTCGTTTGGCATTTTTCTTAATTTTCTTGACATACTTTCCTTTGATGCAATCAATGCATTGTTCTAAATCTGAAAATTCTAAGTGCGGAAGAATTGATTCTTTAATTAGCCGTTCCATTCTCCCCCTCGAAATATGGCCCAAGCGACAGTGCCATAATTTCGAAGAGGCATCATCAATTCGCTTCCGCTTCTTAATTACATTCGCAGATGGGGAATCATTCATATTCTCATCGCATACATTGTTCGCATTTTCATCAAGGGATAATAAATAAAGTTTGTCTTGTCGGAAGGCAAGACCAACACATTCATTATTAACGAGTATCTTACATTTGCCATCACCAAAATGGCAATCAATTCCATCATCATCGAGTTTCGAAACACTTATTAAATTTCTACGCAAAGAGGGAACGAAAAGTACTTCTTTAAGTCTAAGTACAAAGCCGTTCTTCAATTCTAAAGATAAATCTCCAATTGCTTCAACATCGGCTTGTACTCCATTCGCAACTTTAATCGTTCTTTCTCCTCTTTGCAAGGTTCTCGTCCCACTTAATCCCTATAAGGAATTTGCAACATGAGTAGTTGCTCCTGAATCAACCCACCAAGTGGATTTTGCATAACATAAATACAGGGATTCATCTACAAATGTAATAAATTCATCACCTCTTTTCAGTAGAGATTTCAGGAAGTCAGGACAGTCTCTTTTGTAGTGTCCCTTCTTGAAGCAGTGCTTGCATTGGTCCTTTTCAGCTCCACCATAGGAGTTGCTCTGCTGATTCTCAGGTTCCTGGGGTTTCTTTTCCTGTGAGGAAGAGGCCTTGTCCCACTTGGGTTTCCCCTGTGGTTTAGAATTCTTGAAGTTCTTTCTTTTATTATCCTTCACAAAATGAGCGGACTCACTCTGTGAGGATTTTATCCTCTCCTCTTCTTGAGCACACATTGAGATGAGTCTCTCTATGCCCCATCTTTCAGGCTGCATGTTGTAGTTCACAATGAAAGTATCATATTCTTTTGGCAAAGAAGCAAAAATTAAATGAATCAGGAAATCATCTTCCTTCAAATTCATCTCTTTCAGCTTAGATGCCGTGGTGTTCATCTTCAAGATGTGCTCTCTGATGCTACCGCCAGTATATTTTTCATTCACAAGTTTCTTTATCAGTGAACTTGCTGTGGCCTTGGTAGACCCAGTAAACTGACTCTTGATTTTCTCAAGATATTCTGTGGCAGTAGCACATTCAGGGATTGAGCCCCTTATCTGTTCTTCTATGGTGGCTTTGGCCACCAACAGGCACTTGCGATTGGAGAGAGTCCATTGCCTATGTTCAAGGTCATATTTCATTCTTATCTCAGCATGATCACGCTTTCGAGCAGTGAAATCAGCGTCAGATTCATTATCACCTCTCACCGGGTCCTCTGGTTCAGTGGGACACGGTGAGATGATGGCATAATCGACCTCTCCCAATGCAAGTTCCAATTCATACTTTTCCCGCCACACACGGTAATTGCTCCCGTTGAGTGTCGGGATGTTCGCGATGTTCACAATGCATTTACCTCCTGAAACCACATCAGAGTAAGTGAGTAACATTTATACATGGAATCATATGCTTTAACTCAACGTTGGTCAAATTAAAACATATAATTCATTTATGCAATAATTTTACATCACCGTTGGGCAGAAATAAAATTAATGCACAATTTTCATGAATCAAAATCATAATATTGTTATTAACAACGTTGGTCAGAAAATAACAATACTACAATTCATCTTCAATTATTATTCATTTTTCAAAACCAAATTCTCCCGTTGGTTCGAATTTGATAATGAAAATAAACATATCAAGTACGCAGCGGAAACAATAATAAAATTCTCATAATATTATTTTCCAGAAGCACTAAAAAAAATTTCATTATTTCTGAGCAAAAACGTCGTTGGACAAATTTGCACGAAAATTCTTATCAAAATTTCATTCAAATTCATTCAAATATTCATCAAATTCATGTCACGGTATTACTTCTGGAAAAAAAAAACGAAATTCGTTTTCTTCATATTTTGGCCCGAAGGCCCTTGTTTCAGGCGCGCGGCCCAGCCAACGCAGCCGGCCCACGCGCAGCTCGTCAGCGCAGCTGGCCCACGCCAGTGAGTTCGGCCCAGCGCTGCGCGGCCCAATGAAACGGCCCAGCAGCCAGCCGCCGGGGCAGTCACCGCGCCCAGGCCGCAACCTGGGCCTGGGCCGGGAAAGCTGCCCGGTCCGCTCGCCCGCCTGGGCCGCTTTCAGCCCGTATGGCTTTTGGCCGATCTCAACCGTCCATCGTCATCCGACGGCCACGAGCGAAAATCGCACTAACAAAACCGCTTGCAGCCGTCGGTAGCCCTAACCCTAGCCAATTCTTTCATTCTTCTTCTTCCAGCTGCCGCCGCACGGGAGCAGTTCATGGCGGGCGGCGGCCGCCGAGCAGCAGGGGTTTCTAGCCGGAAATTCTTCTTTCCTCTTCTTACATGGTCACCGGCTTTCTTTTCTCCTCATTTTCTTTACCTCTCAGCCGCAGCCGGACCGGTGCTCCATGGTGGTTTGCGGCCACCGGCGGCCACCGGCGTCCACTGGTTAAGTGATGGCTCGTTGGGTGGCGGCCGGGTTCTTCTTTCTTTGTTTCTTGTTGCTCCCCCCTTTTTCCCGTTAGCCACACAATAGAGCAGCAACATCCAGTGGCCACCTATGGCGGCCGGACTTGGGGAAAGAGCTTTGGCGCCGCCGCGGGCCCTCTCGCCGGCGCGCGCGTTCCCCGGTGGGAGAGCGCGCCGCCATCGAGCGGCTCCGCGTGCGGTGCGCATATCCATGGCCGGCTCGGCAGCGCGACCGGCCACGGAGCCCGACTCGACCTTCCAGCCGAGCATTTTCATCTATTTCGCGAGCACAGTGGGTTTTCCCGATCCGCAGTATTAGGGTTAGGGTTTCGTTCTTGATCTAAAACTGTGGATTCATTTATTTTCTTCCCGATTTGGAATCGGTCTACCCGATCTAGGGTTCTTGGTTCATGAACAAGGCTCCGGTACCAATGATAGATTTCATTATTCGATGGTTCGTTAGATCGGGCGGATTCGCAGTAAACAGTAGGCGAAACATGTAATCGCGAGCTCTAAACAACTATTACTATAACTACTAGGAAGAGAAAATGAGAAACAGTGGAATGCGCAAACCATCGGTAGGAGCAGCAGCGGCCGATCCGGAGGAGGTGCCGATGTTGGAGTCGTTCGCCGGAGGAGCCATCGTCGGTGGCGGCTTCCCGTCGCTGGCAGCGCCCCTTCTCTGATCGGGATTAGGGTTAGGATGTCGGTGGGGAAGTGGCTGCAGGCAAACCTCGTGCTTTGAGCCCCGGCCCCCACCTCCTATATATAGCGCTGTGCGACGGGGGCCCACCAACCATATTGGGTTGGGCGCCCCCGATCAGGGCGCGAGAACAAGGCCCATTAGGCCGTTGGGCCTAATGACAGGGAGATCAAAAACCTAACAACTTGAAATGCCAAAGTAGTCGGATATTTGAATTTGGGAGCTAAAATATGACTAATTCAAGGACCAAAAATGGACTTCCTCCTAAAAAAACCTAGATTAGATGGATATTTATGCTTGCTTTTCATAAAGCTAAACGCTCAGGTACTAACAGAAAATACTATCGGGCTGTGGAAGATCTTAATCTTAAGCTCAACCGTATACTCCGTATACTCACTACTTGAGGTAAGACTCAGGTTGTGCCAATTAAGTGCGGGACATGGCATTGATCTTTTAGGGCATCCTCAACGAGCATTTGCAAATCGGCTGTCGATTGGAAATAAAAAAAGGGAAAAAAAAACAGCATTACGGGAGTGGGCTGTGCTATAAGGCCAGTCTCAGCGGAGAGTTTTATTTCGTTGTTTCCAAGACTGCCATGTCATATAGAATAAAATGAAACTCGGATGAAACACCTACTCTCAATGGAAAGTTTCACTCCATAGTTTTATAGACATTTAATTCTATGACTCATAGAGAGTTGGTAACTGTGCCAAGAGAGTTTCATCCCCATGAAACTCAATTCTTCTCTCTCTTCATTAAAACTTTGACATGTCATCAAAAATACATATGTGGCAGACTATTAAATGCAAATGAAACTCTACTGAAACTTTCACTGAGACTGGCCTAAGAGATGGTGAGTGTATGGGGGAATGTGCGAGCTAGGCGATGAGTTCATCGCTGGTGACTGTGGTTTTCCCATTCTCTCTCCTGCCACGTAGGCAAACAGCTAGCGAGTTGAGCCTTGCTGTGGACGCCCTTAGTATGATGAAAACACAAAAGCTAGGATCACGCTGTGCTTAGGATATGGATGGCATAACACAAAATAGTATATAAGAACATCTACGATACACAACTTTCTAGTATTTACTGTACTAACTTTCATTTGATTCTAATAGATTACGACAATGGCTTAAACTTTTATGAAAATAATATGTATAAAATATATATTTTTTCTGTATATCAAGCAGACAAAGAAAACAAGCAAGGTTGTCTTTGAGAAGATATGACACGAAAGCATACCCGCATGTCTTGGACCATGCTTATGCCAAAGAAAAACTCATACCTAAAAGTAATAGTCCGAAGCAACACGAAACACGTGAGAACTTAGACCATATCAGCACAGGATGGTCCATAGTCCCAACTCTACTTGCTACTCAACTCAACATCTATCGGAGAAATTTACTAACGGGGGCAACAGTCTTTCGCTGGTTTATTTAGCTGTCAAGAAACAAAATTGTTTTTGACAATTGTAACCTAAACTTTGTGCAGGTCTTACTCCGAGGAACTTAATAGCTCTGTCATTGGAGTCAATTGCAACGTTGTGATGATAAGAAAGAAACACATCACTTATCATACATTGGAGACTACAGTAATTGCCTTTTTCACCTCTCATGGGTGGCCTTAAGTCTTTAGGCTTATAAACTAAGTTTCTTTGACGTATAAGACCGCTTTTGTTTTAAGCATTTATGTCCGGTAATAACTTTGGTCCGATTCCCCACTTGTGGAGGGATCAGGCCGACGTTGTTCCATTATTGAAAAAAAAAACATCTATATCGGAGAAAGATGTGCCCTCCTTGGATACGTTGAGTGCGCCTTGACTAAACGCTAAAAGAGCTGCGCTAACGCATACGGAGGGCGCTGTCATACACGTGAACCGATGAAACGACCATCAACCATGTGATGACGCTGCAAATCACCGAATAGGTAGTCATACGTCAAAACCATCGCAGTCTTATTTGTGCTCCAAATTTATTTTTTTAGCATCTTGTACGTATCACTAATAAAAAAATGTTTTAGGATACATGTCTGTAATGGCCTAATGGGTATTTTTTGGTGTCACCTCTCTAAATGGGTATTAGCTCGTCTCAATTATTCATTTACACCGTTAAACTACTAACAAATTAAAGAAAATTCACTAAAGTGACTATCTCTACAAATAGTTGTTTTCAGAGGCTAGCTTTTGGAAAGGGCCGCCTCTAAAAATTTAACACATGCAACACTCTTAGAAGAACACTTTTAAAAATAGTTGTCTAGAAAAGATTAATAACTTTTCATATGCGAAGTCGGATAAAAATAAATTTTATACCAAAATTGTAGAGCTCGACGTGATGTACAATTTTCTAGTTGACAAGTTTTTTTTATTTAAAACTATTTAGAGTCCTAAAATTTTATTTAAAGTTCTCAGATTTTTGAAACTTGAAATTAGAACTTTTAAGAAGCCTCGGATATTGATATGATCGAAAAACTGTAGTTCTACCTATAAATTAATTGTTAAGTAAGCTTTATATTTGCAATAGTTTAGAGTACATGAGTTCTTTTTTATTTCTAAGACTTTGAAATTATAAATTTAAAATTCTTGAACGACCTCTCATGTTAATTAATATAGTGCATACCGAAGTTGTAGTTCTCAGCACGATCTATTAAGTTGTTAGTTGAAAAAATGTTTTAAATTATTTAAGGTAACAAATATTAATATTAAATAATTAGATTTTAAGATTCAATTTTCTGAATTTTTCAAACGCTCTAGTATGGGACATGCCCATATTAAAATTATTATGCTCGACGAGATCCATACTTTATAGATAAAACATCTTTTATGAGAACATTTAGAGATCAAAATATTCATACAAGATTTCTAAAGAGTAATATAAAAGGATAGCATTTTTTCTAGTCTCGGTGCGGCCTAGCTAGGAGGGGTCTTGTCTAGGGGTTTAAAAGATGTGTTACTATTTTCTTACTTGTTTTTTGGTTTTCTAAAAATATTTAATTGATGGGTATTCGTCTTAAAAAGTCAGTCACTGAGACGGTCGGACGCTTGTCTCTTTAAATGTAAAAAATAAAAAAACCGCTCCATCCGTATATGGGTTTGGCATTTTCTCGGCCAATCTCTGCGGCTCTGCCTTAAAAAATGGCAAAAAGATTCTGAATTTGCCTCAGGCGTAATAAACAACACACGCTGCAACTAATTGTACTGAAATTTTTCAGAGCATGTGGTCGCATTGAAGTACGATAACACCACTTTGACTGTTTGCCTCAGGGGTTACAGGATTAAACAACACACGCTGCAACTAGCTGCCCTGAATTTTTCAGAGTATGTGCATGGTCGCATGAAGTACGGTAACACTACCGTGACTGGATACAGTATACTATTATAACATTATGGCATGTTAGCAGGGGCATATACAATACAATACCCCCAGAGAATTTTGGGGTTGGTCCCGTACTTATCCTGTTATTATCCGTAGATGGGTTTTGCCGTCATCGGATCTCCAAACATGACATGGTAAAGAACACGGAAAAGAGGGTCAAAGTAGTGAAAGAGTATACTACGCAACTATGTAAGTCCTATTTTCAAACCTTTCAGTGATGCATATAAGTTTTTTTTATAAAAAAAAGTTATGCATATAAGTTATTTATGCATATATATAACTTTGATAGATAGAGGGAGTATACCACTCGCGATTACGAGGATTAAGGCAGAGTGCTAGACATAGGAAAATGGAACGGACGTGACAGCCATTAGAAACGGCACGCTGCGTCGAAATTCTTGTAGTGCGATTGATCTACGTAGACCCGAACTCGGCAGCGGCCAGACGCCCAGACCATGATTTGTGGACTTGTGGTCCGCTCCGATCCGATCCATGCAAAAGCTTTTTCTTTTTTCATCTGTGTGTCGGTGATGATGCGGACGGACGGATCTGCCCGTTCGCTCGCCTCATGCTATACTTTTTACAGTCAATAAATGATGTTTTTTTTAATAATAAATCAGCAAACAGTATTTTCAGTTATAACTTTTCAGCCAATCAAATAGGACAATGTCATTCATGCCCCAGGCTCTCGTGCCGTGGAGCCTGCGGGGGCAGCAGATGAGAGGCACGGCACGGCGGCACGAGGTCCAGCCTCCAGATCTCGCGTGCACAAGCACATAGGGAGAGCCCGCTGTCGCTGCACGCGTCATCATGCCATGCCCGCCGATGGCTTTAGCTGCCTAGCTGGAGACTGGGCTGCAACTGCATGGCCTGCTCCTCTTGTCTGTACCTGGACTCATATCATTCTGATGCCACTGCACCCGCCCACTCTCCCACAGCTCTCGGCCCCGCTAAATCATAATCATTCGCGCATTTTGTAGTATGGATCGACGTAACGCTGATGTTGATGTGTCTCTGTGAACGGTATCATCACTCATCAGATCCATAGATGGAGCTGCATTTAGTTAACGGAGATCGATGTCTTTCTGTAATCCGTCGTGCCCGTTGCTGTCATGCGTCAGTGGATGCCTGCAGGCCTGGATGGCTTAAACAGAGCAAAATTGAGCAGCGGAAACCCAGGGCGCGGCGAACCCAGCCAGTATATCACCATGGCACTGGCGGACACAGTATGTGGACATGGGTGTACAGATGCACACCCAATAATTTTGAGAAAAAAAATTTACAGCTACGATGCATATACATGTATAATATATATAAGTAGACCAAATTATGTATATTTGATCCAAGTAAGAGTTAAAAGGCCATGTTTTCTTATTCTTCCCGTCCCCCATCTAGCTGAGTCGGCCTGCTAGCCCAAGAAGGGAAGTCACGGAGGGAACCAGAGCCTGAGATGCCCTCCGCCCGTCCGTGGTCGTGTCTAGCGTTCGTCGCCTCCTAGTTCGACTCGAACAAAAAAATCCCCTCCTCTCCTACGCTGCGCCGCCGCCTAGGGAAAGAGAGCTGCGCCGCCGTCTATGGCACCACCAGGTGCTGGCCGGTTGCCGGTCATCGTTGCGCGGATCTGAGCTCTAAGGGCGACATGCACCTAGAAGAACCCATGGACGGTGCGGATGCGCCTGAAGCTGAAGCGGAGGCTACGACCGGCTTGGGGACAAATACGTAGTCGCCGCACCGGAGCAAGCGGCAACAGTTCAAACAACTTGATAACTTGACAAGGACAACTTAGTAAAACTCGCAAAGTTCAAACAGCTTGACAAGGACAACTTAGTAAAACTCACAAAGTTTTATCCCAAAGACTTTCTAAGCACTGACTTGAGGCGTCTAACCTATCAGCTTGATAACTTTATTGTTGATATGCGTGGAGATGAAAGATTTAGCAATATGAAAAGTATTGCCGAGCTTTCAGTTTTGCTTGTTGCAACAAATAAGCATGTCTTACACTCGTATGTCTATGAGCTTCTGAAATTAGTCCTATTGCTACCAGTTGCAACTGCAAGTGTGGAGAGAGCATTTTCAGTGATGAACTTCATAAAGAGAAGCTAAGAAATAGCATGGGGGATCAATACTTGAATGATTGTCTGGTTACGGTTCATTGAGAAGCAATTTTTCTCCGTGTTGCCGATGAAGACATCATCTCTCGATTCCAAAAGCCGTCTCGTCGAATAAATTTGTAATGTTCCTTTATTAGTTGAGACTTCACAAATATTGTATGTATTAATTAATTGTACTAATGTACTCTGCTCTAGTACTGTTTGCTTTGAATTGATGGATATTTAGCTTTACACATGTCATAATGGTTTGGTTCTATATGTACATATATGTAGTCCGTACACCTAATTTTCAATTTCTGCGTCCGCCACTGCACCATGGTATTAGCAATTAACAACTTTTTATTCAAGGAAAACAAAGGATGAGTGTCAGGAGTCGGTAGCTTTGGCCTACACCCCCGTGGCCCGTCCGAACAGATAGATATTCGTCAGGGCCGCTCCACCAAACTCCCCTTGTTCGCTTGCGTTCCACTTCCGCAGCAACGAGCGGTGCTGCATCTGTTTCCATGCGGCACCGCCTTCACGGCTTCACACACACACAGAAAAAAAAGTCATTTTCCGGCGGAAGGACGCCGGTTCCCGTTGGCACCTCCTGTCCGTTACATTGGCCACCATCGTATACTGCCTTGGATGTTTCTGTGCACAGTGCGCTGCCCTTGTGCACTCATCATGCACACGGCCTGTCGGTTTCGCGAGTCCGATCTCTGGTAGGTGCGTACAGCCCTCGCTGGATCATGACGTCGCAACCAATCGCGGTGGCGCGTTTGGCATCGCATGAGGTTGATGGGCGGCCACGTTTCCGGCATGTCGTGCTGTTGGCACACCTGACCTTAACCATCTTCCAGCTCTGCTATCAGATTCAAATACCAAACGCGCTCCAAATGAGTAAAAACTATCGTTTTGGACGCCGAGAATTCATCCCATTTTCTCATGGATGGAATTGAGCTAGCACTTCCTGCGAAATGCCAGCATTCTGAATGGAGACATTGATGTACACGAAGGAATGTTTTATTAAGCGAGATCAGAACCAGCATCCTGCGTGCTCTGCTCTGGATTCTGTCAGATACAATGGATACGTGCTCACACATGATCACACAAGAAAGAAACCCACATGATCACACAGTACGTGCTCCTGCCCCAGTACGGCATGAGACGTGGACACACGTGCATGCATCCAGTTCAAGCATGCAAGGCCTTGTTTAGGGGCTTGTTCAGTTTGCAAAAAATTTGAACCTGATGAATAGTACCGTTTTTGTCTTATTTGACAAATATTGTCAAATCGTGGACCAACTAGGCTCAAAAGATTCATCTCGTGATTTCCAACTAAACTGTGTAATTAGTTATTTTTTTTACCCACATTTAATACTCCATGCAAACGGTTAAAAATTGATGTGATGGAGAGAGAGTGAAAAAACTTGGAATTTGGATGGCATCTAAACAAGCGCTAGATTCCAAAGTTTGCCTCCCAAATTCACTATGCAGAATTCCTATTCCCCGTCACATCAAAATGCCGGCACATATATGGAGTACTAAATATAGATAAAATTAAAAATTAATTACACAGTTTTGTTGTACTTTACGAGACGAACATTTTAAGTCTAATTAATCAATATTTGGACAATTATTACCAAATAAAAACAAAATTGCTACAGTGTGATGTGACATGCACTATGCAAAGTTGGGATACCAACTTTGGTATCTAAACAAGGCGCAAATTGAGGAAATGCAGAACAAACAGGCAGTATAAAGCATTAACATAACACAAATATCAGGGAGGATCTTCTGGCCGGACAAATCGTGAGAATAGATAAATTCAACTATATTCAGATGCACGATTAGCACATGCAAGGCTGCAAGCTTAACAAACGAATACAAGCAATCAACCACCCAGCGTCAACTCATGACGCATTCTTGAAGACAGTTTATGGTTCAGCAAACACACGGAGAGCTCCAGTAACATATTGACAATGCAAACCAAAATAAGCAACCACACACTAATACTTCATCTTCAGCGATAAAAAAAGGATTGAATCTGAAGTTGGTCCGGACCGGCTGTTCTAGATATCTTGGGCTATGGCAACATCCACTGCCATTTCAATATCGCCCTGCAGGCAAAGTAAGGCCTTGTTTAGATTGGTGAATTGGGGAGAAAAACACTGTATCAGAATTCCTGTAGCATTTCGTTTGTATTTGGTAAAAATTATTCAAATTTTGACTAACTAGGCTTAAAATGTTCGTCTCGCAAAGTACAATAAAACTGTGCAATTAGTTTTTGATTTTATCAACATTTAGTATTCCATGCATTTGCCGACATTTTGATGTGACGGGGAATCTTCTTTTTGCATAGTGAAATTAGGGGAGAGAATTGGGGAACTGAACAAGGCCTAAATTGAATAGTTGATTAGTAGGATCAAAATAATAGCATGTTGCTGTCCTAAAAATGATCCAGTGATGTCAGTTGCTAGCTATATTTACCATGTTCTCTTTATCTTCATGGGTGATCTCCTTCACAACATCAACTGCAAAATACAAATAACAGTTAGCAAATGGAATAGCACACACTTGTGCCATGCTTACATTGCACAAGGATAGTTACCAGATTCCAGATTTGGAAGGGCTGACAAAGCCTCGCTGTCTCCATTGCTAACTTCCTGCTGACCCTTGGCCTCTTTCTTGGTTTTCTTACCAGTGCTCTTGACAACTACTTCCTTTGCGTTGGTGTTTTTTACTGGATTCCTGTTATAGGAGCCTCTGACCTTTGCATCAGGCTTCACTTTCTGAATGCTCTCTTTCTTTCCAGCTTCCTTACTTTCAGTAGCATCAGAGTTCAGTGACCTTGGCTTCAGGTTACCATTGGGTGACACATTGGTGGCAGCACAAGCAGCCTTGTCAAACTTTTTTGGTTGCTGTGAGGGCTCTGCAGAGATCTTCAACTTCTCGAAGTCCTCCACAATATCATAAACCTGAAGAATGTCCTTAACTGGGTCCTCCAATTCTGTGGCTAGGCCATGCCGGGCTACATAGGACTTGAGTTCTTCCCTCATCCGGTCCAAAGGCTGTATAAAAACACGCAATATTCAATTCACATCTATCGAACAAACTTATTTAATAAAAAAACAAAAGAAATATAGAAGAGATGCTCACCTCACATTCTGATTCAAGAGCAAGCCTAAAGAAGCCCAGAGAAACTGAATGCTTGGAAGCAGCCTCTGCCAGCCTGATCTGTGTCATCCAGTACGAGATTGAAGAAAGTGTGCTGAACTTGCGCCTTCTCATGGACATGGACGCTTCTGATGTCGGAGTATCAAACCTCCCCTGGCTGTCCGATCTCGTTGGCACCGGAGTGGTGACAGTTCCAGAAGGTGTTGGCCTTGGGCTAGCTCCTGGCTTGGTTTGTATTGAGTGCCTCCGTGGAGGTTTGGCAGATTTCTCCTTCACAGAAAGGTCTAAACACATGCTCTTGCTGACATCTGAAGATGGTTTTGCCCTATATAAGGAATCAGATGAAAAATGCTCTATTAGAGCAAAATACTAGTAGCTCATATATAAATGTTAAGTTGGAAGTTGAGGTGCCCAGCAAAAATTATAGACAATTGTAGGTAGACTGACATAACACCAAACAATCAGATGCTTAGTTTCGAAGCGATAGTCTGCACATCTACTGTCTTGAAGGCTGACCGATGGTCTTCCCATAGACTGCTTGAAGTATTGACAGCTCACTAGTTCAGCCTTGTGATGGGTAATGCACTAGTGCTCCTGAACAAATCAATGTGGAACTACACAGACCTACTCGTACTACGCTTAAGGTTGTACTGTATATGAAGGAGAGCCACAATGAAACAGCACATGATTACACCTCTCTAAATTAGCTCGTAGACATTTACTAGGAGTTCAAAGACTTGAGAGTTCACGAAATAGGCAAACTACAATATGGCAAGTGGGACTACAGGATTATATCCGACAAATCTTATCAGTTAGGCTCCATTCGGTTACAGCGGTACAACGCGAGGAACACTTTCGGCCGTGAAAAGCTTACATAAATTGAGTAACGAATCCGGCCCAGAATCGTTCCCGGGGTTCATTCCCCAGGAACCGAACGGGGCCTTAGACTACCCGCACTCATGGACCTCTATATTCATCCTCTATACGTCCTAGTCAGCAGGATTCTCTCCTCTATACTCAATTCTCCCGCACTCATCCATCCTCTATATCATCCTCTATCCACTCTATCTACTATGGGACTCACTTGTCACTTTATCTAAATATATCCATGTGTGATCTAATTTTGAAGGATTTATTGAGACGAATTTAATGGTGCAATCGAAATTTAATTTGAATTTTTGGTTTGTGAGTTATAACATTTTTTCCTTTGTTTAGCTAGTGGGGTCCGCCACTATTGAGTATAAAGTAAGCACAGTACCACTCTAAATATAGAGTGAGAGAAAGGATAGAGTATCGTTTTAAAATACCCAGTGCAGTAGTTTTTACTCTATATTCATACTCTAAAGCTTTAGAGTATCATTTTAAGTACCCACTGCGGGTAGTCTTAGACAGCTGAAACTAAGAAGAATAGATCTGTGCCTTTTAAACTATAGCAACCAGGCCTGCTTTACTGCTAATAGATTGCCAAAGTTGATTTTTTCCCCCACAATATTCCTGGAATGGAATTGCACCTACAACCTTTGACACGTCAACAAATGCATCATTACTACTATATATATAGTTTCATGTTGGCTATCATGGTCCCCATTTGGTCTCAAGAAAAACACGATCCGCAGCTACTTTCTGAACTAGGTAGGTGTGGCAAAAACCATCTGCGGAGCTATCATCCACTGTTCGAGAACTAGTTACTAATGGAGGGCTATGAGCATAATTGTAAGAATATATTCCGGTACTTTTAGCTAATCCTTCATGCTGTGAGAAAAAACTGAAGTTGACTAGTGTCATTTGAACAGTCGCATCTCAGTAACCGTTGCACCCAACAAACTGGCACTCAAAATAGCCACGTCCTAATCCTGCACAACGGAATCACTACTAGTTCGGAACTATATTATCACATTCGAACAAAGCACGAAAATCACGGATCCACCAGTGAAACACGGTCGCCCCCCATCGTGAAATGTGGAAAGGAAAAAGAGATGGCAGTAACATGAAGACGCACCGACGCGGAGCAGAGATAGTGGGAGGCGCATCCGCCGCCGGGGAAACGACCGCCGCCTTCCCCTTGCTCGCCGACCGCAGAGGGTAGCGCAGCTTCGACGCCCTCGCCGCAGACCCTTCACGGAAGATCAAACAAAATCATCATCGGCCGTCACACGCACGCACCCGCCTGAAAAATCCACCGGAACAAGATACAGAAATACGAATCCCCCGTACCGCCGCCAGCCGATTGTTCGCCGGGAGTGGCCATCGAGTTCAAACCCCGCCGCCCGCTCGCGCACAACTACCACGGAGATTGAGGAAACCGCCGGCGACGCGAGATGGAACTTTCGAGAGAGGTTTTTTGGGTTTGGGGGGGTTGAGGATTTCGTTTCCGTATTTCGTTGTGGGCGAAAGAGGGAGCGTATAAATAACGGCGCCGCAGCCACGCACGGGTGGTACGCGTACCCGCGGGCCCCCGAGGGATAGCTGTCACGCCGGCGTGCGGGGCCCGTCAGTTTGTGTGTCCACCTGTCAGTGAGTGAGGGTGGTTAGAGTTGCGTGGCTTGCCGTATGAGAGGACGAGGAGCGGGGGAGTGGGGCCTGCCCACCCAACCCGCGGCGCCGTTTGAATCGCGAGGCGCGGGGCGGGAAAAGAGGGGGAAGAGGTCCTGGCCGTGGCCGTTGGCGAGGCCGCGAGGGCGTCGCGTCGGCGGCAGAATTTGGAAATTCGAATTGGAGTACGAGTAGATGGCATTTCCTGATCTTATCAGTAGCGGGTTGGGCCGTAGAGAAGTTTGGCGAGGCAGGAAGAGACGGGCACGAGGGTTTAAGGCTATCCGCACCGCGGAGCGCCAAATCCATCGGAACGCCAGGCATACCGTTTCAACTTGTGCACCGCGGAACGGCAAAGCAACCGCTATCGCTCAGTTCGTCACAGTGAAACGCCAAGTTCGGCGTTCCTCTCTCCTCTCGCTATCCTCTCCAGGCGGGCTCCGCTCCGGCGGAGGTCGAACTCCGGGCGCGCGGATGGCGGGCGAGGTCCGCGCCGGCGAGCTCCGCGCGGACGCGAGGGCGGTGGGCGACCTCCGCGCTGGCCACCTCCATGGCCGGACGGGCGTGCGGACGGCGGGCGAGGTCCGCGCCGGCGAGCTCCGCGCGGGCGCGAGGGCGGTGGGCGACCTCCGCGCTGGCCACCTCCATGGCCGGCGGGCGAGCTGCGCGCGGGAAGGAGTGGAGGGAGGGAGGGGAGCCGCGCCGCTGGGAGGCCGCCGGGTGCCGCCGCGCGAGCTCCGCCGGCCCACCTCCATGGCCGTCCGGAGAGAGCGAGGAGAGAGCGAGGAGAGGATGGCGGTCCGGATAGCGTTGTGCACGCGGCAGCTCCCTCGCCTGTACGCCGCCTGCCAAGCGGGCCCCACCCCCTTTTAGCGTGGGCGATGGAGATGGGGCGGTGCGCATAGCCTAAGGGCTGTGGGCCCGTTTTCATTAGCTGGTGACAAACTGACAGGTGACAGACAGCCTCATCTGTTGACCAGAGCCTGTTTAGATGCGAAAAGTTTTTAGTGAAAATGTCACGTCGGATATTCCGTGCGATGTCAGAAGGGGTTTTCGGATACTAATAGAAAAACTAATTACATAGCTTGCTTGAAAACCGCGATACGAATTTATTAAGTCTAATTAATCTGTCATTAGCGCATTTATTACTGTAGCACTTTAGTGTCAAATCGCGGACTAATTAGGCTCAAACCGTTCATCTTGCAATTTACACGTAAATTGTGCAATTAGTTTTTTTTTATTTCGTCTATATTTAATACTCCATACATGTGCCGTAAAATTCGATATGATAGTTTTGGGTGAAAATTTTTTGGATCTAAACAAGGCCCAAGTTCGATAGCGGGCTTGTGCGTTGTTTTAGTTCGTGGGTGAAAAGTTTTTGAGTGTTACATCGGATGTTTCATGGGATGTCGGAAGGAGTGTTCGGATACTAATAAAAAATTAATTACATAACTCGCCTAGAAACCGTGAGACGAATTTATTAAACCTAATTAATCTGTCATTAGCACACATATGTTACTGTAGCAATTATGGCTAATCATGGACAAATTAGGCTTAAGGCCAGTCTCAGTGGAGAGTTTCATTTCATTGTTTCCAAGACTGCCATGTCATATAGAATGAAATGAAACTCGGATGAAACACACACTCTCAATGGAAAGTTTTACTCCATAGTTTCATAGACATTTAATTCTATGACTCATAGAGAGTTGGTAACTGTGCCAAGAGAGTTTCATCTCCATGAAACTCAATTCTTCTCTCTCTTTATTAAAACGTTGACATGTCATAAAAAATGTATATGTGGCAGGCTATTAAATGCAAATGAAACTCTAGTGAAACTTCCACTGAGACTGGCCTAAAAGATTCGTCTCGCGGTTTCCATGCAAACTGTGCAATTAGTTTTTTATCTACATTTAATGCTCCATACATGTGTCCAAACATTAACGTGACGAGGTGAAAAATTTTTAGGTGCAAACTAAACGGGGCCGGTCCAACAAGTGGTGGGTGTGGAACCTGTAGAAATGTTTGTGATGGGCCGTAAGCCCTTAGCACTTTTAGGGCCTTAAAACAGGTTCAGTTTTATTTGCTCCAGCGCTATTTATAGCACTAATATTTTTTTAAGAGCATCTCTAAAAAATTAGCTAAAAATGTTTTCTAAATCTCCTAATTTAGCTATTCTGTAAAAAAAACACCCACGTAAAAACTAGACTAATCCAACAGTCTATGTAAAAAATTTCCATTATTGCTATTTAAATCTGCCACATCATGGGACCCGGTCATCTTCGGCATCTGGTTGTGGCGCGCCGGCTTGAGCATGGCATCGAGCACCTTGTGCGCGTCGTCTCTGCTGCCACCTACAGCAGCCGCGAGTCCGAGGTTCATGTAGCATTCACTAGCATGCACGGAGCCAGCGGTGGGGCTAGGGGGCTCTAGCCCCCCCCTACCGCTGCTAGCCCAGTGGAGCCCCTGATGCTCCCCTTCTAATTTTAGACACGGATGTATAAGGTAGGGTGGGCTGAAACATTTATTTTTTATGATGTATTTTGTGAATTTCATAGTTAATCGATGTTTTAATATAAGACTACTTGAAACTATTATATTTTTTCTATTATGAGGGGTTATAGTAGAGCTAAGTCGTTGTAGCACTTTTGTTCAGCCCCCCCACCCCCCCCTAAATTTTTTCTGGCTTCATCCCTATTCGCTGGGCCACACGAGCAATGGAGAGGACGAGTTGCTCGAGCTTGACCTTAATGGCGAGCAGAAGCAGCGAGCGATGGAGAAGACGAGCTGCTTGAGCTCAACCTTAATGGCGAGCATCAACGAGCGATGGAGAATACGAGCTGCTTGAGCTTGACCTTAATGGCGAGCAACGGTTGCCTCGGGGCATTCCGGTATTGTTGCTCCTGCAAATGCTTGAGCACCGTGACAAGTGTATTCAATAGTGGCATATTTAGAATTCCAAGACGTTTTAACCAATTTGTTGGAGATGCTCTGAGATCCGGAACCTGCCGGCTAGGTATGCAAATGGGTAGGCAATAGTGTTTTTTTGTCAGCTAGCAAATTACAGTCAAGTGCCATTCTAGTTTATTTTTCCACTTTTCTCAAACTACGAAAATACCATTCTAGTTCATTTGATTCAATTTTGTGGGTCGACCCAATGACCCAAAATAGTTTGAAATTGCATCCTTGCTGCCGGCTTATATAAACTAGAAGAAGACCCCGAGCGTTGTTGTGGGACTTTCTTAGAAATAAAATTGTTGCATGTATGAATTAAACATACATGTTGTTACTCCCTCCGTCCAAAAAAAATGCAATTATAGAATGTATGTCGGTCAAACTAACTCAAGTTTGACCAAGTTTATAGTAAATAGTATTAGTACTTATGCCTTCAAATAAATAGTATTAACACTATAACAATAAGCTAAAGTTGTTTGAAGCCCTGCTAAAAGGATAAAAAAATGCTTGAGTATTAGTATTTTGGCTTTTATTATACAACTAGATATACGTTATGTTTAGAACGAAAGAAGTAAAGTTCCCTGTTTAATTTGGGGACTTGATATAATCTGACTTGACAAGTTTCTTAAGGAGCTCTTGGAGATGCTCTAAGTAGTTCATTTGTTGTGAGTTTTCTTTTCTGCTAACTATTCGACTTAGTTGTTTGAATAGGTTTGGTGAGATCTAAGAGCAGCTCCGGTGTACTTCAAAATCGAACCGTGGTCTATGGCAAACGAATCGTCAACATTGGACCAGTGGAACCAAGGTCGTCAGAGTTAAAATCGGACTTTGCAGAACATCCGATCCGAGCGGATTATTTTAATCGACTCGGGCGCTGCGTCCATGCAAAGCAGCCGCGCATGCATGCTCCCTCCATGCCAGCTGCTGAGAGATACAATTTTTTATTACTAGGCCTTGTTCACTTACTACAGGAACCCAAAATATTTCCTCTTCCACCCATCACATCAAATCTTTAAACGCATGCATGAAACATTAAATATAGGTAAAAAAAGAAACTAATTGCATAGTTTGTCTGTAAAGTTCGAGACGAATCTTTTGAGTCTAATTAATCCATGGTTGGATAAATTTTACCAAATAACAACGAAAAGTGCTACAGTAACTTTTCACCCCAACTTTTCCCATCTAAACACACCCCTAGTTGACGAGTATATATACAATTCCACAACATACAACTGTAAAACATGTGTAAAATCTCATGACATGCAATAAATGTTGAAATTGGATAATTCCATCGAGTGCAAATGTATGTATTATTGCAAAATGTGATTTAGTATTTTAGTTATAGCCTAGTAGGCTTGGTAGAATTGTATAATGCTCGTGACATGTACATGAAAACAACCAAATGACAATATTTTTTCCATAGTTCAACTTTGACACAATTATATATGGCCATATATATAATCCAGAATAATTTATGTTTGGGGCGGAAATGCATCCTTCGCCTGATGATTGCAAAACAGCCGATGAAGTTGTCCCATAAGTTGAATGCGCTCCTGAGAGAGTAAATCTCATGCGTTGCAACAGGAACGACAAAAAACTTCACAAGATGTCTTATAGCCAATATAAAAATCAAGATCATGATGATAATTAAATTTTGCACATGAAGCTTGCTCAAACTTAAGTGCATATTGCCCACCAATAATAGCAGTAAGCAAAGGCCCACGTGAGACGGGACAATATTTGTAGATTGGGAAGAACTCACAAATTCACAATCCTAGCCAAAATCTATAGACAATTGACCAAAAGTATTAATCCTGTCATCCCAAACCATAACATTATTGCATTAGCATATATTCCCAGTTTGCCAAATGCAGTCCAGCACATACTTTCTTCATGCTCAGCTGCAACACCATTCGTTGATCTCAAGGGTTTCTTGATCTGGGAGGAGGTGAGGGTTTGAAGGTCACTGAGTCCATGGAGAACAACAGAGGTGGCACTCCTGCATGTTGCTTCCATCTGCGCCATGCTGCAGTCCGGCCCTCCAACACCACCGGCGTGGCATTGAAACACCAACAAGAAAGTCAACAACCCAACAAGCTAGTTAGAAGCAAAGCCAATCCGTGGAGCAAATAAACAGATACCAACTTCCTGGAAATTAGAAGAAAAAAGAATACCTGAAAATTGGATTTTGTGAGATGTGCACAAGTATGACAAAAGGAAATTCCATGCACCTAAATAGAAACATTTATCTGAGTTATACCGTCTTGTTCTGCACACCCTAACATATGAAATATCCTCAAGCACCAATCCTAACATGTACAATTATAGAATGCAAATACCTGAACAGAGAAAAGAATGCCAATAAGGTAGTGACATGAGAACCAAAGCAGATAGATAAAATCATAATTAGTTATGAACTGCACAACAATTTTTATAGTTCATTTTGACAAACACTGGTCAAAGGAGAAAGTAGATAGTTAAAGAGTCTAGGACATCCTCAACAAGTAAAAAGGCTGTGACAAACCGTGATGCTCACAGATCATTAGAAAAAGGCTGTGGCCATGGGAGAGAGAAGTTGAAGTGGGATAAACCAGGTTGTGGGAGGAGAGAGAAGTTGAAGTGGGATAAACCAGGTTGTGGGAGGAATTGCCAGATCGCGGATTGATTTGCATATGACCTGAGCATACAAAAGTTAACTAAACTTTACCCCAGTGGATGCAATCAGTGTTCCCACAGAAAGCTTCTCCCTGCAGCACAATCAACAAACAAATTGTCTCCTCCTGTTTTTGTAACTCGGTACTCTATTCTTATTTTTTTAACAAAATTCCTGTTTCGTCAAAAAGAAAAGAAAAATCAGTAGTTAACATGTTATTTGTTCTTGCATAAAGAGTATTTTATTAGAAGGACACAACTTGCTGTAGGTTAACCCCTTAGAAAAACAATGAAAGTTAGCAGCTAAACAATGAAAGGTAGCAGCTGAAAGGTAACACACATCTGGGAAGTTCAACCAGGTGCCCTGTGTCAAGCGGTAAAAGGAAATGATCCTCTTGAGAAGCAGTGCAAAGAAACATATGCAATAACTGAATCCCTTAATTTAGTAAGCATATGAGAAGAAAAGGGCTGCTGGAACTATATATCAAGGCCAATATTATATAATAACTAAAATATCATTGTTTTAAATGGTTGCACATTGTTGTCGTCATCAGCACATTGCTTTAAATGGTTGCAAATGCCTTACCAGAGCATAGCAAGTAGGTCCAATTAATAGTACATTGCTTTTCTCTAGTTCAACATTGTTGTCGTCACCAGGTTCATCACCAAACCCACTCAAATCTGCTCGAGACCTACTTCTTTAGCTTATATAGCACATAATTAGTCACTGAACTATATTCATGAACTACAACTAATGATCTAGTCTCTGTCTCTCAGCACCAGAAGTATTTCTATAGGTTCACCTGGAATTGAACAAATTGTCCCTTAACAAACCAAAGAACCAAGCTAGATTTGGCAGCACCCACATCTCCAAGAAGAACCTGACAAATCGAAACATAACGAAACACTGGTATTCACATGACGAATGATCAAAATGCAAGCTGCAAGCTCCGTAAAACCTCAATGAACGAAATTTATTTACGAACAGGGATCATTTAGCAGTTCAGTTACCACCAGCATCGAAGGTCAACTACAGATGACAACATTACCAGCTAAATTATGATTACAATTTCTCTACGCATAAATTACCAAGAAGCCAAAACACTTATCTAGAAACATAAATTCGAGAATTTGGGAAAAAGGCATAAATAAATTCTTAAAAACTTCTACCAGCAATCGTAAACGCAAGGACCCCATCTATTTGTACCGGCGTAATAATCCAAAGGCTAAGGAAGAATACGATCGTAACAACCCCACGCGCTGAGCACCAAGCAGCCCAGTACTGGTGATCAAGATCTGGCCGGCCACAATTCGATCTGCGGCTAAACCAAGAACTGAAATTGAGCGCTCAGGACAGGAATTCACACCAACTTGGCGTTGCGGATCTTGTGCCCTGAGTTGGCCGCCATCGAATTCGATGGTGGATTGGGGAACCGCGGGCGGCCCTTGACGAGATCAAACCGCACGCAAGGAACCATGGCAGGGGAATTTCTAGTTGGCCTCACTTCGACCAGTGGCAGCGAGGACTGGAGCGAGGCGGCCGGCGCCGCTGACGAGCCCAAACCCTAGGCACGAGCGCTTCTGAGTGTGGAGTGGAGCCGCCGCGTCCGTCTCTCGACTCCTCCTCGCGTTTGCAAATTTTCTTTTTCCTAGAGAAATTGACATGGAGAAGGCGGGGATCCTAGAGAAAAAGGTGGTTGGAACCCGCGCGCGATGGGGCAAGAGGAGCAGGTGGACGTCGTGGAGGAACCGGTGGTGGCGGCGCCCTCGGCTGCGGCTAAGCGCGTCGTCGGCTGCGGAGAGCGGGGCGGGAGCAGGAGCCAGGCGGCGGTTCGGCCCGGCGGTAGCAGCGCCCTCGGCCGTGTAGAGCAGGGGGGAGCGGGTGGGAGATGGACGGCGGTTCGCGCGGGGGAGCTGCGGAGCGGAGGCAGGCGTCGTGCACGCGTGGGTAGTTCCGCGGAAGAGAGCGCGGGCAGGCCTAATTATTAGCGAGGCAATTACGTGGACCGGTGAAGCGATTAGTGCTAATCAGACGATAACATTTGGGTCTTTTTAGTTGTAGAGATTATAGCATGCATGCTCTACAAATTGATGTGCACAACAACAATCGAACTTTAGGCTGTGTTTAGTTGCTGAAAGTTTTGGGGAAAAAGTCACATTGGATGTTTCATGCGATGTTAGAAGGGATTTTCGGATACTAATAAAAAAACTAATTACATAACTTGTCTGAAAACTACGAGACAAATTTATTAAGCCTAATTAATCCGTCATTAGCACATTTGTTACTGTAGCACTTTAGTGTCAAATCACGGACTAATTAGGCTCAAAACATTCGTCTCGTAATTTACACGCAAACTGTGCAATTAGTTTTTTTATTTCGTCTATATTTAATACTCTATGCATGTGCCACAAGATTCGTTACTATAGTTTTTCATGAAAAGTTTGGATCTAAACAAGGCCTTAGTTGTTTTCGTTTTTTCTGGATCACATGTAGTTCGCTTTCACACTGGAGGTGCCCAAGCATCTCCAGCACCGTTTGCCTCCCATATGTTCTCTCTATATGTACATTTCACTACCGCACAAAACTTTATTGAGGCAGACGTTTTTTATTTTTGGAGGCGGGCAAAGGCAACCGCCTCCAATCAAAGGTCACCGTTAATGGTGGTATAACAGAAGCGGTTGCCCTGCCCGCCTCGGATAATCTATTTATGGAGACGGACACCTTAGAACGTCCGCCTTGTTAATCGATTGGAAAAAACAAAAAAAAATCCATGAGCCCACGGGCGAGCCCATTCCCGAGCCCACAGGCGAGCCCGTTCTTAGCCTAGTACCCGGATCTAGCCCCGTCGTGCCGCACGCAAGAGCAGGGACGCATGCTGCCGCCATTGCCGGATCCGAGCGCAGCCGGCCTCCTCTTCGCCAGATCTGCGTCGGTGGTGGCCGGATCCGCGTCGGGGAAGCTCGATCCGCCGGATCTGGGCGCACCACGCCGCCGCATCATCGTATCCGCCATCAGGGAGCGAAGATCGAAGCCCCGCCGCTAGATCCTGGCACCTCCTGGCCAGATCCGCCGCAGATCGAGCCACTGGCGCGTTCCTCTACTAGATCCGCCGCCGATCGAGCCGCGGGCGCGTTCCTCCACTGGATCGAGCGCCCGCTGCCACCACTGAGCACCGTGGTGGAGGGCTCCACGGCCCAGCCCCGCCGCCCTCGCGAGCCACCACGCCGTTGGGCTCCTCCCCGCTGTACCCCACCGCACATGCCGCCTCCATCCAGTAGAGGGAGGTGGAGGAGGAGAAAGAGCCATGCGCCTGGAGGAGAGGGAGGAGGAGGAGGAGAGGCAGCCGCGCGTGGAGGAGAGGGAGCCGCGCGTGGAGGAAACGATGGAGGAGGAGACGGAGTCGGGCGTGGTCGCGCCTGGAGTCACGCACTTGCCCGCGAGCGAGAGGGAGGAGAGGAGAGGCGATGGCTGAGGATTTGGGAGGGAGGGAGTGACCCTGAAACCCTAAGTTCGACTTATATAGGTGACTGCTAGATTGGGCCTCGCCCTTTTCAGAGGCGGGCCTTTAAATTTGCCCGCCTCCGTAAATCGATTTACGGAGGCGAGCATTATAAGACGACCACCTCAAAAAATAGGTTATTTTTGGAGGCGGTTGTCTTATAATGCCCGTCTCCGTAAATCAATTTTATGAGGCGAGCAAAAGTGACCGCCTCCGTAAATCAAAATGACCGCCTCCGTTAACCTGTCAGGATTTTAGAAGGCGGTTGAATTTTGTGACCGCCTCCATTAATAAAAGGGCACTGTCTTGCAAAATCATCTGTGCAGTAGTGTTTGGGAATTATCTCAAACATACGGGGGACATGGTACCCACTACCTAGTGTTTGGAAATTATCTCAAACATATGGGGGACATGGTACCCACTACCCAATCGTGTGCTCTCCCCATGTGTGCACCCTTGCTTATCTTTTTCTTTTTTTTTATCCCATTTGACAATAACGCTATAATTCATTTCTATTTATCCTCACAATAATTTGAATGTAAGTAGTCCAGCGCTTAACATTAAACAACAACTAGGTAGCGTGCTCGTGCGTTGCTACAGGACAACTAAATTTTTATACTAAAAACACATAGATCACACGATAAGATAACAATTATGTGAAATTAAATATCGATGTTAAAGTGATATTTAATCAAAAAGCAAAGTTCGTTAAATTAACACACTCACGAAGAGCGCGGCATCACAGGCTCACCAATTCTACTGTATAGACTTTTCTGTACGTTGCAATGGGAACAAATAATGCCTTGATAATTTAAGCACGAACGTGGTGTATTGTAACAAAAAATGATAATGCGAGACCGTGCATTGCAACCGGAATAAAATAATGGAGCCCATGCGTTGCAACAAGAATAAAATAATGTCCGACCAAACCATTGTGGACCGATATCATGTATCAAGGGTGATACATTTATATGATGCTATTAAAGAATCATCTTAACCATTCATGATTATTGGATCATGATTCCAATATGCCCTTGCAAGGGTGATACGAGCATTTCCTTACCCTGGCAGGCCATGCTCATGGCGATCGCTTTGCCTATGCCGCTGTTATCCACTTGCAATGGCACTAACATCTGCACGTCATCGGCCAAGAACAGCCTGTAACACCCAAAGCAATCTATGGCCAGCATGGACACAGGTCGAGAGCCACGCCCACCACGCACTGGGGACTATTAAGCTGACACCCAACAACAAGTGATTCAGTGGCGGATCCAAAAACGGATTGCGAGGGGGGCTAAGTAATACAAGGTTAAAAATTGTTACTAGTTGTACACTAATTATGCATTTAGCGCTCCGGCGATTATGCAATATAATTGCTGTTTGCGCTAGCATTTTTTTGAGAAACTGTTGTTTGAGCAAAAAAGTAAAGAAAACAAAAAAAGACAAACTGCTGTTTGCACTAGCTTATGGGCTATGTGGCTTGTGTAGTGGGGCTGTTGGGCCAGGCCCCAAGACCTTGCTCCTGCTATTTTCAGCCCCCCCCCCCCCCCCCCCCCTCTTGAATCTGCCCCTGAAGTGATTCATTTTTTGCATGTGAGTCACAGCATCAAGGCAAGTATATTGAATAATTTGGCGTTCAATTTGCCTACCATGCAGTCTAACAATCATTTGTCATTCCTAAATCAAATGAAAAGGAAAGCAACAAGGTTGCAAGCTCATCATCTTTTGCAGTTGACGACCCCAAACAATGCCGAGACAAAGAGGTCTTACTGCATGCTCACTGAATTGAAGTGCTACACACAATGCTCACTGAATTGAAATGCTACACATTGATAATCGTTCCATCAACTTCTAGTAATTTTTGTCTGTACAATAATATACACCAAACAAAACAAGGGCTTTATATACACCAAACACCAGAATTGTAAGCTCAGATGGAATATCCTATTTAACTCTGAAGTTGTAAACAGTCTACATCATAGCTAGCATTTTTGAACCTCTGACAAAGGTGTAAACTAAAGTAACACATAGCTAGCATTTCTTTATGAAAAAAAAGCTCAGCTAACAGTACATTACTCAACAACCAAAACCACGCTTAATGTTGAAAATCAGTGATAAATTGACCTACAAGAAATGACGCTAGAATTCAAAAGAAAGAAAATAAATTATAAGGCAACTACGACAATCACAACACATATAGCAATAAGGTTTCAGTGTTGACAGTTGTGCTTAGCGAACAAGAACTAACCAGTTGTGCTCTCAGGCCTGTCTGCTCCAATATGAAATATATCTCTTTCCGAATCCAACTCGCTGTTGTATATGACCCTGTATATAATCTGAAAAACAGTCATGCATAACAAGGGGGTAAGTTGCCAGTTCCTTCTTACTGCCTGAATCTCGATCATATTGGCAACTAACTTGAGGTCCACATTTGGTGCCGACATTTCTCAGTTCTATGCGTTTGGAAGGCTCACCATTATTCTGCCAATAAAAATTAGTGCCAACTACCAAGAGCTAGCTAGAGAGAGTAGACATAAATCAATCTTAGTTCAGGAGGCAATAGAAGTTTACCTGCAAGAACAAAATTACAGGTTGTACCTCTTTAGTACAAAACCATCCCTATTTACAATAAACTATTTTTATTATCAGCCAACATATATTATTACTACTATTAGCCATTATTATGAATCCAACAAATTTGGGCAAGTTAAAAAAAAACAGATCTGGTACATATTATAGTGGAACAAGCCTTATTTAACCTGCATGTTGTTCTTTTGTTATCAACCTAAAGAGGAAACAATAATGCTACTAAATGATGTATGTTTGAGGGTAGTCATCCGAGGGCGACCAATTAAAAGATCAATTCATATATGTGGTCTTTGTGTTATTGTTTTCTTTAGGTTGGTGCACACAGATATGTGAGGAAGGCAGATAAGATGTATATACAGTAGCAAGGATGTTTTTCATTAAATTATTACAAAACCTCCTAAAAATGCAGCAACATCATTGTGAATAGTCTGGACCTCTATTTTTCTTTAATCTGCATGCTTCGCCCCTGTTTCTGTTGTACCACTAAAATAGAGAAATTTGTCTAAAGAGGGAGAGGTCATGCAAGTGGAGTTTAAGAAACCCGCACGATAAGAAGACTCGCATTCAGAGGTCCTGCAACTGCATGCACCCCAGTGAAAAATGTCAAAGAGCCATTACCTTAGTTAACCTTGTTGTGCAATTTGCCTGAAGCCTGGAACTCCAACATCGATCACCGACCACATCGGGCTATCAAACAGAACATACACCCCTATCCTGACAACAGGCACATTTAAGATTTAACATGGTCGGGGATCAGGAATCATGGAAAAAAGAATAGAAACAAGACATATGTATGTGTAGACCATTGAAAAGAATTCAGCAACTCATCTTGTATATTATGCTGAATATTTTCTTAACGTTTAGGTCTAGGACTATAATGGTATTTCACAAGGGAAAAATGTATCGGATGGGAAACGGTAATATCCCACCTTTCACCAAGGAAATTCTCTTGCTTATATGCTCAGTTCGGGAGATGTTCAGTACATGTGCACATGCAATAGTAAAAAATCCAGCTTACATAGTTGGTTATCGCAATACAGCTATGTCAAAAGCTCCCGCCAGAATTCAGCCACAGCTCTGAACAACAGTAGGAAGCAATCATGTTGAAACATATCAACTTGAAATGCATGGTAAATATCAGGATATTATCTTTCTGATAAAGGTGCAGAGAATGGAAATATTTAAATATTTTCTGGTACTGACTAAAATATTTATTAGTACTCTTTGGCATTTCAGTTTTAAAGAATCAACTACAGGAAAGCAAGAGTCCCAATTCTAAATCTCATACCTCAAGATGCAGAAAGGACTGAACCTAGGCCCCTTCTCAGTGGAATACCATCAAACACCTACACTGCATCCAGAAGGGCTTGAATTCGATATCCAGAAGGATGTTGGATGCTTTGAAATCCGTGTAGATCACTTGCCACACCAAAAGACTCAATGAGATCTTGTCCGCTTCTTCCTTGATCTATGATTATCCCACCAGAAGTTTAGCGAAAGACAAAATATTACGACCACACAATTTGCAAATCTGTCTCTTATGGCATATATGTCCATATGACAGCATGCATATCTAAAAATGGCTATTTCCACTTTGACCTAAATGTTTTTTTTTGTCAATATCACAATTTTATTTAACTTGTTAAGAGCCACTGACCTGGCAATGCTTTCATGATTGTGAACATGAATCAGAGAATCAGAACTGGGTACACTACATACATGCAAATATGTTGTTCAACTGATCATGTTTAGGCAAACTTAGTATTTTGTATCCACTAATGAAACAAACTGTGTTATATTAGCCATGAGTGTAAAAAGATGATGATTAACTAACAATGTTACATACACTTTGCAATCTGAAGCTTTCGGTATGCTTTGCTATAAAAAGAATGACATAGAAATATGCACCAGACTAATATAACACCCTGTGATAATACATTATTTCTGGAAAATAATAGATCATTAGAGTACAGTAGTGAATCGAAGACACATCGATGAAACAGACATTTCTAGGTCAACCAAAAATGGAGTTTTAAGCCTCTAAGCACATTTCAGTCCTCTTAGCAGCAGGTTGACCAAAAATGGAGTTTTAAGCCTCTAGCACATTTCAGTCCTCTCGCCGCAGAAAACACACATCATCAGCAACCTATTTTCCATTACATCTTCATTGAATTATGTTGCACTACAACTTAAGGAAGCTCAACCGTAACTGCAAAATCAGATTGCATTTAAACCCTATATGTATATCGTAGTCCTAGACACCAAACGATGAGCTCCTAATTTCTAAGAATGCATCCCAATCCTATTCCCATCTTGGTAGCCCAGTCACTGCTAGAACAGCGCCCTTCAGATATAAGCTGCTCAAACTTTCTGGCAAGTACAGCTCCACAAGACATAAGTACTGATGAACTGAATCACATGGCCCTTAAGATATGATTACATGAAAATTTAGGTGGTTTGCATAATGCATGACATATTGATCCTTTAATAGATCTAAAATTGTCCATCTTGTTACGATGCAAATATCTCATGGCTAGACACAAAGGTCTCTTATTTTAGTGCCAGATTGAGTTTTCTTCATCAGGTTGTTACTAAAAAGCATATACCAACACAGAAGGCAGTATATCCACATTGACAATGTTATCATCAGGTGAAGCAGAATTTACCACCTGTCCTGATTTGGACTTTTGGTGGGTAACCATCAGGGATCAGTAATGCAAATGAGAAGCAAACATTTTGTAGGGCTGTAAGCAATCAACCATAGACAGGTCATGGAACTGTTACTTAATCGCAGAGCTGAATGGATTTAGTAACTGCATGAGAAAAATGTTTTCAGCTAATGCACCAGTATACTGAATTTGGAACTATTACCTAGCGGCAGGAACTGTTACATAGGTAGGTTTGCTCTAGACAAATATACTGAATTGTTAAAAAATCATATAGGTCAATCTTATTTTGCATTCAGTGCATTAGGTACTGATCGGTTTCAGAAACCAGTTTCTAAGTTGGGCTGACTAGGTATGGTAATCTACAGAATAATATAGACCAAGCAGCTAATGCACTGCAAGTCTGCTCGTAAAACCATTTTAGACAACAAAAATGGTAAACTAAAACGTTTGCGATGCCTTGAACATCAACATTTATCTCATACAGTAAATCCAAGTGCTTAGATGTTATGCCCTACAACTCTGATCAAATTCAGAGATTTGAAGGCCTAACAAAGTGAAACCACAGTGGAGCAGTTAGAGGTTGCTTCCTTACGAGACCACGCGGCCCATTGGAGAGATCAATCAGGATGGATAGCGTAGCGATTTTAAAATCCATATGGGTGAAGAACAGAAGACATCGTTCTCGAGGTGGTTCAAACCTTGATGCTGAGTTGCTCGTTGTCCAGTGGCTGTGAACGTCCACGCGTAGATGTAGATGCAGGAGCGGCGTTGATGCAGGATGCAAGAGTGGCGCCGGTGTTCACGTCGATGTAGCGCAGCAGCGGCGTCGGCGTCGCACTGGAGGAGACCGGGGGAGGCGAGGAATGTCGCGCGGCCTTTGCCGCCGTGACGTCGCGCAGCTTCCGCAGTCGGGATGCGATGGCGGCGGCGGGTGGCGGAGGCGCGCTGCGACGATGCGGGTCTGCGGGGGGGAAGGTGTCCTCAGGCCGTGCGAGGGCGGCGGCGGGCGGTGTGCAGGGTGGTCGCAGGCAGCGGAGGTGCGCTGCGACGCTGCGGGTCTGCGAGGGGCGTGAGGGGCGCGGGTCTGCGGGATTGGATCGTGACGAGCGAGGTTTCTTGCTTCCTTTTTCGCAAGCGATGAGAGATTTGTTGCTTCCTTTTTCGCAAGCGAGGGGCCTAGGCGCGAGGGTCGGGATTGCAGGAGGCAGGACGAAGAGTATTGTCGCACCAAAAAGTGTCCACTCTTTAGTCTTTTTAGTTGTATATGTACGTAGGAGAAGGAGATTCAAATACAAATTTTGGCTGTCATAGGTTGAACTAAAATTCAACTTTTCCACGTCATAATTATTTAAATATTAAAACATAGTCAACATGGGTCTTGAAACATTTGATTGATTGCAAGAAATACAGTCATATACTTTGTTTAAAGTTTTGATCTCGTATTTAAGAGTGCAAACCATTTATTCTAGAAAAGAAATGCGACCATGTAGGCTTGCAGAGATCTTTTCTTTAGCCACAGCCCACAGGAGAACACTCGCTGGATGCCTGGATGGACCCTGCTGCGGTAAGGTATGGGCCAGACCCACAAGACTTCTGGGCTCAGAACAACAACCATTCGCATATCGGACTTCGAATAGTAAAATTCATTATGCAATTCAACAATGTATAAAACTCCTACCATTCCATTCACAAACTAATCTGTTCAGTCAAATGGGATCTGCTTTATGTAAAAAAAACAATACACCACGTAAGGCTTTGTTTGGATACACTTGTATCCACCGGAATCCATTTGCGTTAGAGTGGAACTAGTTTAATTTTTACTCCAATTCACTTGAATTGAGGTGCACATGAATGCATCCAAACAAGTCAAATGAAGAACATATCTTTTTATACAGTTATAGCCCGGACTTATTACACGGTTGCAAAATGCAAATTAACTGACATTCAAACACCCTATGCATGTACTAAATGATTTAGGTTTAATTTGAGTTTTGCAAAAATAATATTATGGCGGGGTTTTCCTCCTCCAATCAGTTATGAAAATCAAACATCTAACGACCCTCTAGCACAGTGAGACTTATATCATTTATGGACAATTGCTTGTTGTCAACTATCTTTCTAGGTGGGCAGTAGTCTCTAAGTGCAAAATACGTAGGTTGCTTCGGCGTTGGAAGCGGTGTCATTTTGTTCTCCAGCATGAACACAACCACTGACATGAGTGGCCTGCAACTTGGATTGTCTTGAACACACAAGAGTGCTATATGGATGCATCGTGAAACTTCATCAAGGGAGCAATTCTCCATGACAGATGGGTCCACCAAATCTTCTATTTTCCCTTCTTTCCATAAGTTCCATGCCTGAAACATTACACACCAGTCTCACATTCAGAGATCACATTTTGTCTCCTGTGGATAGTTCTGAATTGTGACCATGTCCTTGTACTTACATATGATATAAGGTTAGAAAAATCCATGATTAGATGTGCTGATGAGCTAATCTTTAATCCACTTATGATCTCCAACAATAGAACACCAAAGCTGTAGGTGTCAGACTTGACTGAAAATGTGCCTTGCATTGCATATTCGGGAGACATGTAACCACTGTGCAAATAATTTCATAAAAATTCTTTGCATATTTTTGAAACTGTAAAAAGCGAATGAATTCTAAGAGTTCGTAGTGCAGCTGCTACTTACTATGTCCCGACAACTCGGTTAGTATTTGCTTGGAGTTGGTCGTCATCACCACAAAATATCCTAGCCATGCCAAAATCTGATATCTTTGGGCTCATCTCCTTATCTAACAAGATATTGCTTGATTTGAGATCTCTATGGATTACAGTTAATCTCGAGTCATGATGGAGATACATAATTCCTCTAGCAACCCCCTGGATTATTTTGAACCTTCTTGGCCACTGAAGCAATGATTTTCTTGCAGAATCTAATAAAAATAATACAGAAGAACAAGGCATGTCAGAAGGCACACATGAGCACATTTATTTGTTGGATTTTATTAACGGTATGAACAATTGGAATTGAATGTACCAAAGAGGAAGTAATCCAAACTTTTGTTGGGTAAGTACTCATAAACTAATAGCCTCTCATCTTCATGAATACAACAACCGAGAAGCTTAACTAGGTTCTTGTGCTGCAACTTTGCAATTAAGACTACTTCATTTTTGAACTCCTCGGTGCCTTGCCCAGAACCCTTGCTCAGTCTCTTGACAGCTACTTCCTTTGTGCCTTCCAACATTCCCTACATGATTTCATAATCCAGAATTATAAATTTTTTTACAGCAATGTAATTTCCTAGGTAATCCCAAACTTTTTTATTCATACCTTGTATACTTTGCCAAAGCCTCCTCTTCCAATCATATTGCAATCAGAGAAATTATCTGTTGCTATTGCAATGTTTTCAAAGCTAATAAATGGGAACTCTATTATGTTCTTGTCACCAGATTCATCCATAGATCTCAAGTATTCTAGCATCCTTCTCTTCTTTTGTCGTTTGCCTGCAAGTAGTAACATCAATGTATCCCTTTTTTTTCTAGAACATCGGCACATTAACACTGCACACATTCTTTAAAACGATGGCTCTTGGTACCTGTTCTTTTCCATGCCCAGACAAGCGCTCCGAGTGCAAGTAGTAGCACACATGCTATGATCGGGAGTAAAATGTCCAGCAATTTGATCGTGTTTTGATCTATACAAGGAAATGTATCATGTTAGAGTTTGCTGCATCAAGTATTGCTTACGATTGTGTGATGAGTTTACTTTACCTCTAAAAAAGAGTAAAAGATGGACATGCGAATATTCAAGAACCTAAGTACCACTTAAAGAGTTTCCTCGTGGATATTACTGATTAGGGTTTTGATATCATGACGCTCAGTCAAGTTATATGCTCATATACATAATTTTCCGCTGCAAACATCAAAAGTGAACCTGATGATTAAACTTTTTCTTCTTTTTTGGCTGCTTCGGTAGTGTCAAAACTAGTACATAGGAAGAGATATGGTATGCTGTAATGGTTTATCTGATGTCTGATCGATCTAGTTGATGTCACGGGCAGGGTAGAATAGATCAGGGAGCACTACAGCACAACGCTTTTTGTACATGCTCAAAATCAATTTTTAAAGACGGTTTTTGAAACCGCTACTAATAAGGCGTCAATTGTAAAAAAAATGAAACGCTTACAAGGACAGTTTTATAGCCACCCTTGAAAATGAAATTTAATTCTCATGGATGGTTGACTTAGTCAACTGTTCCTAAACATATTTTGAAAATCACAAAAATATTAAATTGTGCCAATAAATAGAAAAAACATATTTTGCCCAAGCCACCACATTGGTATTCAATTGTAAAAATGAGATATTAACAGGGACAAATTTAAACCACCCATAAAATAGAAATAATATTTAGAGGCAATTAACTTAGTCAACCATTCATAAAAATATTTTTAAATATAAAAAAGATATTATTGCACCAAAAAGTAGAAAAAACTTTTTCCCAAAGCGGGCATCCAACAATCACCACATGCTCATAAGGATTTGAACTCATGACATTTTGCCTCGCACGAGCCTTCATTGCACTGTACTGCACAATTACTTGTGACTAAGTATCTGATGCTATTTTTAATTAACTTTTATAAATTTAATATTCAATACTTTAGCCCCTAGACAAACTTAAATAAGAAAATGAACCGGAACATTTTAGATCTTATCGAGTAATGCAACTTTGATATAGGGAGAGTTTTCATCTAAGGTCATTTGACAATTTTGAATTTCATAAGAATTTAAAACGTATATTTTGGCCTCTAACTGATCTCAAATAAAATACAGTTTTAGATCTTGTTGTGCTCTAAACTTTTTATATAAAGTTTGTCTTTGTCTAACTTTATTTTTAAAAAAAGTTTATGAGCATATTTGCTCAGCAGTTATTTTTAAGGGTGGTTGACCATAAAAATCAATTTTTAATAGTGATTGACTAAGTCAACTACCCAAAAAAATTAACGTTTTTAGGAATGATTGGCATAAGAAACAAAAAAAATAAATATATTTTTAAGGGTGATTTTATTAAGTCAACTGCTCCTGAAAATTGATTTCTAGATTGCTATTTGAAATCTACAATGCAGCAAAACATTAGTAGAGATGGTTTAATGTGTGAACTGCACCTAAAAAAATAGGAAGTGATTGTAAAAAGTTCATTTACGTAGTAGTGGAGTTGGATGGAGAATTGCGGTGAAGGTAACAACTAGCCGACTGGGTCTCAGCAGCTTAAGCCTAGGCACAAATACAATAACCTCACATGCTTTATCTCTAACTCAAACCCAAAATATCTCTAACTAATCAAGTATCCCTAACAACAACACCCCCCCAACAAACAACTTGTCCTCCAGCTGGAACGATAGGTACATGCATGTGAATTATTGAGGAGACCCCACACGATAGCTGAAGTTTTAAAGTCCATTTAATATTAGGACATATATGGATGAAATCCTAAATTGTTTCGGAGTAATGTTCATCTTACAAATAGGCCATATGATGGTGATGGCATGACTCCTTGTCACGTTGACCGCTAATGTCACTTTGAGGAAAGAAGGATGTGAGGTGTTTGGGATGCACGTACCAGGAGATTTGCCAAGTCGAATGTACAAGACCTCTTCAAAGATTTGCTTCCCCATGTCGATGAGATCCCCAGCCCAAACCAAACACCTCGATGTGTCGCCCATAGTATCACCATTGGTTAGGTTGGCGTAGGCGTATGCCATACATGAGCAGTTTCCAGTGCACTCAGCTGCACACTGGTCGAAGCTTCTATTCCTAATGTGCAAGAACTTGTCAGGAAGCTTCATATTAGGCATGGCCATGAAGTAGTCTTCCTTTCCACATTCCAGTGCTTCCCTTCTCTGGCATCCTCTAGAGAAGTTGAGACTGTCAAGGAGCTCAAAACCATCAAGACATCGGCATGTCGGGATTACCTCCGTGTGGTCACAGTAGCCGAATGGACCACAAGAGGCGTAGAGATCACAGCTATTAGGAACCTCAATGATGACTGCCCATGACGAAGCGGTGCTGTTCCAAGTGAGGAGCCTCCCCTTGCCTGTATAGTCCAACGAAATGCGAATGTATGGTGAGCCAGGCGAGACGGTGTACATATAGTACGACTTGTCCGCCGTGTTGATAGTTGTTTGGTACAAGATCACGTCGACACCATTGATTTGTTGCATGCCACCGGATACAGGGTTGCCATTAACAACTGGGAAACGGAAGTATGGCAACGCCCCATTCCAAATGAATAGCTCAAGGTTTGAGGTGGGATCCATGCCAAGAGAGAAATCTCCGGTTGATGGATCATGAGGGCCCTTCCATGCAAATAAGTGTGTCGCCGGTTGTGCCTTGTAGCTTAGCAGGACCCTCATGGTTGGAAGAACGTTATCGGTCGGGTGATCGAAGCTTTGCCATAGCTCCGTGCCGTTCGGCGACCGAAGGACAAAGTTCCCGGAGCTGAGTAGCACCGCGGTAGCTCCGGTACCTCCACTTGTGTTTCCTGTTGCCGTCCAAAGAGTGTGGCCTTGGGAATCCGACAACACCAGCTTTGAGTTGCCGGTGATGGCGAGCTTCGCTGACGGTGTTTTGATTGGGTTGTCACGGTTAGCGACCCATACCACAGTGCGTTCTGCAATGCGGTTGTACCAGATCCCTATGTACAGCTTCTTGCTGGAGTTGGTAGGGGAAAAGAAGCCAAGAGCAAAGTCTCCGCCCTCCGAGATGAGCGTGTCTTTGGGCAGGAGTGGCTTTGCTTGTGTTAGCTGGTTGTCGGATCGACATAGTGAGCTCAGGAATGTGAGGATGATGAAGGTGGCAATATAGACCATATCAATGTCCATTAGGCCTTTCTTGTTCATCATCTGCCTAAGCAGTGTGGACTGTGGAGGAAATACTAGCGTGTAGTGTTTATATATAGACGAAGAGCATCTCTGGATTATTGACGTATATATGTAACTTTACGGTAATTAATGAGTGGATCTTATTTCTGTTCGTGGAATCGAGTCGTAGTAGCTTTCAGCCATAAACGCTGTACGGGCGAGCGTTGGATGATGAGTTTACTTTACCTTATTCCCAGACGACGTTTCTTGCCATCTGTTGCTAAACCTAAACTAGAGGTTCTAGACGAAATAAATATAGACGAAATATAGCGGCAATCTGCATGGAGTATTGACGAAATAAAAAACTAATCGCACAGTTTGTGTATAAATTATGAGACGAACGTTTTGAGCCTAATTAGTCCGTGATTTTGACACTAAAGTACTACAGTAACAAATGTGCTAATGACGGATTAATTAGGCTTAATAAATTCGTCTTGCGGTTTCCAGGCAAGCTATGTAATTAGTTTTTTATTAGTATCCGAAAACCCCTTCTGACATCGCATGAAACATCCGATGTGACATTTTCACCAAAAACTTTTCGCATCTAAAGAAGGCCTAGCGAACTGATCATAGATTAGCTGGTTGGGTTCCTTGTGGTGAAACCTGCCCACCTGGTTTTAAGTCCTCGACTTGGCACGGGTGCTCGCATTTTCCTGGATTTATTCCAGGATTTAACGGCGCTATGCTTTCAGTGATAGGCGACGTCCCCGTCGACAGCGAGACGCCTGTGGTGACTTCGTGAATCTCGTGATCTGCTGGCTCTGTCCTTCGAAGGTGCTCATAGGGATATGGTTTACGTACGTGTGTTCATAGGGGTGAGTGTACGTATGTTTAAATATCTATGTTGTACTGTATAATTTTAAAAAAAACTAAACAAGGCCTAACAAAGCACCGAGGAGCAGAGCATACAAGAAGCAGCGCAGCGGTGACTGCTGGTCAATGGTCAGAACATGTCCTTGTCGAAAAAAGAAAAATGGTCAGAACATGTGGCTTTCTTTTCTTGGAAGAATTAAGTCCAAGGCCTTGTTTAGATGCCAAATTTTAATCCTAAATTCCACTATACAAAAAGAAGATTTCCATCACATTAAAATGCCGGCACATGCATGGAGTACTAAATGTAGATGAAATTAAAAACTAATTACACAGTTTTGTTATACTTTGCGAGACAAACATTTTGAGCCTAATTAGTTAAAGTTTGGACATTTTTTACCAAATACAAACGAATTGGTACAGTGCGTATTTAATACGCACTGTATCAGTTCGGCTCTCCCAATTTCGCATCTAAACACGGCCCAAATAGGTGCACGGGAGATCGAGGGGCTGTCAGCAGTCTATGCCGTCTGCAGCGGCGGCTGGGCTTGCCCGGCGCATCGCTTGGCCACTACCGACGGAAGTGAAGATGGGTAGGCGTAGTAGGCCACCCTTTGGCGCTAATTTCTCCGCAGCATTTAGTGCCATCAGCGACAGCTCGTCGTCTCGCCTACGACTTCGATCGACTTCTTCAACAATAGTCTACTCCATCTATTTTCAGTGCACATCAATTTTCATAGTGCACATCAATTTTCAGTTTAATAGTGCACATCATCTTCATCTCAATTTTCAGTGAGTTAATCAATTTTAAATGTAAATAAGTTTATAGATGTACACTCTTTGGAAGAGGAGGGGGAGTTCATCGCTAGCTCGGAACGACGTGAAGAGAATGTAATGATGAAAAACCAACTTGCTAGCTAGTCGGTGCTAGCTCGGAGACATTAATATCATTTGATATTTACTAATCATACACTAATAGCATCATTTGCTGAGTAAGCGATAAGCAGGTGCACCAAGCGAGCCAGGCCCGGCAGAAACAGCCGATTCGCTCGTTTCCGCATAGCTGCGCAGAGCCTGGCTCGACCGCAGGAGCAGGCAACCAAAACGGCGGCGCCCTGCACCCCACCAGCCTGGTTCAGGTGGATGTAGGGAACCAAACAGGCCTTTCGACGTTGCTGGTGGGCCTTGGCACGCGGATGCTATGTGCTGTGAAGCCATGCGATGCAGCCAGTGAACAAGAAACCAATTAAACAAACTCGAAGTTCGGCCTAGCTCACTTCAAGCTTGACAACCAAACAGGCCGGGCTGCATCCACGCGTGCTGGTTGAGCTGGGCTTGTATCTCGCTCGCAGCCAGGCTGAGGCTTGCACAGGCTACCAATCAGACCTAGAGTCCCCCACCCCTAGTCACTTTCACAAAAGGGTAAGGTCTTGGTCGCAATCTCACCTCCACTCCTGAGGCCGCCGAACCGCTCTCTCGAAGGCTCATTCCCCCAACTACGGTTGAGAGAGGCGAGGAAAGGCGATTCAGTTGTCGCCGGCGGAGCCGGTGGTCTCTTCCGCCTCCGATGGCCTGCGGGGCGTCGCAAGGTGGCTGAGACCGCCGATCTCTTGTTGGCTGGTGGGGTAGGTTGTAGTGTAGGTCCTAGGGTTTCTAGGTTTAGTGTCCCTAGCGGCGCCGGCGAGGCGGTGGTGGCGACGTCGCGACGGAATAAGTCCTCTCGGTCTCTTCGTCGCCCCGTTGGCACTTCACTCCGGCGACGACGGCGAGTCCGTGGAGGTGGTACTCCCTATGTGGAGTCCCTGTACAGGAGTCCATGGTCGGCGGCCATTCCTCTTGGCATTTGCCGAGGCGAGGTGGGTGCGGGCTTCTTGTTTCAAGGATGGAGAGGAAGCTTTGTGTCTTGCGGCAACGTGGAGGATGGATCGAGCTCGATCTCCCTGCCGTGGTAGCTGCTGTCAACGGCAAGTTCGATCCAAAGGCCAAGGGGGCTCGGGGCACGACCCCAACCGATGGGCGTTCAACGATGGCATATCTCGTTCTTAGAGACGAGTGCCTACTTCAGCTCTTTCCAAATCCTTTTCGCGATGGAGTCCACTCGGACAAGGGGAAGATGGCATGTGGTGGCGTCGGATCCCGGTGGCGCTTGGTAGCGGCTGATGTAGGCGACCTTGGCAAGCACAGGGTCTAGGGGCTTGTTTGTAATTTCTGTTTTTCTAGGTCCCTGTGTGCGATTCGGTTGAGACAGCTATCCTCGGTATCCTACTGTGTTGTACCTATATTTCTATGGGTTCCTGTATGTGTTCCTTATCTTTAATACAGGTAGTTTGATAAAAAAGGTCTTGGTCGCGTGTTCTATCCTTCAGGTCTCAATTTGAAACTGTATAAAAAAGGATAAGGCCGTTAGAAGCAAAGAGTTGTATATATAAATAGGGCTGGTCTTGAGTTTTTTATTTACCTAGAAAGAAACTAATTTTTTTATAGGCATAATAATACTACTAGTATTACTCATTGTTAAAATCATTTATTACTAATAAGCAATTAACTAAATGCAAAAGCAATATTCATATGAAATAATTTGTATATATATTAAATTACCTCAAAAGTTTCTCCTAACATTCCTCGACGCGAATTCATCGATGATGGTGTCAATATCAATCTCATCCAACAATCGCTTCTCAATGCATAAGTATACTTTCTTTTGTCATTGCCGAAAGCATACTTTCTTGATGATGACATGGTACTTTAAAATTTAGAGAAACAATTAGTAACTGCAATTTCAAATAATATCAGTACGCTAGACAAGAAAATTCACAAAAACTAAACAATTATACACTACCTTGGGGGAGTCAAGTGCCTAGCAGATTAAATATTTGAATACTCAATTAATTCATAATTTGCAAATCCCAAATGATGTCCGGTTCTCTAAATCACTGATTAATCAATCACAAAAGCATAAATACACAATTACATAAAATAGGGTAGCGTCGGCTGGTTGCTGCCGCCTGCCTGCTAGAAATAGAATACGTCGTCGTAGACAGGTCGACTCGCCCTCGCCCTATACGGAATTGCGGATCACGTCGTGCAGACGTGCCCGAAGCCCGGCCGGCGTCTCGCTCTGCCTTGCGGCGGTGGCATCTGGCGTGACCGCGTGAGGAAGGCCAACAGTTGAAGGAAACCGGACCGAGAAGTCGGAGACGAGTCGCGCGGAGCGTGATTGGCGTATATGGAGTCGCGTCGCACGGAGCGTGATCTGGTCTGGCGTATGTTACTAGGCTGCGTACTCCATGTTACTGGGCTCAAATAATACTGAATAGTACTAATGTATGTATGCATAGGCCATTGGCTCCCTGGGCTCGGACACGGCTGCCCCTCTCGCCCCCTAGGGCCGGGCCTGTATACACACAAAAAAAAAAAAAAGCCCGGAAGAAGCAGGCTTCCGATCGATATTTTGCACACCTGCAAGGACTGCTGTATGCACCGTTTGCCTTGATCGTGAAACAAACCGATGATACTGAGCTGGAGCGAGGACGTGGTTTTTAATTTGTTACGCCGCCAACACACGAGAAGAAAAGGTCGACCACCCACCCGGCCGGGCCGGGCCGGCCCAACCCCACCAATTCAACGCTGCCTCACTTCACATGTGGTCACCAATGATGAAAAGTCAACCACCACACTTCCATTAGCGCTATCTCCTACCTCTGCGAGTAAAAGTTGTTTTCTACATCAGTACTTAAAAATAAAAAGATTTCTCGAGACTGGCCCCTAGGATAATAGAGACGGGCACAAAGTTTGTGTCTCCTTGTCGGGGTTATAATCTCCGGGTGTCTCAAGGCACCATTAATTAGAAGGCTTGAGCCACGACCCCTCCGAGGGGACAGTGGTCATCTCGGTTCGATCAGACTTCACCCCAACGCAACACAGCACGGACAACACAACACCGCCCAAGGCGAACGAACAGTTCATAGCTACAGTCATGGGTGCCTCAAACAATAGAAAGGATTCCATTTATAGGCCAGGGACGGACTAAACAGCCTTAGACCCCCGCGCCGCGTGGCGAACCATGGTAGGTCACGGCCAATATCAGATGCCCGCGTGAGGTCAGGAAAATCGAGACTCTCACAAAGGTAGGGCCGATACAGCGTCGACAAGACCACTCAGCCTCGCCTGGGTCACGAACCCCGATACGTAGCACACTGACACGGCAGGGCTCAGCGATCACGTACCACATCGTTAGGGCGGCCTGACGGGGCGGAACATAACGGCCACCTACCGCATTGAACGCACCCGCTCGCAAGGGGTCAATCGACGAAGCTGGAACAAGCTGCGAACTACGAACCAGCACCTGGCATGCACGTATAACAGCGCTTTCACGTTCACCTCGTTATCGCAAAACGCTCGGGGGCTACCGTCGAGGTTATAATCCCCGGGCGTCTCAAGGCACCGATTAATTAGCAGGCCAAGCGGCGCATGACACATCAGCTAGCGAAGGCCCAAATGACCGAGGCCCAGCTGAGCCAAGTGAGCCAGGCCGAACGCCAAGGCCAGGGTCAGCCACAACCCCTCCCTTCTACCTTAGCCGCACGATGCACAATAGACGCACGACCTCTCACCGTCACGACCCCTGGAAGGAACGGGAAGAGGTCAAGCCCAGCCAAACGCGCCCGCTCTGACAGGAGTAGGCACGCCGCACTCACCCCGCAAGGACCGAGGGGACAACAGTCACCTCAGTCTGGTCAGACACCAACCCTGCGCCATGTAGCACGGACAAGACAACACCGCCCAAGGCGGTGGCAACCGGCATGGAACCCATCGTCCAGATATATCCCGATAAGACGCATGTACGATTCTACCCACTACGAGATGGGATCCACGACGAAGGCCTTGACTTAGAAGCCATCCAGACCGATGGGTGCCACGACCCTAACGATTGGGATCGTGGCCCTCAGCTCGTCCAACCCATAGGGCGATCGACGACCCGGGCGAGGCTACCAACTCCTGTACGACGCCCTCGAAAACCAGGATGCGTTGACGAAGACCACGGCAGAGACCACGTCGCACATGACGGCTGGCGAACCACCACCATGCCTACAGTGCTGCCATGGCCGGCACAGTAGCACCCCATCACACCATGCCACGTTAGCTAGGCCCTCCCTCAGACTCACGACCCTTCGGTCGGGAGAACCTTCTTTTTTTATACGCCTTGGCCCCGAACTCTATATAAGGGCAACCAGGGCACCCATCTTGGGGATCTGATTCTGATCCGATTTTTATTTGCTCATTCGTACACCATAGAAGGGTTCCTGACGCTTTCCTTCGGGTAGCCCGTCTCCTAGCTCTAGCTCTCCAACATCTTCCACCATTCTTGTACCCCCATTGTAAGAACTTTAGAATATTTAAGCGAGTAATACACACTCGATTATCTTTGAGATTGGACGTAGGGCTCCGGTCTGAACTAGTATAAATCCTCATGTCTTTTGGATGCTACCATCATCTTTGTAGAGCAGTGCGGCAATCGTATAAGTTTATTAGTCCGATTTACAAAACACCGACAGTTGGCGCGCCAGGTAGGCGCAATCGCGCACTCTCGATTGTTGAGAAGGAAGCGATGGCTCCTCGCACCGTCGGTGGAACTCGCTCACGGAATGGCCCACGGTTGCCACATTCGCCATGAAAACTACAAGTTCATCTGCACCGGAGGGCCAGCACCTGTGTCCGCCTTTAGCCGCGCTCCGGACCTCTGCTTTAGAGATCTAGACCCTGTGGCCTATGGTGGACGCACTCTCAGAACTGCCCTCAGTGGCGGCATCCCAGAGTTCACCTACACAGGGGGCCAGTACCCTCTTTCGCCATCGGCCACGACCAAGTCTTCCACCCAAGGATCCAGAGGCCCATGGCTCATGGCGGACTCACCCAGGGAATGGCCCTGACTGGCCACATCCTTTTGGGAAACCATGAGGTTATCCACACTAATGGGTCGGTGCCTATCACCAGCTCCCACCCGTCCAGGCCGACCGCGTGGGAAGCCTGGATCCGGTGGTGGAACCACACCCCCTCGGTGCCTCCGCCACCAACGGAACGCAACATGTCAGGGCACGCACGAGCGACGAAATCATCCACTGCCGCACGACGACGTCGCAAGTGATCAGGTGGCAACCCAGCGCCACACTTTGCATAGTCCAGCCCGGAACCCAGTCCTGCACGGTGAACAAATCGTTCGTCATGTCTCAGCGGGCTGTCAGTCATCACTCGAAGGCACGTGTATCCGAGAGGGCGGACTCCCTGAGTACGCCACGTGTTATGCTGAGCGGACCAAACCATGTCGCCCTCAGAGCCTGCATTCGCAGCGACAGGTCGCGCCAACTCTTCGTCAAGAGCAGCAACCTCACCCAAAAGTGGAGACACGACGACAACGATGCTATCGCATCATGAGGACTCATGCATCGACGTGCGTGAGCCCTTCTAGCCACAGACTTCAACAAGCCAGGCGCGAAGAAGTCACCCCCGAGGGCTCACGAGGCCGCAGAGGGCGACGAGCCGGTAGGGATCGACCTAAGGCCATCCGGAAGGTCGACCCGCACCGGCTACGATCATCCCAAGGGATAGAAAAATGCCCTCACTAGCTCGTGACTCAAGGACCGCAACGACTTCGCCATGAACAAGCTCTCGGGGGCTCGCCGCACCTCGAGCAGCAACTACCAGTTTCACGATAGCTTCCGGTACATCTGTCAGTCACGCCCACTTTGTCCTTAGCCTCTCTACCTAAGCACGTCCACATACACATACAAGCTCGCCAATAGTTGTAAGAAACTTAGGACTGACCCGTAGAGCGAACAATGTGATGCCCATACACCTCGTCCTAGTACTGCTTACCTCCTGAGTGACTCGATCTGGCTCGTGCTTGGACACGACCCACTCGCGAGGGCTACACACATGGGAACATTCACATGACCTGTGGCGCATCACTGTTTGTCATCGTCCCAGTAACTGATCCACTTCAAACTCCTTCCAATCACACCTCTCGCTGTGATGAGTCGGTGACCCACACCTTGATTTCCCACTTGCACAGGTCTAAAAAGAAACTGGGAACTCGCTCGACCATGGCAGAAGAAACGAAGGGAAAGAGTTTTTCGACGCTCGTTCGCTTTCCACTCACATCGAGTCGGATCTGTGACTTACCCCCAGCGCCTCGTCGCTCCACGGATCGCGCGCCTTCTAGTCCCGTGGGCTAGCCCCCATTCTAAAATGCTACCCATAAGCACATGGCTAGGGGGAACGAAGCACATTCCAATTCGAATGAGAAGAAAAGCGAAAGGGCAGTAAAACGGCCAACGAATGCACCAATCATGCACCATCAGGCATACACAAAACCCATAAACATGTTCACTGCAACAAGGACACCCGTGCAATATAGAATCCTTACACAAGGAGCATCACACATTGGAAGCTTGGAACCAGCGTCGTATGCAGGCGACAGGCACTTTACCTACAATGACTCATGTTCTGCGAGCGGCGACATCACTCGTCGCAAGGATGTCGCCGTCTGACCTCCCAAGCGTGCGACCTCGGACGATGTCAAGATCGATGTCACTATAGCGCGGGTCCCCCAGCGCCAGGGCAGCCAAACAGTGAACAACTGCGTTAGCCGACCAGCGAGGGATGTGGCATGTCAGAATAAGCGCGCTGAAGTTGACTCTTTGTTAGTGCGTCCACACACAGACAACTAGCGTCGATCGGCGCAACTCGAAGAAAAATGAAGAAAGGCGCGACACCGCCAAGCTTACCCTACAAACACTTAGGTTGCGAAAACGGGGTCGCGCTAAACCAAACTCCATGGGTCGATCCCTGGACGGGGCTACACGGCTACGACATTCGAGCGATCAGACCGACGGTGGTCATGGCAAGATGGCGGCATGCAAAAGAAACAAAATCAAAGAACACAAGCCGATAAGAACACCTTTACTTAAAAAATTTCTGAGGGCCCCAGATACACCCAGGGCTCTTAGTCATCATCGCGGAGAATCTCTTCCACATCCACGGCAGCAACGACGACATCTGCAGCAGCGGCGAAATCGTTGACCAGCTCCGCTCACTCTCTTGGCCAAACATGCTCCGGGAACCCAGGCGCCACACGATGGAGGTTCACCCTGGTCCTCAACTGCTAGGTGGCAAGTGTGACACCGGCCCCTTGCCGGATCCCTGCCACCACCACCCGCTCGTGGTCCTTCGCTATGATGAGAAGCCGCCAACTGCTCCTCCAGCGCTGACGACGAGACAACACGAAGGTCAAAAGCTATGGACATCATTTAGGATGTCAAGATAGAGGAGGTCCTTACCCACGATGCGAGGTTGGGGTGCCTGCGGGCGTCGCTTGTGCAGCGGCGATTTCACCCTCCTTGGCAGTGAGAGCGACTTTGGCAGCATCAAGGGCAAGCTCTAGCCACCTCGCCTCGTAGGCGGCCACAAAACACCGCCTGTGAGTCTCATCTACCTCGCGGATGAGCCGATGAAACTCTCGACAACCGCCCGAAGACAACAAAGACGAGCTTGACCCCGCTGCCGGCAGGGCCCCAGCTAGGGCAGCACCAACGGCTCCTCCCGACGTGGCAAGAGAGATAGCCCTAAGGAGCACTCATGGTCAACTCAGGTCAACATCAAAACTCAAAGTGTTGTTTAAACACTCACCCCTGTTCGCGCAGCAAAACTCGAAGACGCGGCGACGGACCACCAGCTTCTGAAACGCCTTCCCACGGACGCTCGCCGTGATCCATCATATCGGCTGGGACAGGAAGCCACGAGCACATGAAAGCGAGGAGGAGAAAGCAGTAGGGCAAGCGCCGGGAACAGATGATACCTCTTGCCGTACCAGCTCTCCCCGATTTATAGCCACAGTAACCAGCCACGGTGGATACCTCGGGCGCACGCGTATTCACTTTCACTTACTAACCTCTTTGGAACTCGCTCGACCAGGGCGGAAGGAATGAAGGGAAAGAAGCTTTCCGACACTCATTCGCTTTCCTCGCACATCGAGCCAGATCTGCGACTTACCCCCAACGCCTTGTTGATCCACGGATCGCGCGCCTTCTAGTCCGCGGGCCAGCCCCCGTTCTCCAAAGATTTCAGTCAGAGTTGGCATATGCCAAACATACATATCCCTGAAGCCACCGATATAACACCTGGAATGGATACCCAGTCCTGAGTGAAAAGGATATCGTGAGAGCGATCTTTTTCAATAAAATCATCACGCAATAAATCAACAAAACCTAAAGTTTAGTGTAGGTATTGACTTGATTGTTGTAACATGAAAAGGAGTAATTTTATTTTTATTTTTTGCAATTTTAACTCTGTGCTTCGTTTAGTGTTCGGACAAAAAATGTGAAGGCGGATTTTTTGCCCTTAGGGGCATGTGCTCCCACCCCTTGCACCTTTAGATGTGCATGGGGATGCGCACTACAGGAGAGAGACAATATGCAGCCTTAACTTTCCCTAGTCACGACGTATTGTGCTCGCAGCCTAGTCTAGATGGCAGGCGTGTATGCAGCTTCGTCGATTAGAAATGGCGGGCTGAGACTCCATTTGTCTGCCACACGTGGCTCCAAATCCAAACTCCGTCCTGGTGTCAAATCCATGGACGACTCCGACTCTAAGATAGTGTTTGATTCATGGGATTTGCAGGACAAAACAACCTCTTTCTTAGCTCATTTGGTTCAGAGTTGCAGAGAGGTTGTAACAGAACCGACCAATTATACGAAATTAAGTAAGAAAATCACCCGCCAAAGTAGATAATTTAGCAAACTTAAGCTAGTATAACCCGGTAGTCCGTGAAACCACGACGGATTTCAAACCAACCAACATACAAACCAAGATCGTACAAGTTTAGCAGCCACAGTCATATATTACATAAAGTTCGCAACATCATTGAAATACATCAGAGTTTAAAACATAAAGTTATTACAAACCAAGTTCATAAAGAAGTAGCGGAAGCAAATAGTTTTAAAACCACGCACACCCGTTTAGTTCAGATATAGTGCCAGTAGATAGTCATTTCTAACAAAAGCATCAGATAAGACATACGGAGCGACCATGCCCTTGGTCCTAGTTGTCGCCCATCGCAGGGTACAAGTAGTTGATGCAATAACCGTAATACATTTGACCATCTGCAACAACAATGGAAACAACGCCCTAAGTATGAGAAAGTACTCAGCTAAACTTACCCGTCTTAAACTAAAATAAAGTGACACCAAGGAGTATGCAAGACTTTCTTTTAGTGGACTAGCTGACTCATTTGTGAAAGAGCAATAAGTTAACATAATGAACTATTTAAGTATTTTGCATCATCTTTATTATAGCCTATCAATCTAGGTAACCACCTATACTATATCAATCACTTGATTAACCAATAACATCCAGTTATCAACTTAGATTTAGCATTTTCAACATCATCCATATAACCATCAGTGTTCCATCATCATTACTACGATGCCGTAACTCGAGTCAAGTGCTCACTGTCTAGGAGCGATGGCGATTCGAATCGATTCCTAACCAGCTGATGATTTATTCCTCACACAAACTACACTCACCGATCAAGTGAGCTACAGATCACCAATGACACTATCCAGGTAAACGTCGCGGGACAAACTGGGGCCGCAGTACCTAGGGACCACCCGACTGCCAGGAATCAGGCCTTGCCTGCCCTTGGGCTCACTTTTCGTGCCCCTGTCATACCCCCTTCAGCACCAATACGCGCACTCGTGTAGATCCCGATCTGAATACCACTAGCTTCGCGGTCGAAAGGTACTTTATTCAGTCAGCTAAATGTGAGACATGCGTTCAACATGACAAGAGGGACGAGCAACGATCGGTCCTTAACCGACACAGACGAAAAACTACGAGCACCCCAGAACCCTGTCTGGTTGCCTCCAACTATTCTGCACGGTCTCCAATTAACCGTCAATACTTGGTTATTTCCAAGATATCATCCATTCCACAGCTAAAGTATTCCAGTAACCACCTATATTTGCAGGTGACAGGAAATCACCGATCGCTACCAGTCTAAGTAGGGCTAAGTAGTTATTCGATCCTAAACCTAACAGGGTAAGAATATAATAAAGTAGGCAAGGATAGTAATAAAAGCACAAACAATTTCACTCAACTCCTATAACTTAATGCGATAATATATAAAACTCATATATAAAAGATTGTTTTTATAAGGTAGGAGACTTAGAATGCTCCGGGGCTTGCCTCGCTCAAAGGAACTAGGTTGATGGTCCACGCACTCAGGCAGGTCCTCTCCTTGCTCCTCTACCTTTGGCACCTCCTGCCTGAATTTCCTGTCGGTCAGCCTCGGCCTGCTCCTCTTACACTGCTACTAGCACTTCCTCCTGCGATCCTGTATGATGCAATTGTATAAGTGAGGATACAAGCGGTGCATCAGATGCGATGGCATGTGATGATCATGATGGCATGCAATGCAGATGAATACACTTAGATTTATTGGATAGAATAGAGGTAAAAATTTTCTACTAGGTAGTCAACATCATCCAAGGTATATGTCATCTACTGCGTTCTCTTCTATTACTAACCCCCATTAGCTACCGCTAACTACCATAAAGCCACAACACATGTGCTCCTACACTTCATCACCACAACTATACTAACATGCCAAGTGACATCAACAAGTTATTTGATGCTTTAAAGATACACCAAAACTACACCATTAAACTAATCGTGCATAAAGAATGTTATTTTATTTCACTTTAAACTAAGGTCACAATAGCAACATATATTTCTAGTGCATAGAAAAATCTAGAAAAATTACAGTAGCATAGTCATACCCTAAGTAGTCTACCATAAAATTTTCATGATATTTTGATAAGTAAAACTGCCTACACAAAAATGACAAGCTAGGGTGTATAATTGAGCATGAAAATACTTTGTACTATGAAAAGTATCAAACAACAGATTTAATATTTTTTCCATGTTCTACATACTCCCTCCGTCCCAGAATACATGTCGTTCTGGGAGCAGGAGCAGAGACCAAGGTTGGTGGCTAAAGACTGCATTAGCCCTACAAGCCATCATGAAAGTACTGTTTAATTGAGATGACATACCCATTAAATGATCTTCTTTCTACTCCTTTCCACTCACACCAACTACAGACCGCCGTGCGCTCATCTTGACGAACCGGAGGAGGACAGCAGACCGCGGCCTAGATGCCTGGCCGGGTCACCGGCGGTGGCGGGCGAGTCCTCGGCCGGCAGGGGAAGCCGCGCGACCAGCAGGGGAAGCCACGCGACCGGGGACGAGTCCGCGGCCTGCAGGGGAAGCCGTGCGACTGGCGGGCGAGACCGCAGTGGCCGGTGGGGAGGCGGGGGCAGGGGCGCGGAGGCCGGAATCGCGAGTTCCCTCCTGTCGCGGCGCGCTCTGCTGCGTGCGCTTCGCTGGCCCTACCGGCCCGCTCGTCGCATGCGGGCGCCTCCTCCAGCGGAGGTCGGACACTCCACCGTGACGGATTGAAAGGATAAGGCTTCTCAGGCTCTCACCGTCTGTTCTTTTTCCATTTTGTTTATTCATGATAGTGGAAGACAACGACAAGACAGATGGACTGGTGGTGTACTGAACATAGAGTGGGACCCAGCCTATACAACCTAAAACGACTTCCTTCGTGGGACATTTTTTGAACCGTAGAACGACATGTATAAAGGGACGGAGGGAGTAGTCTACAAACATTGTATTTATACAATGTTTGTAGACTACTCCCTCCGTCCCTTTATACATGTCGTTCTACGGTTCAAAAAATGTCCCACGAAGGAAGTCGTTTTATACATGTATAGGCTAGGTCCCACTCTATGTTCAGTACACCACCAGTCCATCCGTCTTGTCGCTGTCTTCCACTATCATGAATAAACAAAATGGAAAAAGAACAGATGGTGGGAGCCTGAGAAGCCTTATCCTTTCAATCCGTCACGGTGGAGCGTCTGACCTCCGCTGGAGGAGGCGCCCGCATGCGGCGAGCGGGCCGGTAGGGCCAGCGAAGCGCACGCAGCAGAGCGCGCCGCGACAAGAGGGAACTCGCGATTCCGGCCTCCGCGCCCCTGCCCCCGCCTCCCCACCGGCCACTGCGGTCTCGCCCGCCAGTCGCACGGCTTCCCCTGCAGGCCGCGGACTCGTCCCCGGTCGCGCAGCTTCCCCTGCCGGTCGCGCGGCTTCCCTTGCCGGCCGAGGACTCGCTCGCCACCGCCGGTGACCCGGCCAGGCATCTAGGCCGCGGTCTGCTGTCCTCCTCCGGTTCGACGAGACGAGCGCACGGCGGTCTGTAGTTGGTGTGAGTGGAAAGGAGTAGAAAGAAGATCATTTAATGAGCATGCCATCTCAATTAAACAGTACTTTCATGATGGCTTGTAGGGCTAATGCAGTCTTTAGCCACCAACCTTGGTCTCTGCTCCTGCTCCCAAAACGACATGTATTCTGGGACGGAGGGAGTACATGTTTTATACATATTTTTGGCTCTAGCAATTTTACAAGAAATACCAAATAAATGCACCTAAATTAGATAGCTATATTTTTCTACAAGACATGCATGACTTATATTTTTCACAGAAAGTACATATCAAGAATAGATCAACAAAATTGGAATCATATTTTTCTGATGCTTATTCTATTTACTATGGATTTTCTAAGAAAATAGCATTTACAAGAATTAAATAAAGCTATATATAAAAGTACCAGAAAATTGACATGCAAAAATTTTATACTGTAGATCTACTGCTAAGAAACACAACAAAATTTGTTTCATAGAATTTGGAGCTGATTTGACCAAGATATGAATTTTTGAAGCATTTAAACAAATCTGGAAATTCATTTCTTTTAAATCCGAAAATCCACTTGGCCTAAATATGCTATGCACACTCGGTGGCGTCACCCCAGATTCGCTGACGGCTAGGCCCCGGGGGTCAACCAGGTCCCACCAGTCAGCCGTGGCCGAGCGGGGTGGCTGTTGACTGGCCGAATCTCGCCGCTCGTGGGATGCCCGGCGACGGAACCTGCACCGTTGGCCTCCCCATGTCACCGCGCACAAGCTAGGCTAGAAGATAGCGCGTAAAAGGAGCGGGAGCGAGGTCACCGGCGATCATGGCGGTGCGGTGGCGCTGGCGGTTGGCGTCAAGCCGTTTCTGGCCCAGACGATGACATGCAAGGGGCGCAAAAGACCCGTGAGGTTAAGGCGAGCATAACGCGCTGCTCAGAGGGAAGAGAGGAAAGGCGGAGAGGTGCCAGCCGCGGTGAGCCTAGCGTGGCGGCAATGGCGACGACGCCGGGGAAAACGCCCAATTGGGCCGTACCTCTGCGCTAGGGGTGCCGCGAGCGCGAGCACAAAACGGAGCGGAGCAATGCGGAGCCGAGGGCGGGAGGAATCGGAGAACGTGGCGCCAGCGGAGGTGCACGTTGTCGGCAGAGCTGTGCGGCGGCGCGCGGAGCTGCTGCAGCGCTGCGGCTTGCTCTGGCTAAAGGAGAAGGAGGAGGAGGAATGAAGCAGATGGGGAGGAAAGGCGCGGCGTGGCCAGCTTAAGGGCACCGTGGGGGCCACCAGGCGCCACCCGGCCGGCGTCGCCGGCGTACGGACGCCACACGGCGACTGCGGCCTACGTTCGGTCGGAGCGGCGCGCGGGAGCAGGCGTGGGTGGAGCGGGTGAGGCCGAGCTGGGCTGGGCCGGCTTCGCGCACAGGCCAAGAAGGGAGGCGCGCGGCCCAGCAAGAAAAGAAAAGCCTTTTCATTTATTTTTCAAATGTGCAGCAGCTCTAAACCCCATTTTAAACCCCAAAAACTCATCTTCAAAAAGTGACTCCAGAACAAAATTTGCTCAAAATTTTATTCTCTACAACATTGCAAAAAGAAGCTAAGTCAAATTCTTAATAGATTTTGAATTGGAGATTTAAGTTGATTTTTAAATCAAAACTCCCTTTTTCTAAGATTATTTTTAAAAGCAAAATTTGAGGGATTTTTGAATACCAAACTTGCTCCAAATTACTTGCTAAACATTTCTATATTGTTTATTTACTAAAACAACATTTACCAAGCATAACAAGCATCAAACTAGCCTTAATCTAGTGAAAAACAGGTAATGCAACATCTATGTTTCATTAACATGTTTCATATGTTTCAATCTTATTATTTCATGTGATGCTTATTGATGCATGATTATGCTTATGCACATGATTTGAAAATGCTAATGCACGCTTAACACCTAGTTTGAAATATACCCATACATCCCGTGACTCTGCATCCCACCTATTTTGGTTTTCGACGGACAGTGTCATCCCCACCCCCACCACTCTCCCTCACCACTCGACTCCGCTCTGTATGCAAAAAAAATCCCTCAATCTGGTGGCGATTGTGCATCCAATAGGCGCAGGTGATGGTGATCCAGCAGCCCGCGAGGCCAAGGGCCACCAGGTGGACGTGTCCGTGGTGGGGCGGCTTTGCTGTCTTGTGGCCAAGAGCAGCGGCACGCGAGCTCGATGGCCAAGGGCGGCGGCGCGGGCCAGCTTGCAGTTGCATGAAGCGGCAGCGTGCCCAACAGCCATGGGCAACGACGCGTGGGCCCGACAGCCAAGGGCGGCGAGTAGGGCGACGCATGGGCCCGATGGCCATGGGCGGTGGCGTGCGGGATTGACGACCATAGAGGCGGCGCACGTGAATCCATTGTCTGTACGAGGGGAAACCAAAAGAGGAAGAAGAAAGAATTTTTTTAAAAAAAAGAATGACATGTGGGCCCTATTTGTCAAGTGGCTGATCCTATTTTTGATGTTTTCGAACCAAACAGAAAACATGTCAGTCTCATCCCTCCTCGATCAAAGAGAGAATGGAGCGGTCCCGTCTTAGAGACCATCCTAACTTTTTTTTGCGAATGAGACCATCCTAAGTAAATACAACCTAAAAGACGGGAGTCTATGGTTGAAAAGTAATTCTCTAGGATAAGTTCTAAGAGCATCTCCAAGAGATGCTCTAAATCCCTCTGTCTTTTGCGATTTAGCTAATTAGGCCTGAAAACCATCTCCAACAAGCTTTCCACCTGCTTCTCTATTTTTTCAGATCCTCTATCCCGTGACCTCCACTCGTGAGAAAAGGAGAGCGCCGTCACTCGCCATCCATGCACGTTCCTCACTTCCCGCGCGCTCCTCTTCCCTTCGCGCGCGCTCATCTTCCTTTCCCGCCCGTTCTATCTGCTGCACGTGGCAGTCTCCCGCGCTCCGCCCTCCTCACGTGCTTCGCCCCTTGCTGCGGTTGCTGCTTTTGTCCTCCCCCTGCTTCCGGGCGACACTGCTCCCAAGCTCAGGTACATCAGAATGAGATATTTGCACCTTTTCTCCGACATCATCATAATTGAAATCAACTTCATCATCTCGCTCATCCTCAACTATCATGTTGTGCATAATGATGCAAGTGTCTCTAAGCGTATCCTTATCCCATATACGAGCTGCCCCCGGAATGATAGGAAGGCGAGATTGTAGAAACCCAAATGCCCGTTGAACATCCTTCCTGCAAGCTTCCCGTGCCTTTACAAAATATTTGTTCTTGTTACCTCTCGGTTCTGGTATGGTCTTCACAAATGTGGCCCATGATGGATAAATGCCATCTGCAAGATAATAACCCATTGTATATTCGTTCCTATTAATAGTATAATTAACCTGTGGACCTTCACCTTGATCAAGCGTTGCAAATATAGGAGATCTTTGAAGAACATTGATGTCATTGTGCAAACCTGCCATGCCAAAGAATGCATGCCAAATCTAAAGATCTTTAGATGCAACTGCTTCCGGTACAATTGTAGGCTCCTTTTTATGCCTGTATACATACCTTGCCATGCAATAGGGCAATTTTTCTAGGTCCAATGCATACAGTCAATGGAGCCAAGCATGCCTAGAAAACCTCTACTCTCACCGATTGAAAGTAATCTAGCAATATCATTTTCATCTGGCAATCTCATGTACTCGGGACCAAAAACCTGAACAACAGATGTGACAAACTTTCTCAAACTTTCTAGAGCAGTACTCTCACCAATCCAAACGTAGTCATCCATACCATCAGCTGCTACTCCATAAGCTAACATTCGAAATGCTGTCGTAACCTTCTGCAAACGAGATAGTCCTAGGGTACGAGCTACATTCCTCTTTTGCACGAAATAGTCATCATGCTCCTCAATGACATTCATTATGCGCGCAAACACATGACGCCTCATTCGAAACCTGGGATAAAAAATTATGAACACATGTACACATGTATGCAACATAATTAAATTAATTGGGACTATAATCAAACCTTCTCCTCAAATAATTTGCCCCCCTAAGTAGGATCATCTGAGAAATAATCTTGATAAAGTCTTAAATGATCTGATACTTTATCACGGTTCAATACCCGATGTCGCTCAATAGAGCCACGACGCAACGGTTCAGTATAAATGCCCCCTGTCACAATATGTGCAGCAGCAACGTAGGTATTGTTTAGTTAGGGTGAAAAGTTAAAAACTTTTCAAGATTCCTCATCACATTAAATCTTTACACGTATGCATGGAGCATTAAATGTAGGTAAAAAAATAACTAATTGTACAGTTTGTCTGTAATTTGGGAGACAAATCTTTTGAGCCTACTTAGACCATAGTGGGACAATAATTACCAAATACAAACGAAAGTGCTACAGCACTTTTCAGACAATTTTTTTGGAAAAAGTCTACTTGACCCCCCCAACTATTGGGGTGTGTCTACTTTACCCCCCAAACTATGAAACGGTCTAATTTACCCCCTGAACTTTGCAAAATCGGCCAAATCACCCCCTCAAGCGGTTTTGGGCGGTGGTTTTGCTACAGTAACGGCTGTTTTGCTACAGTAACAGCGGTTTTGTCTTTTTCTTCTTTATTTATTTCGTCTGAATCTTTGAAAAAACATAGTAAATCACAGAAAAATCATAAAATAAAAAATTCAATTTTGTTGGACTCCACATGAGTAGATCTACACAGTGAACTTATAATATAGCATGTTTTAGTACAAAGTTTTTGCTGTAAATTTTGATCTATTTTTTTCTGTAATTAATTTGAATAATTCATACAACAAAAACTTTGTACTAAAGCATACTATATTATAAGTTCACTGTGTAGATCTACTCATGTGGAGTCCAACCAAACTGGATTTTCCATTTTATGATTTTTCTGTGATTTACTATGATTTTTCAAAGATTTAGACGAAATAAATAAAAAAGAAAAAGACAAAACCGCCGTTACTGTAGCAAAACAGCTGTTACTGTAGCAAAACCACCACCCAAAACCGCTCGAGGGGGTGATTTGGACGGTTTTGCAAAGTTCAGGGGGTAAATTAGACCGTTTCATAGTTTGGGGGGTAAAGTAGACTACCCCCAATAGTTGGAGGGGTCAATTAGACTTTTTCTAATTTTTTGCCATCTAAACAAGGCCATATATTTCATCATCATCGGAATCCTCCGAGGAATCCACCAATTGATTCAATAAGGAACTTCGAAAATTCATGATAGACGACCACCTTGGGATCTAGGGAAAACAGTGATAGAGGCGTTGTAAATTTTGGTCCAGCACAAAAATTATAGGAGGCCACAGCCACCGGAGATCCTACCTGCCTTGGCCCTGGTCGGCTGTACCCTTTCCAGGTGGTTCGGTTCCCTGCGTGGCCCGGCTGCGGTACCTCCGTGGCCGGCTGCAGACCCTGGCGGACGGCAGGCAGCCAGGCAGGTGGTTGACGATAACAGGCTCCTGTCTGATGAAGGTAGGGGCTATGGCTATGGGCGGCGGATGGATGGATGGAGGCACCGATGGTACGAACGAATGGCGGCTGATGGTTTGCGGCACCGATGAGGGCTTGCTCGTGTTGGACTGGATCACGGTGTGGCGCGTGTGAACAACGAAGTGGCGGAGCCGGGATCTCACAGCAGTGTATTCCATTCCATGCAGAAAAAATTTACAATGCAAATATATACAAGTGCTAGATTTCTTCTATACTACAAATATGCTAGTGCTAGCACACTTCTTTTTCACGTACATTACAATTTACAAACAAAATGTAAAAAAAATAAAATTATTTCTAGAATTTTATCACGAAACTAAACAAAGTAGCACGGAAATAGCATGGACCAAAAATATTGTTTAAATTGCAGCAAACACATAGGTGCTTTTCTCTAAATTTCGTCAATTAAGATTGTGATTTATTCTAAATTAGAGAAGAAAACGAAATCTTCACCACGTGCAAGGATCTGAGGGGACTAGCGCCTGGCTGCCTTCAACGCTTGGCCGCCGGCCGCCAGCGAGAGTTGACCACCAAGGGGCCGAGTCGAGGGAGCCGGCGGCTGCAGTTCGTGATGCGCTGCTCGTCTGCTCGGCTGCTGCTGGCCACCGGCCGCCGTGGGGCAGCACCCAATCCGCAGCAGGATCCGCCTTTCCGGATGCAGATGCACCGCCGCTCAGGCCACTGCCGCCGCTAGCAGCAAAGGGAACAACGCTGGCCACTAGGGCTGTTTCTTGTGGCTTTGTGGGCTGCTTATCCGTAGGCTTCTGGTCCAATTAGACAGTAGGATGTACATGTATACTATGTATATTTATTTTTCTTACTACCAAAATTTTGGGTATTCCATGAAATACAGGGGAATAGGGGAATACCCTTGGCGCCGCCCATGATAGAAGCGGATTCAGTTGACGTGGCCAATTAAATATGGATTACAGAGTGGATTAAAGAAGCTGTTGTGGTATCCTAATAATTTGGAGAGCTATCTACTTTAGAGATTCTCTAAATTGTGCTTTTTAGAGATTCATTTTACAAAATCTCTTGGAGATGCTCTAAAAATGAATTGAATATTGTAAAATCTCTACAACTAAAACATTCATAAGGGAATCGTCCACCTGGCTAATCGCACGCTCGCTTGCGCATCGCTCGCCCGGCTATCACACGATCGCTCCTGCATCAGTCGCCCGGCGTTTCCCACGCTCGCGCGCGCGTGCGGTGGACCCGGCCCCGCACTCCACCGCATGACAATCACGGGCATGATCCTATCCTATGCAAAAGAACCGAAGCTGATTACCTTGCATGCGTGTGAGCCAATTGTACATGCAAGAGCAAGAATTGATTGATCTGGTCAATCCCGCCATCAGCGCCCTCGCGATCACCTCGCACTGCCAGTTACGCAACAGTCCTCCCTATCCCACACCTCACCCTCGTGCGCAGCCCTCGCCACTTGCCCTTGCGTGCCGCCCTCACCTGCTCGCCGCTCGTCTTCGACGTCGCCTGTCGCACACGCCGTCGCGGTCGTCGCCGTCGCCTTGTCCACATCGACCCGCTTCCTCGTCCTCAACGCCGCCGAGCTTGACTTCCTCCTCGCCGTGATAGTCCGCCTATGTTTCAATCCAGGTGTTCCGTCCCTCTCCGCTGTTCATAATCTGGCAAAACCGTATTGTTCACCTTCCTAGTCTGGTTCAAGGCACACAGGTGGTTCAGGGGATTAGTTTGACACATACGAGGTAGTTTAATATGGTTTATGTGAGTTGCAGTGACTTTTCTTGCATCCATATTGTCAGAAGAAGTTTCGTTGTCGAAATGCATCTGCGGTGGAGGCCGCAACGACTACGACGGAAACAAGGACATGGCGAATGAATTGTCAGAAGTGGACAAGGTACTTATTATCTCTCATGAACTACAAATACATACATTGCTACTTAATTAATTTGTTAAACCTTCTCCAAATTCAGCTTGTTTGTTTCACCTTTGCCTTTTACCTTATTATTTTTGGTGTGCCATGATCGATTACCCAGAAAATGACCGTTCTGAAGATAAAATTGCACTGCAACCCTGCAGCGAGATAAAACAGAGGATACTTAAGATTACAGGTATTGATGTTGTCTAATGCAATTGGTACATTATACAAGGTCCATGCTATCTATAATACTCGGAGCATATTCAACTTTAAGGACAATTCGATCTGGAGCCTGATATGTAAATAGAGATGCATGTGAGATATCACCAAAACAGAGCCACCTACAGACATAATTATGCGTGGTCTCTACTGTTGGTGATCTGCATTATGGTAGTACAGTGACTAGGAATGTGCTTGGATTTCAGGGATTGGGGAATGAGTTTTCTACCTAGCTGGGGCATATACGTCAGATGGTTGTTTTAGTTCATATATGACTGTTGAGATTATTGTACAACAACAGTACACTTGTATGGAACTGAGCGCTTCTATTCTGTCATTCTACACTTTTTCATTTATTTGACAACATCTAACTAGCAAAGGCAAAGGGTTTTGAATATAACAATTACTTTCGTTCCCTAAAAAATATAACAATTACTTCCAGAAAACTGAGTCAATGATGACTTTCTGATACTTTAATATTACTGAATGAAACCTTGTTTACAGATTGGTTTAGCACCTGCAACGAGTGTCTCTGTGAAGCTTTTCAACTAACAAAACAATATATATGGGTCAGGTCGATAAACCTTTTGAATAAGCACCAATAGTGGACCTCCTCTAAAGAAGAAAAGAATTTGTGGAAGCAGAGGCAATTGATAAGGCAAGGATTCTTCTTTCTGAATCAAGACATTTCTATTTCTACTATGCAGCTGTTGTGAGGACTAAAATAAGCATATAATCTGTTTTGGGCTCCTCTGGTTTGCCTCCCTACACGCTTGTGATATGCTATACTTAATCATTGGCATAACATCTGAATCTCAGTCTCAGGTTGAGGATTGTCCCAGGACGTGGTGGACTCCAAATGGGGGAAGCACCACCAGGACGACTTGATGATGCTGATTCGTTTTTTTTCTAGGCTCTCTTATTTTAGCATTAGATTTTTCTTGATACTTTTACTTTCTGTCTGAATTTGATAGCGAAAAAGAGGACTCGATAATGGGCTACATGGACATACAAACATGAGGAGAATTTCTTCAATGTGTGTAACAAGGATCAATGTGAAATGGTAAACATTTTTTTTTTAAGAAACAGGAGGGGTTTGAACCCCTACTGTGAAATTTATTAAAGGGTCAAAAAAAAAAAAACAGTACAACAAGTCTCAAGAGACAAAGAAAGTCAAGAAGAAAATAAGGAAAATTACAGAAAGGCTTCTAGCCATAAAACTATAAGAGGATGAAAAACTGATCTTGCTTGTAGTATAACTAGAGCGAATTCTTTGCGAAACACCAGCTTGCAACGATGTAAAGAATGGGGAACATTTCTGAAGATGGCATCATTTCTCATTGTCCAAATTGACCAGCACATTGTTATGACAATCTCCATGAAGAAAGGAAGCTGTAGTTGATCTCTGAAACTTTCTGTGATAGTACCTGCATCAGAGGTGTTGGGCACTACCAAATGAAGAGCATCCCAACAGGCTAGAGCGAAAGGGCACCGGAAAAGGAGATGGATCAAATCCTCTTCAACAGCAAAGGCACAAAGAACACATGTGTGATCGGGTAATTGCATATTTTTCCTTTTGAGTAGAGCTCTTGTATTTAGCCTGCCATGTAAAATTAACCAGAAAAAGAATTTCCTTTTGTTTTGGCAAGAAGATTTCCAAAGCCAAAAAAATGATTGGTGGATGTGTCTATGCCCAATCAACTGTTTGTAAGCCTTTTTGGAAGAGAAAAAAGAGATCCCCAAATATATGTCCAAACATCAGTCTCTTGTTGAAGTTGAATTGACTGCACTATGTCATTGAGCTACAAAAACTGTGCATAGGCTTCAGGAGGTAGCGGTAGATGAAACTGAACATGGAGAGGTGTCTTTGTAACTGCAAGGTGAACTGAAATATTTTGGTTTTTGGCAAAGGAAAACAATTCAGGGAAACTTTGACTGTAAACTGTATCACCCCAGAGGTCATGCCAGAAGAAGCAAGATTTACCATCTTTTACTGAAACCAAAGCCATTCCTTTGTACTGGTCAATTAATTTTAAAATGTCTCTCCATCAGAAAGAACCTCTAAAAGTAGCTCCAGATAATGGGAGTCTAGCTCTTGAGTAGTATTTTGTCCACACAAGTTGCACCCAAGGTATTTGAACTCTATTGTAGAATTGTGAAGATGCTTAAGTAAGAGACTTTCATTCTGAATAGTAAGGTTAAGAACACCAAGTTCTCCCTCTGACTTAGGTAGACAGACTAAAGGCCAAGCTGCCTTTGAAGGCTTTTTGCTAGAGATATCAGAACCTCTCCACAAGCAGTGTTTCCTATATTTATCAATTTGTTTAATAACAGCTTTAGGGAGCAAGAAACTGCTCATAGCAAAAGTTGGAAGGGCTGTGAGGACTGCATTTGTGAGCTCCAAACGTCCAGCTTCAGTAAGATAAGAGCTGAAGGCAACTAATCTTTTTTCACATTTAGACACCAAAGGCCAAAAATCAGCCACAGTGGGCTTGACCAGACTTAAAGGCAGCCCTAAATAAGTAAAAGGTAGTGACCCTTTTGAGCAGCCAAAAGTTGTTGCTAGCTCGTCAAATCTATCCTCAGCTATATTGATAGGTATCATCATAGACTTATCAAAATTTACCTTTAGTCCAGTAGATTCAGCAAACGTGTGTAGAAGAGACTTTAAAAAGTTCAGTTCAGCTACATCACCCTTCATGAATATAAGAGTATCATTAGCATATTGCAAAATGGGAAAATCAGCGTCATGTGAAAGAGGCAAAGGCAGTGAAAGCTGATTGGCTCTTGTAGCGCTGTTCAAGATAGTCTGAAGAAAATCTGCAGCTAGAACAAAAAGAAGAGGAGATAGTGGATCTCCTTATCTAACTCCTCTTCTGCAATGGAATACTTTACCAGGGACTCCATTCAGAAGAACGGCAGATGTTCCAGATTGAAAAATAAGCCTCATCCATTGTAGCCACTTAGCTGGGAAACCTTTGTACTCCATGATTTTGACCATAAATTCATGTTCAACTTTATCAAAAGCTTTTTCAAAATCGAGTTTGAGAATGATGAATTCTCTTTTTGTCTGGTGACATGTATGTAGATATTCAAGTGCCCAGGAGATGCAGTCTTGGATAGTTCTATGCCTGATAAACCCATACTGATTTTTGTGAAGGAGAGTAGGCCGCTTGAGTTGAAGCCTGTTAGCCAAGAGTTTAGTTATGATCTTCACTGATGTGTTGAGTAGGGATATAGGTCTGTAATCTGACACCTTCAGTGCATCATCCTTCTTTGGTATCAGGGTGATTAGTGAACCATTAATACTCTGAAGGCAAATGTTTTCTGAGTGAAAGGCTTCAAAGAGTCTATAGAAATCTTGACATATAACTGACCAGCACCTTTTCAGAAAATCAGTGTTGAAACCATCTGGGCCAGGTGATTTATCTGAGGGGAGACTTTTTACTACAACATCAATTTCTTCTTTGTCAAAAGTTTGCACTAAATCATCAAGATCTGCAACAGCTTGTGGAAAGAGAGCATTTAGATCAAAATCAATTGAGGTGAAACTAGATGTACCTAGTCTCTCTTTGAAAGATTGCCAGATTAAATTTGCTTTTGCAGGATGCTCAGTCAGAATAGATCCTTGTTCATCTTGAAGTTGAGTGATTAGGTTTTTCCTGTATTTTACAGTTGCATGGGCATGAAAAAACTTTGTAGAGGCATCACCAAGGGTGACCCATTTAATGTTTCCTCTTTGTTTTCAATAAGCCTTCTGCTGCCTTAACAGAGAGATAAGCTTTGTCTCCAGTAATTTTCTGAAATTCTATTCCACAAGAGTTAAGTCCCTGAACTCCTCCAAAAAATTAATGAAGGTTAGAATGAGCTTGACATTACTGATGATCTCTTTGAGATTAGAAAGGGTCTTCTTCCATTCTTTCAAAACTCTTCTCAAATTCTTGAACTTAGCTGTAATATTCTTTGCTGCATCATCAATCTGCAAAGGTGTGTGCCAACCCAGAAGAACCTGATTCATAAAATCATCATGCTGCAACCAATAATTTTCAAATCTGAAAATGTGACCTTTAGGAATCTGGGTGGAAATATTAATAAGACAGGGAACATGGTCAGAGGTCTCCGAAGTTATTGTAGAGGCAGTAGTGTTAGGGTAGGAAATGATCCAGCTAGAGGATGTAAAAAACCAATCAAGTCTCTCTAACAAGGGAGGGTGCTGTTTATTGGACCAAGTGAAATGTTGTCCTTTCAAGGGGATCTCAATCAACCCTAAAGCACTGATAGCAGTATTAAACATGAGCTTGTCAGAATAGTCTGCACCTGGCTTATTACGATCAAAAGGGTTTCTATATAAGTTGAAATCACCAACTATGAGCCAATCTATCTCAAGCGGCATCTGGATATTCTGGAACCAATCAATGAAATCTTTCTTGCCAGCAGGGGTACATGGAGCATAGATGTTTGTAAGAATCCAACTAGCATTATTGTGAATCGAGGATAAAAGAACAGAGGAAGCATATTCATTTTGAAAGACCATAGAGCCCGAGAAAATGTTACTCTTCCAAATGATTATGGAACCCCCCGAAGCTCCAATAGAAGGAACAAATTCAAACCGATCAAAAACAGGAGGACAGAAATGACGTATGAACATGATGTCAAAATGAGATCTTTTTGTTTCCTGAAGACAGATCACGTCACAGGAGGATTCAGAAATACGATCATAAATAGCATTCCATTTCTTATCAGAGTTAATACCACAAACATTCCAACTTAACACCTTCCAACTTTTAGCATACATTAATAAAACTAAAGCAAAAGAGTTTTTCTAAGAGAAGCAGCAATAAACTACTTCTTGAACTTGGATGTGCTAGCACCATCCCTGTCTCCTTCTGATTTCTTGGTCTTCTTGTTCTTGGATTGACCCACAGTACTTGGCTTTCCAGGTTTAGCATTGAGGTGGTCATCAGTGAGGGAAGAGGCATCAAGCTGACAAAAAGTGCTTCCAAGCTCCCGAACTACAGATGATGAAAGAGAGGGGGGATTAGCTGAACAGCCGACACAGTTCTTATCTCTACAGGGGGAACTTTTGAACCCTAGAGTTTTACTATGGAGACGTCCACTTCGTCGAACATTTGTATCAGAGATATGTAGATCCTTACCACGCTTTCCTCATGGAATAGATTTGAGTGGAGCAGCAGGTGGTGGAGTTACCATATCCACAGGGTTGAGGTCCACCGAGTGCTTGGTGTTGTCAGCAACACCATGGGTTCCAGAAGTTGTTCCCATCAGCTCTGATTGATTTGGGTTCATCATTGCAGCAAAGGAGGGTTCAGTGAGTGAAGGCTCTTCTTCACTATCAACTTCTAAAGAGTCAAGGCAAGCAGGAACAGGGGGATCAGTGCAAGAAAATTCAGAAATGACAACTGAAGGTGCTGAATTGGGAAGAGTAAAGTCTAAAGAATTACCCTTAAAGAGCTGATTCAGAGCAGCCCAAGCTGGTGATTGCAGGAAACTTTGAGCCCACTCAAAAGAACCGGGCTTTAGAAGAAGCAGAGTGAAAAAGTCGACCCACTGAGTTGGGATGGTGACTGTTGGGAGTGAACGGTCCACTAAAGAAAAGTGATTGGCTTAGCACCTAACAGCAGCTGCACTTGGGCCTTGTGAGGGCAAAGCTAAAACAGGATCCACTGGTGGCACAAAAGTTTCAACAAAGCCCAGTTGGATATTGCCCAGGTCAAAGATATCATTCTGTTGCTGCAAATCAAACTGAGGTTGAAGGTCATCAAAAGCAACTAGATCCTGGAGTGGCACTTCCTCAACTTGTAGTGGTGCCATATGTTGAAGATCAGGAAAGTTAGGGATCTGAATTGGAATAGGAGGAATAGGTAAAGGTGGCTGCTGAAAGTCATCATCCTCATCTGTATTGTCATCCATAGCTAAAACCTGGCCTTCAACCAAAGGAGGTGGCCCATCAACCAAATCTGCATTTAGTACCTGAATAACTTCTTCAACTGGAGGCAGAACAATTTGTTGCACATTGACTGGTGCAGGCTCATATCCTATGACCTGTTGAGGTTGTAGAGGGATCAGAGGTGGGGGTATCTCTTCATTTAGCTGCTGATGAAGGTTGCCATCCAAATCTTGGACTGCCTGATGGGGCCAAGCACCCCATCCCATTGCTTGCAGATTTTCTAGTATAAAAGGTGCAGGTGGATCTTCAGGTGGTGGTGGTGGACCTTGACCGAACTGTCCAAAACCATGATAGAAGAAAGCATTGGGGTTGAAGTCATCATCTCCAGGTGGTAAATCTTCATCTTGTGCAGCTCCACCAATCATACGAGTGTGAAGGACTTCACATTGCACTGTCCAACCATCTGAATCAAAGTTAGTGCCCTCAGTGAACACAAAGAACCAGGGTATTTCATCCAGTTCTGAAACTCTGACTTTGACAAGGGCTCTGGCCAAATGAAAGTAGTCCTCCTCCCATAACATCAACTGACCAAAAGAGGATACTGCTTTCTCTAGCAGTGGCTGCGTCCAAAGATCTAAATCTAGACCAAGGAGCATCAGCCAGGCCTCATGAGTCATGACAGCCGTTCTATTGTTCCAAGCTTTGTTGTGTTCCACAAAAGAGATTGTCCCATCACCATACTGATGCGGGCTGTTGTCAATGAGCAGGTCTTTTTCAAAGAGACAGTTTAACCGAACAAAAGCCTGGCCATGGGGACAAGGCTGCATGGATTGGTACCCCATCCGCTTATGATTACGAAGGAAATCATCTAGAACGTTTCGAATGTCCATGAAGTCAATAGGCCCTTGCGGAATGGGATTAAACGTAGCGATGACCAGATCATTGTTGCGTTTGGGTACATGACCCACCACAACCCGACGCATGAGAGGATGGCCATTGATCATTTGACGTTGAGCACCATGCGGTAAGAAAGGCGCTGGATCAATGAAACGATACGCCATAGAGCTCTGCGGTAGCGAGGGAGGAGTTACTGTAGCCGTTGGGGTTTTCTCATACCAAAAAACATGAAGAACCGAGGGAATGGACTGAATGCCCAACAATGCGCGGGCGAACTCACCAAAGCTACTGAAGACTGGCGGGGAAGGTACAGCGGAGGAAGCAGCGCTAACCCGATGAACCTCGATGTCCACGTCGTCGTCGGGAAATTCCGGGGCCTGAATACTTCAGGGTCTCCTCCAAGGTATTGTGAGAGGAGGAGGAGGAGTATGACCAAGGAGATGGAAAAAGTAGTCTCTGAAGGAGGTGAAGCATCGCGGGGGATTGACCAAAGGGGGTCAATCTGTCATAGACGAAGATGGACGAGTGTTTCTAGGTAAGGCGAAAATCTAGGTAACCTGTTTGGGCAGGTCTATTGAATGCCGTGGAAGACGGCAATTAGCAACCGAATGACCATAACCAAGGCAAGAAAAGCAGCGTATACGGTTGGTGCAGTTGGGCCTAGAGTGATCATGGGCCAAACAACGGGAACAAGAAACCTGCCTAGTTTTTAGCCCAAACCGAGAATGTAGTGGATATTTCCCCAGGATTCCAGGCCTTTCTTTTATGGCTTGAATTGAATCAAGATGCGATTTAGCCGCGCCATTAAAACGATTAAAAACCGCATGAGGAGTTGACTGAGTAACAGATTTCGTAGGATTTGAAATTTGAAACCTTAGGCCATGATCGGAAATCGACACCGGAATGGAGTTTGCTCCGGTGAGGGGTGGAGCACGTACCGACGAAGATGCCTTATGCTTTTGAACAGTAGTCCACTTAGCTGGTTCTTCAGCTTCCCAACGACGGAACTCAGCTACGTAGTTTGGTCCTCCACCATGCCAGAGGTTGAAGAAAACCTTAAAGCTGGAACATTCAAAAGATCGCAGACCATAGATGTGGAAACCCACCTCCTGAGAAGAAACTGAGAAACGAAAGACACGACCGCCAAGCGGAAGGATTCGGAAAAGCTCAGCTGAACCACCAATTACGGATTGTAAAATGGTGGCTACCGTCGGCTCAGAGAGCCTAAACTTACAGCGACCAAAGGAGAGAACCAAGAAGAACTCAGGAGATCGAAGAGAGGGGTTGTGACAAACTGGGAAACCAAACCTACGAAGAACTTCCGCTTCCACAACCTTCCCCGGCCTAAAATTGAGATCGGAGAGTGCCATATCAAGAGCAGCTCGCTCTCAGCAGGCTAGCCTCAGTTCTCCGGCGGGGGAGCGGCAGCGCGGTGGTTCCTCATCGCCATTGTGGATGGGTTGGGGGCCGATATCAGACAAGTTGGCGGCAGTGGGAGCGCCTATTCGACACCGAAGAAGGCACTGCTGATGCGCGGCGAGACTAACATGCTGCTGATGAGCCTAGGAGAGGCTCTGCATTCCAGCAGTGTCCACCATCTCGATATTGAGACTGGGAAGGTTGTCGCTGAATGGCGGTTTGAGAAGGATGGAGTTGATATCACAATGCGAGACATTGCCAATGACAGTAAGGGGGCGCAGTTGGAACCCCAAATGGTAAACATTAGACTAGATTCAGTGTATATTGTATCTATGCTCATATGCTGCTGTGTTTTTGGCAATATAAGTTATGCCTCTCACCACCACTAACATTCTGAGTTTTTTTTCCATATATAAGAAAGCTTAAGTTTATGTATATAAGGGAGGTGATGTGAATGACTAGACAAGCAAGGCTTGGTTGTGCATGTCAATTCTGGATTCACCTTGAACATCAGGGAGGATCAAAGCATCAGTATAGCAGAAAGTTGGTGGCATGTTGGTGCTTAGAATGACACTACTATTGAGTGCCCGTGGTGGTCTATTATGGTGATGACGAGGAAGAGCTGAAAAGGTATGAATGGATTGGTTTAAGTTCTCATGGGAAATTATGGAACAGACTGTGCTTTTCCTCCATAGTCGCCACCTCTCTTTTTCAGGTTGTCTACTTATTTTTACCATAACTATTGCCCACTCAATGAAGTCCCATGGCATCTGTTCTTTGCATATTTATTACCAATCCTTTGAGGCCTCATCTGATCTGCGTACATCAGGAAATCCCTTTGTGTTGTTGCTGACAGCTTATTGATAAATGTGCACTAAACTGTGGCATTAAACTCATGAGATTTAAGCTAATTTTATAGAAACAATCTCATTGTGCTTTGCTTCGTGGCGGGTAAGGGTGATTATAACTTTGGATACAATGCATTTTTTGGATACAATGCATTTTTTTGGATGCGTCGTCCTCTTCTTCGTGGCGGGTAAGGGTGGCGGACATGAGATTACCTCTTCTTCGTGGCGGGTCGAGGGCATTGGAAACAAGGTTAGGGTTCAGGGCAGGGGCAGGGAACCTCCATTGTCCTTTGCGACTAAAGGAGGGAGTTGGGGGTGGTGGCCAGACAGTAGTGGTGTCAGTTCGATGGCGGCGAGCGATGTGGTGGGGTTCCACCAAATGAGCAACGGGGGACATCATGTTGGCGGAATCGGCAGTGAGGGTGAGATTAGGGTAAACCATGATTTATTACCATGTTACATCACACTCAACGAATCGATTTTTTTATAGTAGCATAACACATGTTTAAATTTAAATCTTGTGTTGCTGTGGATGCATCGCACGGGCATTGACCTAGTAAATAAATAAATTAGGAGAAGCTAGTTTCGTTTTCTCTCTTTTAGCTCCGGCCTCAGCGTGTGAAGACTGGTACTCTGCGCCGCTCGCTGTTTGAATCAGCTGAGCGCAAGTCAATTCTGAAATTTCCACGAGCGAGCACATTGTAAGGGATCATAGTTGTATTATTGTATTTTTTTAGCTAAGCTGCCGAATCATGCGGCATCGTCTTGACTTTTTAGAGACGTCAAAACTCAAAATGAAATCCCGTCCCACGTGTCCACGTGGACACTCGATCGGTTGCTTCGCCCCAAAGTCAATCTCGACACATCAGCAACTTTGACTGATCTGATCCGGCCGGATCGCTACACATGTGTTTCATGTATATTTATACTCCTCCGTCTCAATTAAAAGAAAAAGTAAATCTAGTCTCCTAAGAGGTCAATAATCTTAATTTTAGCTAAATTTGTATAAATTTAGCCTCTTTTAGATTAATGATAAATTGTATTTTCTGAGCACAGAATCGACTCCAGAATTCAACGAACTGCGTACATAGACGTAACTGGGAATTTCCGGATAAGAGCGGTCTCGGAGGAACAAGACTTGCCACAAGAATCGTCAGAGATGGCAAGACGCGCATACGTCTGTTGAAACCTGAAAGTAAAGCTTGCAAGTACATCACGTATATGATATACCGTGGAATTTCCGCATGCTCCAAACAAATCACGCAAGCAGTTTGCGTGTGATGACATTTTATTATGGTATAAACGCGTGAAAACAGTCTGCTATGACGCCCGTGGGATTGGTGATGCGAGGCGACACTTCATCAGATCAGATAATCATAACAATTAACCGCCACCGGCTCACAACCGTCGGATAGCAGGCAGTGGCCGACTTCCAGCAGACTTTTCAGGGCCCGCTCCACTCCGCAAAAAGGACCGTACTTCGAGCGCTTATGAAGTTTGACGTGACAGGGTTTGAGTGTATGTTCGAGGAGGCTTGCTAGTTTTGTTGGCATCTGTCCATTTGGTTGCACAACTTTCATGTAATGTAATTTAAGTTAAGTTTATTTATTTGGGTCATGTTGGTTTATCCTTCCACGATAATTTATAGATTATTTAGGGATATTGTAACCAGTCAAACTCTGCTTCTCCTTAATGAAATACATGTCGCAAGGACACACTCACGAAAAATAACAATTAACCAAAAACCTGCAACGTCAAGACTTTTTTTCAAATGCGGGATTTTTTTCGCACGCGTTTCACACGATTCCGTAAGTTGGCAAATTGTTTTCACCAACTAATAACACCAGGAAACCGGAATGGTTATTTCGAGGAAAAAAAAAAAACCGAAATGGTTAAGGTAGTACTCCCTCCGTCCCAAAAAAACATGTAAATCTCGTTTTACGAGGAGTCAACAGAATCTTAAGTTTGACTAAGTTTCTAGAAGATATTATCTACATTTATATCTTCGATTAGGTTTATTATGAAAATATATTCTATAATTAATCTAATGATACTTATTACATATCATGAACATTAATACTTTGTCATATATATATTTAGTCAAAATTAAGAATATTTGACTTCTCGGGAAACGAGATTTACATGTTTTTTTTGGGATGGAGAGAGTAGAAGAGCAGCAGAGTTTGACCCGAAAATTATAAAAAAATTTCTCTGGCGGGACGCAGCATCTCTCGTCCATTCGCCTCTATAAAATTCCCCCTTCTGATGATCTTAACGGCTAATACTAGTTGCTCCCTCTTGTGCTTCTCTTCCTCCTTCCATCGAGTCCAAGCCTTCAGAAAAAAAAAAAAGGTCCACGCAGAGAGAAGGAATCGAAACAACAGCGACGAACCAAGAACTGCCGGGGCGCCATGGAGCCGCCCTCTGCCGTGGCGCGGGCGGCGGCTGCGCCAAGGCCGCCGAGCTTCGCGTTGCAGACCAATGCTCTCCTGCGCAAAAACCTCATCTTCCAGGTCTGATCCCCAATCGCTCTGGGCTCTGGCATTTCCCTCAGTTTTTTTTTTCCTCTGGTGCTCTCTTTTTGGTAATATATAATTGGATTAACCAAAACCAATTGGCTTCCCGTTTCGGGTTGAGTGCTACAGGCTAACGACTTTGCAAAAGTACAAAATCTCTTGGGCATGTGGACATGTGGTTTCAATTTTCATTGTCCTGCTGTTGAGGAAGAGACTTCTATGGATCACAATCATTACAGGATGTTCTTTTGGTCGCGTGCTGCAGGAAGTCATGGGTTGAAGTGGCCACTTATTCCCTTTTCAGAAAGTACTGCTTAATCTTCCTTGCAAAATAAAAGAAAAACAAAACAGCATTGTATTAGTACTTATGAACTTATGGTGATGTATTATACTGTAAGGGCAAGGGCTAATTGCACCTTTGCGCAGATGTGCCTCTTTGAATGAAGGGCCACAATTTTGACACTTCTGTCCATAGTTTCTGCTATTGTTGAAATTTTGGGCATATTTGTGGTCAATTGTCCTTTTGGCAGTTGAGGGATTGGGAGGACGGGATGAGGCCCAAACACTTTGGGGTAGAATGAAAAATCAACTGATTTCCCTGACAATCCAGAGGGCTCTGATCTAATTCCTTCCTAACCAAATAAGTCCTCAATGTTGGATGGGATTTGTTGTAAGTCAAAATGGAAAGAATTGAGATCGCTGTCCACTGTCCACAGTATATGGCATTTTGTTTCTAAACATCAAAAGACGTAGTGATGCCACTTGCACTGAAGTTTCTACTCTAATGATGTTTTTTCACTTTTCATCTTATAAGCTTAAGACATGCCAAGGGATCCTTCCAGGTTTATTAATGACTGCTCCGATACTCCCCCTCCCAGAAGCTGCACACATCTCAAAGCAGCTCATTTAATAAATTAATTTTATTATTATTTTGCACCTGGGTCCTGCGTGGGCCTGGCCTGTCCATGGTCAGCCCGTGCCCAGTCCTGATCAGTGAAAGTCACATGTGCTGGTCTGAGGTCCCGAGCCCCTTGTTCTGTGGCCGGCGGAGATCACGTCGCCGTTTCCCTCGTGGACGACTGGACGAGCACTAGGGCCGTGTTTAGTTCCCCCGATTTGGGGGCGACGGATTCACTGTAGCTACAGTGTTTGCACTGTAGTATTTTGTTTTTATTTGGTAAAAATTGTCCAAACATTGACTAATTAGGCTCAAAACGTTCGTCTCGCAAAGTACAACAAAACTGTGCAATTAGTTTTTGATTTCATCTACATTTAGTACTCCATGCATATGCCGGCATTTTGATGTGATGGGGAATCTTCTTTTTGCATAGTAAAATTTGGAGAGATATTTGGGATCTAACAAGGCCTAGCTAGAAGCCGGCAGACCTTGTGGAAAGTAGCACCTCCACCTCCCTCCTCCTATACCCTGCGGAGGCCTAGGGCGGCGGATTTGGATTCCTGGAGAACGTTGAGGTGCACGCTGCCGCAGCCCTCAGTACGCCGAGGACTGTACTCTAAACAGATACTTTAAAGCTTTAGAGTACGAATATAGAGTAAAAACTGCTACACTGGGTACTTAAAATGATACTCTATCTTTTCTCTCACTCTATATTTAGAGTGGTACAGTGCTTACTCTACATTGGGCAGTGGTGGGCCCCACTAGCTAAACAAAGAGAAAAATGCTATAACTCATAAACAAAAAATCCAAATTAAATTTCGATTGCACCATTAAATTTGTCTCAATAAATCTTTTAAAACTAGATCACACATAGATATATTTAGATAAAGTGACAAATGGGTCCCACAGTGGATAGAGTAGATAGAGGATGATATAGAGGATGGATGGGTGCGGGAGAATTGAGTATAGAGGAGAGAATCTTGCTGACTAAGACGTATAGAGGATGAATATAGAGGTCCATGAGTGCGGATAGCCTGAGGTGCCGCTGCCACCGGCCTGGGTGTCCGCTGCGCTTCCGCAGCGGATCGGAGCTTCTGTAGGGGATCAAAGGAGGGAGTGGAGGCATAGGCGGACCCAGGAAGATGCAGCAGCCCGGGCGAGACAACGGGTGATCTCCTGGTACACTAATGGGCTGTTTACTGGGCCCTAAGGGATTATCAAGAGAGGAGCCCGCGCACGTGACTTCTAGACGACTCGTCCGCGCACGTGACTTTCAGTTTGGATCAAGGCTGGGCCTGGATGGGCTGGGCCTATGCATGACCTATGTGTAAAATAATAAAAAATTAATTTATTGAATTGGGCTGCTTCGAGATATGTGCAATTTTTAGTAAGAGGAGTTCTGGAGCAATTCTCCTTTAATTATATACTGGTTGTATGAGTCAAACTAACAGGTGTCGCTCCATTTCTTGTCATTTTGCAGAAACGTAATAGGAAGGGAACCATTCGGTTAATCATAGTTCCCATATATCTCTGTCTCATAATCAGCGTTCTTCAAAGAGTCATCAACAATTTTCTAGATAAGCCGAAATACAGGTGTGGTTGCAAGTGCATTGATGTCAACGGCACAGGCCCTTGCCAAAATGTGTGTGGAATTCAGTACTCTACACCGGATCAGGCACCTAGTTGCCCCATTCCAAATCCTCCAAAATGGCCTGCTCTCGTGCAAGTACCCCTCCCAGAGTATCGCGCTGTGCAGGATTCCTCTGGCTTGTTTACAGGCTTCCCTGACGAATCATGTAGAAAGACACAAACATGCGCTGTCAGTATACCCTTTGCTGGAGCAAACAGGACTCTATCTAATAGTAAGCAGTTTGTACCATCTTCTTTTATTCCCCAAATACAGTTAATACAGGATTCTTAGTTATTAACCATGTTCCTCAAAGAGTCAACTGCTCAACTTTACCCCTTTGTTTGTCAGGTATCATGCAGAACCTGTTCACAAGCTCACCGCTTTTAAATATTTCTGATTACACAAGCATATCAAGTCTTTTGCTTGTAAGTTGAAATCTCTGTGCTAGTACTTCTATCAATGCTTTGCCAAGAATGAAAATATAAAAAAAACTTTCTAATATATAAATCCAGGGTACAGATGTACCAGGATCTTCTACAGGATTTGTTGAACCTGCTTTTATCTCGGCTCGACCTATATATGTTCTTCAACCACAATGCAAGTCGAGTGCTTCAGTTACAATCCCAATTACCGTCGGTTCTGTTAATACCCAGAAAGGTATTGTATTCTTTCCTTGTCTTTTAGTCTAATAGTGGCCCCTAAGAAATAAGTGGACCAGCCTCCTTGCCATGGGCCTTACTAATTGGCAGAATGTATAAAAAAAGGCAAAAAATTGATTATTCCGTAAGAGTGCCAAAGGAGTTGAGGAAGGGGCTGAATTCCCTCATTATCCTAGTTTCATGGGAAATCTAGAAGCATCAGAACTCTTGTGTGTTTGAAGGAGCGTCACCAAATATTCAGGAGCTTTTACAGACCATGGGGGATGAATGCAGCATTTGGTGCATGGTGGGCGCTTCAAAACTCATTGATCTCCTAGCTAGGTCGCTGACCCTGGGGGTTTAAACACCAGTGTGGTCAGTTTTTTTTTGGATGCGTCTTATCTAGTTGCGGCAAGCTTATAATCTGTTTTTGGGTGTGTGTTTGGGTTTTTTTTCCTCAAGTCTATTTTTTTCAAACATGGTTCATTGTACTGTTTCTCTCTTAAGGAAATGATACATAGCTCTCCTGCATAGTTTGAGAAAAAAATCCTTATCCTGAGTCCTGGGCCATGCAATTTCCAGCATTGTCTTCTCATAGTTATCATTGATTTTTCTGCATTCCAGAGTGTTTTTCATCCTCTTATTGTCATACTTACATGCTTCTTGTCTTGTTGGGGATATTTTGTTTACAAGCATTTCAAACTTGAACAACTTATTTTTGGCAGAGATAAAATGTGTTCAAGGTTTACCCTTGTGGCGGAACAGTTCAGCAACAATTAATGAGGAAACATTTCAGGGCTACCAGAAAGGGAAAACTGCTGAAGGGATAAATGAAATTGCGATGGGTATGTCACCTCCCCTTACCGTGCTATAGTGCAATATTTGAGCATTAAAAAACATGAGTACCTCTAACCATCCCTGTTACTGCAGGCTATGATTTCCAAGACTCAAACGAGAAGCATTTTAATGTCCTTGCTTTGTATAACTCGACGTATGAGAATGCCTCTTTCATTCCAATGCCATTTGCACTTATGCGCATTCCACGCTCATTGAACGCGGTGTGTGTCATTTACTTCACTGATATAAAATTGAAGTTTTCTCATATTTATTTTCCTATTAACCCACTGAAAAGGTTGATTTTCTGTTGTAAAATGCTAACCCTTTCAAATAAGGATGAATTGATGAGCATGCACAGCCATATATAGTTTTTAATATTTTTTAACATATATTAGTAGGGTCATTTGCTTTTGTGTGTGCTTCAGCTATAACTTTATCTTCTGTTTAACATTTTTAATTATGGAACTAATCTCATTATTGCTAGAATGATTTCACCTTTTAAAAACAAAGATACATTATTACTCTTGCTCATTTTTCAATGCAATCAAAGAACCTATACAGTCAGTTACACTCAAATAACAACACATTATCTTGACATCTGTTCAGGTATCAAATGCCTATCTCCAACTTATTCGAGGTTCAGGCGTAAATATGTTGCTCGACTTCACAAAAGAAATGCCTAAGCAAGCCACCCGTCTGACATTTGATTTTTCTGCTGTCGCCGGTCCACTATTTTTCGAATGGGTCGTTGTCTTGCTTTTTCCGGTATGATGTTATTGGAGTTGGTTTCTTTCTGTGAGTAACATATTATATACACAGAATACCAATGTTCATCACAAAAACTTTTAAACTCCATTTATGATTTCAATAGCAAAAATACTCTTGAACTACAATTCAGGTTATGCTGACCTACCTTGTATATGAGAAGCAACACAAGCTCCGAACAATGATGAAAATGCATGGACTTGGGGATGGCCCTTACTGGATTATATACTATATGTACTTCCTTATTTTCTCCACATTGTATCTGATTGTATTTGTCATTTTCGGATCCGTCATAGGTAGGATATCCAACAGTGATCATCTTAACAAAAATGTACTTTGTTTGAAGCTGTTTATCTAATTCAGCTGTTACTTTGCAGGTGTGAACTTTTTCAAGATAAACGACTACAGTATACAGTTTGTTTTCTTTTTCAGCTTCATTAATTTGCAGATTGTATTGGCCTTCCTAGCCTCATCATTCTTTTCGAAAGTTAACACTGCTCAGGGTATAACAAAACTGCACCATTTTATTTCTGTGTTCATACCAATTTGTTCAGTTATGGAAGATATGTGATGTTTTTTTGTTTGTTATCTTATTGCTACCAGCAATTGCGTACCTGTACATATTTGGGTCAGGGTTGATGGCAGGATATCTTATTCGCAATTTTATTGAAGGGGGAAAATTCCCAAGTAAGTTTAGTGATCACTTTAAAATACTACAGTCTCTTATTTAGTAAAATGCACATAACTGTATTGCTAAGTCAATTGTCATTATAAGATCACATTATGGTTTTAATCATGAATGAATAATAAGAAAGTAGATGCTGCATTTCCTGCTCCTCTCCAAAATGTTTCAGGTATGGTTCTTTGATGGATCAATCTAAAATTATAGCATGATATTTCTTCCATGCTATTACAGGACACTGGATTACAGTTCTGGAGATAATACCTGCATTTTCTTTATATCGAGGACTATATGAGCTTGGCCAGTATGCTGTTAGATCTTCAGAAACAGGAAGCCCTGCCATGCGATGGATTGATGTAAATGACCACACGAATGGAATGAGAGATGTGTTAATCATTATTATTTTAGAATGGTTGGTTTTGCTTCCTGTTGCATATAATTCGACCATGCTTCTTCAGTTGGACACAGATCTAGTCTCCTTCTCTATAATCAAACATCTCCTAAAGAAGGACCCCACTTCAAGAAGGATAACTGTTAATGACATAGCTGATAAGGATGTTCACATAGAGATGGAGAAGCTAGATATTATCAAAGAAGTAAGTTTCTTATTATGTAGCCATTTTTTCCCTTTAAAATTTTTCCCACCTCCCAGTATTGTTTAGGTGTACTTTAAATTTTTTGGATTTGGCTATTGAATTATTTTTTTATATCTATCACTACTCTAATAACTTTTGTTGCTTTGTTGTATTTGCTTAGTCTAAGTTATCACCTTTTTAATATAATCGGCAGCTCTTTCTGCCTGGCTTGTTTTTTTTAAAAAAAAACTACTCTAAATAACTATATATATTTTTCCTATGAATAAAATTTAGTCTGCAACTTCATTCATATCATTTGTGAGCAAATCTGAGTCTCAAATGTCACCGTACTACTTTATTTGTGCCTCAGAGAGAGACTGTTGATCAAGTGCTACAGCAACAAACTAGTGGCTATGCTGTTGTCTGTGATGACCTAAAAAAAGTATATCATGGAAAAGATGGTAACCCTGATAAGTTTGCGGTTCAAGGTGTATCACTTGCTTTGCCTTATGGAGAGTGCCTTGGTATTCTTGGTCCTAATGGAGCTGGAAAAAGCTCTTTTATTAGCATGGTTTGTCATCATATCCCTCTACATGATACACTTTATCTAAGCTCTATTGATTGTGAATAATAGAATAATTTCTAGTCCACTCTTTTCACATGCTTTATTTTTGTTTAAAACAGATTAGTTAGAGTTTAATTCATCCTAGTATTTTTCTTCGCAATCTTCTATATTTTCTTTGAGCCACGCATTGCTAGGAAATTTAGCCTTTCTTGAACCACAAGCTCCTCAAATCTCACAATGAAGACTATCAAATGACTTGTCTTTTTTTCTCAAACCATATTGTGGTATGGGCCTTGCTATGGTACTCCGGTTTCCCCATAGGAGGTAAGAGCATGAATAACTCACAGTTCTTGATTTATAGAAAAGATTTGTTTTCTCGAAAAATATAGGAGAGCTACGCATCATTATATTAAGAAGTAAAGATGGGAAAGAACTCATACAACACACCCCAGGCCAGCCAAAAGGCAAGCCCTCACACTCACACCAACTCACTCCAACTCACGCCAAACTCCACCAAACTATCTGATCCTTAGGATACAAGCGCGCCCATGTCTAAATCAAAGGGCGACCAACACCAACACTAGGAACCTAACTTTCTGAATGGGGGGCAGTCAAGAGGGAAATTCCTCGAGCCCCAGCATCGACCAAAGTTTTCGCTCTTCTTCAGCAATGATCAGGGCTCTTGCAATATCAGGGGCTGCTCCATCGAAAACACACCTGTTGCGATGAGTCTATATAGTCCATACCCCCAAGAATTATGAGAGAATTGATTCCTTGCAAAATTATGTCACTAGTAGCATTACTCACTCTATCCCACCAATCAAAAAATGAGAGATCAGTGGGCTGAGGGGAGAGAAATTGTGGGCCAACTTGTGACAAGAAACTGAACCAAAATTCTCTTGTGAAGACACAGAGAATGAGGAGATGATCAATGGTTTTTGCTGCTTGATCACACAAAGACAGTACTCAGGGTGAGGGAGACCCCGGCGAGCTAAGCGATCCGTTGTCCAACATCTATTATGAGCAATCGGATTTATAGAGATGAAACTATAAAAAATAATTAAAAATCAGGAAAAATGATAAAAGGC